>CM056595.1:119897-388795 GCA_029721355.1 Tegillarca granosa | reverse complement strand
GACCTTGTCCATTATGAATTTTAACATTAGAAAATTTTAAAAAATCATATCTTTGTAATTAGAACAGATAGCAGTATAGACTTTAATTTTAAAAAACTAGAAAATTTTAATTTGTTTTTCACCAAAAAGTCAGATTCTAAATCTTAAGAATAACAAAGTTGATATTGCAACTTTTCGTGAATTCGAAAAAGTAGCTAACTCATTTTCGTAACATTTTGGGTTGCAAAATCAATTTCGAGTGTACACGCGAAGTTAGGAATAGTAGCATACGGTTGCAAGATCAACATATGTTACATCAAAAAGATGCAACTTGGGTTACAAAACAACCAAAAGCGCATATACTGTGTTTGCATCCGTTGATATTGCAACCCTTAGTGACATGGAGTGTCATAATCCACGTCTGCGGTTAGAAGGACCCTAACCCTAACCCTAACCCTAACCCTAACCCTAACCCTAACCCTAACCCTAACCCTAACCCTAACCCTAACCCTAACCCTAACCCTAACCCTAACCCTAACCCTAACCCTAACCCTAACCCTAACCCTAACCCTAACCCTAACCCTAACCCTAACCCTAACCCTAACCCTAACCCTAACCCTAACCCTAACCCTAACCCTAACCCTAACCCTAACCCTAACCCTAACCCTAACCCTAACCCTAACCCTAACCCTAACCCTAACCCTAACCCTAACCCTAACCCTAACCCTAACCCTAACCCTAACCCTAACCCTAACCCTAACCCTAACCCTAACCCTAACCCTAACCCTAACCCTAACCCTAACCCTAACCCTAACCCTAACCCTAACCCTAACCCTAACCCTAACCCTAACCCTAACCCTAACCCTAACCCTAACCCTAACCCTAACCCTAACCCTAACCCTAACCCTAACCCTAACCCTAACCCTAACCCTAACCCTAACCCTAACCCTAACCCTAACCCTAACCCTAACCCTAACCCTAACCCTAACCCTAACCAGGATCCAGTGGTGTCGTTTCGGTAACATTGTAACTTGGGGTAACAGAAACTCCATAAACAACAGAAAACTGTAACAAATCTAGCGTTGGTGATTGAATCTTTGTGTTACAAAAACATCATATTTTCAAAAATCTCCCTAAAATCAATTTTTAATTTATAGGTCTGTTATTTGTTTCAAAAATTTGACACCCCTTTTCCTATCACACTATAATTTTTGATTGACATTTTTTCTTTTTTATTATAATAATTATTGACATTAGATTTTTGTGTAACTTGTAACTTAATGCTACATAAATTTTTTACGAAATAACATTTATATTGAAGCTTAAATAAAAATAAATTGTTAATGAATATTACGCATATATAGTATGGAAGATTTCGGCCAAATTTTCGAGCCATCGGTTGGTTCGAGCAAACAAACTTTGAGATATAATAGACGGATAAGGTTCTCACGCTTATCGATAAAAAAAGAACCTTTAATGAGTTTAATACATATATATGTATTAAATAAATCAAATAATGAAAAGTCTGAATTTAAATTTCATAATTCAAACGGAAAATTAAATTATGTATTGAAAATGAAATGTCCCCCCAAAAAATACAAAGTTTATTAATTATCATGATATGTCGATAATGTTTTTAAACTTAAATGTTGACCTGCAATGTGTGGTATGATATTTTGTGGCTATGGGTCAAAAACATGACATTTCATTTAAATTTCAATGAAAAGTATTTTTGCTTCTAATAGCACATGTATGACTAAACAAGGCGAAGTACAGAGGAAAAAAATCCAAAATATAGTAGTTACCGTTCATTCTTAACCACAGGAAAAAATGATATTACACATTAAACCTAATAACATAAAAATTAGATATTTATGTGCATTTATCAAGCGTGAACTCATTAAAGTGTATATGTAACATATGTAACAATCTCCACACTAAGTTACAAACACAACTTAATATTTATTCTGTAACATATGTTACAATCTCATCAATAAGTTACAAGCTCAACACTAAGTTACAAACACAACTTAATGTTGATTCTGTAACATATGTAACAATCTCAACAATGAGTTACAAACTCAACTTAAAACTGATTCTGCAACAACTAAGATGTTTATATAACATATGTTACAAGCTCAACAATAAGTTACAAACACAACTTCATGTTGATTCTGCAACAACTAAGATGTTTATGTCACATATGTTACAAGCACAACAATCAGTTACAAACACAACTTAATGTTGATTCTGCAACAAATAAGATGTTTTTGTAACATATGTTACAAGCTCAACAATAAGTTAGAAAAACACCAAATGATGATTCTGTAACTTCAGGTTGATAATGTAACATAAGGTCACAATATAAACATTGGAAATTACTTATGACATTAAGTTACGAAAACATCTGATACGCTGAATAGGCAACAGCAAGTAACAGGAACAAAAAAGTGTCGAACATGTAACTTGGATGTTAATTTCAATAACATAATGTTACAAGTAACACAATAAAGTTGAACATGTAACAATCAGGTAACGATGTTGATTTGATGTAAGTGTATAAGTGTACTTTGCAGAGTTTTTTCCAATTGAAGTTTCAAAAGCTACATGAAGAGACGGGTCTGATCGCAATCATAAAAAAGATATAAAATGCGGTTTTAAGGTTTTGCTTAAAATCGTTACAGCAAACCGTGCAAAATTTAGGTACTCAAATTTAAAATTTTACAGAGGGAAGAGTTAATATTATTTCACTAATAGTGAGTAGATTATAAGTGTTAAGTAAAATTTAAAAAATTGTACATAAAATATATCCTTTATGATTCTAAATCTGTCCTCTTTCTGCGGAAATAAAACAAATGCTTAGCATATGATTGCGTTCAATAGGATAGCGTGCAAAAAAAAGGTACCCAAATTTGATATTTCACAGATGGAAAATTGAAATTATTTCACTAATAGTGAGATTTAAGGTGATAATTTTAAAGTAAACATTTGCGCTACAGAATCGTATATTATCTTTTAATTCAGCGTTTGTTGGTGGAGTAAACCTCCCCGAGGGTATCCTTAACTCAGTAGGCAGTACTTTGTGCTGTCAGAAAATGTACCATTTAGCCAAATTTTCAGTCGTCTTAATTTTGAAATTATTTTAAAACTAAGGTTTGTTCCCTCATGCACAGCATCCTTAGCTGGATTTAGATTTACATAATTTTGAAACTTTAGATCCATTGTTTTCAACTGTATGGCATATATTTTTTATGTATCAAACTTTTCGGTCTTAGTGTCACTGATGAGAATCAATTTCCGAAATGTGCACATTTGGCACATCAAAATTTAACTGGTATTTGTTTTATATATTTGATACACAGCTTTTGCACTCTATCCTATCAAAAACAATTATATCCTAAGTGTATATAATATGTCATCGGAAAGAGAACACATTTCATTATCATATAGGATATCAATTATAAACAATTTTTATTTATTTGATATAAGATAATAATCTTAAACATCACTTTTAGAGAAAATAAAACAAGTTTTCCGTTTTTTGAAAATTTCCTTGCCTAATTTTTGCACGCTATCCTATCAAAAGTAATCATATGATAAATAATGCTTAATTTCTCTTACAGGTAAAGGCAAAAATGTAGAATTGTCTGTGTTAACTTGCTTCTAATTGCACATATAAGACAAGAAAAGGCGAAATGCTGAGGAAACCAACTTCAAAGCATAGTTATTCCTGGTCATTTTGAACCACAGAAATAAACACAAATACACAATAAACCGCAATATCATACAAATTAAAGATACTTATGTGCAATTACCAATCGTGAACTTATTAAGGTGTATATGTAACATGTGTTACAATCTCAGCATTAAGTTACAAACACAACTTTATGATGATTCTGTAACATATGTAACAATCTCAACAATAAGTTACAAACACAACTTAATGTTGATTCTGCAACAACTAAGATGTTTATGTAACATATGTTACAAGCTCAACAATAAGTTACAAACACAACTTCATGTTGATTCTGTAACATATGTTACAATCTCAACAATAAGTAACAATCTCAACAATAAGTTACAAACACAACTTAACGTTGATTCTGTAACATATGTTACAATCTCAACAATAAGTTACAAACACAACTTAATGTTGATTCTGCAACAACTAAGATGTTTATGTAACATATGTTACATGCTCAACAATAAGTTACAAGCACAAATCAATGTCATAACTGTAACAATTCAGATGTTTTTGTAACATATGTTACAAGCTCAACAATAAGTTAAAAAAACTTAATGTTGATTCTGTAACTTGAGGTTGATAATGAAACATAAAGTGTCAATATAAACATTGGAAATTACTTATGACATTAAGTTACAAAAACATCTGATACGCTGCATATGTAACAATGAGTAACAGAAGCAAAAAAGTGTTGAAGATGTAACATTGATGTTCATTTAATAACATAATGTTACAAGTAACACAATAAAGTTGAATATGTAACCACAAGTAACGATGTTAATTTAACATTAGTCGGATATGTGTACTTTGTGGAGTTTTTTGGAAGTGACGAAATTGCTTGAAAGATCACCTTTTTATAACGACTACCTGCTGAAACAAATCTACAAAATCGCCAAAGCGACTAATTACAGATCACAGCTAAACAAAGAAATACGAATACTTATTTGTTAGAAAGTTTTAATTTAAGTAAAAAGAATTGAAAGATACATATCCTATATGTTAGAAAAACAAATAAAAGAATTAAAAATGAAAAATATTTTCTCTTTTCGATGACAGAACAAAACACATACACTTGCTTCTAATTGCACCTATAAGACTAGACAAGGCGAAATGCTGAGGAAACCAATTCAAAGCATAGTTATTCCTGGTCATTTTGAACCACAGAAATAAACACAAATACACAATAAACGGCAATATCATACAAATTAAAGATACTTATGTGCAATCACCAAGCGTGAACTTATTAAAGTGTATATGTAACATGTGTTACAATCTCAACAATAAGTTACAAACACAACTTAATGTTGATTCTGCAACAACTAAGATGTTTATGTAACATATGTTACAAGCTCAACAATAAGTTACAAACACAACTTCATGTTGATTCTGTAACATATGTTACAATCTCAACAATAAGTAACAATCTCAACAATAAGTTACAAACACAACTTAACGTTGATTTTGTAACATATGTTACTATCTCAACAATAAGTTACAAACACAACTTAATGTTGATTCTGCAACAACTAAGATGTTTATGTAACATATGTTACATGCTCAACAATAAGTTACAAGCACAAATCAATGTCATAACTGTAACAATTCAGATGTTTTTGTAACATATGTTACAAGCTCAACAATAGGTTTAAAAAAACTTAATGTTGATTCTGTAACTTGAGGTTGATAATGAAACATAAAGTGTCAATATAAACATTGGAAATTACTTATGACATTAAGTTACAAAAACATCTGATACGCTGCATATGTAACAATGAGTAACAGAAGCAAAAAAGTGTTGAAGATGTAACATTGATGTTCATTTAATAACATAATGTTACAAGTAACACAATAAAGTTGAATATGTAACCACAAGTAACGATGTTAATTTAATATTAGTGGATATGTGTACTTTGTGGATTTTTTTGAAGTGAAGTTTTAAAAGCTACACAAAGAGACGGGTCTGTTAGAGATCATCAAAACAATTTATAATGCGGATAAATCAACATATATTGTTTTAACACAGCAGACAATTTTTCTTTTTTCTTTAACCTATTGAGAAAAAATAAGTATAAGTAATAATAAGTATAATTATGATTTAATGATACAATGTAAATAAGATGCTTATTAATATCATTAAAACGAAAATATAATTTTTCCACGATAACGTAGAAACCAATTCAATTTTTGAAACTGCCAATAAAATAAGCAAGTATATGTGTTTTGTTCTGTCATCGAAAAGAGAAAATATTTTCCATTTCCAATTCTTTTATTTGTTTTTCTAACATATAGGATATGTATCTTTCAATTCTTTTTACTCAAATTAAAACTTTCTAACAATTAAGTATTCGTGTTTCTTTGTTTAGCTGTGATCTGTAATTAGTCGCTTTGGCGATTTTGTAGATTTGTTTCAGCAGGCAGTCGTTATAAAAAGGTGATCTTTCAAGCAAGTTCGACTGAACTTAGCTTTGTAGTATTGTTTTGTCAAAAGTTAAAAAAATTCACTATAGATTGAATCTTATGATACATATTTTTAAAAATGAGATTTTTTTAGCCCTATTTAACTGACAAATAATACATTAGAGTTAAGAATTTAACAACAGGTAACGCTGTTTATTTAATGTAAATGGATAAGTGTACTTTGCAGAATGTTTTGCAAGTGAAGTGTCAAAAAGCTACATGAAAAGACGGTCTGTTAGCAATCAGATAATTATTCTTTTTTTTCTTAAATAAGGCGATTCTTATTACAATTAACACGGAAATTTAATCTTCGTCCTATCTTTATTTATGAAACCGCATCCAAAATGAACAAAAACATACCAGTTTGGTGTCATATCTCCGAAGAAATATAACATATGCATAGCATATGATTGCTTTTGATAGGATAGCGTGCAAAAATTAGTTACGGAAATTAGTTATTTTTCTAAGACGGAAAACTTGTTTTAATTTCACAAATTGTGAGGTTTAAGATAAAAAGTATCAAATCAAATTTAAAAAAATGTTTATAACTTAAAAGCTGTATGATAGAGAAATATGTCCTCTTTGCAATAAAATATAATATACGCATGGGATATGATTAGGTTTAAAAGCACAGAGTGTGAAAGCTGCGTAAGTAAGAATCAAGTAACAAAATCAACATTTTAGGCCTATGTTGCAAAAAACAAATTTTTCAAAGTTATGGTCATGTTTCAAAACCAACATGTAAGTTGCCTTTTCTTCTCTACAGTTGATTACACACCATATGTTGAAAATGTAAGCGTTTGTTACAACACAATCATTCTGTTACGTATATATCAAAGTGTGGATGTAACGTATAGTTACTCAATCAACTTGATAAACGATGCTGCAACAGAATGTTAAACAAACGTCAACAATTGATGTTGAAAGCTGCAACATGTTGTTACTAAAACCTTAGAACGATAAACATTTTGTTGTAAATTCATCAATATACAATGTGTAATAAATCATCTCAATCTCGACAGAGGTGTTTTATTGTAACATATGAGGACTTCAACAACAATGGTTAGAGCTAGTCATTCAGGGTTAGGTCAACGTCCATAGGTCACAACTGTTTAAGTAACATCAGAATTATATATGTCAAGCATCCGATACTGATGTGAGCAAAGCGTAAGTTTAAACAAGGTACAAAACTACCATTGTGTTTGCAGTCAGAAAAAACCTATTTTCATAAATGTAGCTGAAGTATATATTATGTCAACACTGCTAACAGTTTTACAATTTTCTGTCTGATCGATTATATAAAATCTGCAGAAATTTTCGAAAAAATCTCTTAAAATGATAATATGAAAATGTCACTAAAATTTGAAAATACCTGTTAATAAAAATGTTATTATCTTTTAAATTTCAGTTACATAACGTCAATAATGACACATAAAAGTTTAATATGTAACATGAAGTGACAAATTTTATTCCAAATAAAGTCAATTGGTATACTTAGCAAAGTGTTTTAACATGTGTTATGTATATATATATATATCAAACGGTAGGTTCAAAATTTGTCCTTGTTTCAAATGATAAACAAAATGTTCGATATCCCTAAAAGTACATTTTAGATGGTTGGTTTTAATGAAATGAATATGAATTGTGAAAGATATATATATCCTATATGAAAGAGTATTATTATTTATTATGCATTGCATATGATTTCTTTTGATAGGATAGAGTGCAAAAGTTATGTTACAATTACTTATGTTACAGTTGCCTTTTAGATAGATACATTTAATTGAAGAAAAAAGAAGTGTTTAGATACTTATGCTGTATGATGATCTATTATTCAAAAATAATATAAGATTCATGAGCTATATATGTTACAAATGCGTAGCGTATGCTTGCTCTCAATAGCATAGCAAGCTGAAGTTATGTTAGGAAATTAGGTCGGATGACCCGAATTGGAATTTGTTTCAGACGGAAAAATAAGTTTTACATCACTAAAAGAATGTTTTGAAATTATGTCTTTAGTTAAATAATTAAGAATTGTGAAAAATATAGAGCCTATATGATAGCTTAATATGTTCTCTTTCCGATGCCATAAAACACATGCTTAACATATGATTGCTTTTGATAGGATAGTGTGCAAAATTTTTCACAATTTAAAAAAAAAAAGAAAAATGCTTTTAGTTCATTTTCAATAGATGTTTTGAATAATTAAAGTAAAATTCTGACAGTTATATATCTTATATGATCGGGAATTTTTTGGTCTTTCCGATGACAATTTTTATTTAAATAGTATATTTTTGCTTTTGGAAAAAAGATGTAAAATTGAGTTTTTATTAATGACAGAAATCATGCTTTTTAGCTAATACAATACAAATTTTTATTCTCTTTCAGTTATATAAAACTTCTGTACTGCCCTTATTTCATAGGATAGCGTGCTAGATTAAGTTTCGAAAGACAAATTTGCATATTTAAAATGTAACGTGTATAGGATACTTACCTACACCCTCGTGCGTTTCACTACGATGTCCTTGCAAATTGAGTGAATTGAATGTTAATGCATTAAATTATGACAAGTACCAATAATCGGATTAAGATTTTGCTGTGATCTGTTATTGGTGGCTTTGCCTATTTTGGAGAAGATTTGTTTCAGCAGGTGGTCGTTTATAAAGTTTATCCTTCATGCATGTTCGAATGTACTTATCTTCACATTATTATTTTGACAAAGGTTAAACAACTCTATGGTTTATATCTTATAATACATATAAATATATTTAAAAAAATTAGATTTTTTACCCCTATTTCTTGAAGCGCAGTTTATTTAAAAAGCGCCTTAAATTTATATGGCAAAGAGAAAAAGTTAAAACAAAAATATATGAAGTTCATTAAAAGGCCTATATATTGGCACTTAAAAATACGTATAATTATGTACAACATATTGAGAAGTATATAACAAATTTGAAATATTGCTAGAAAAAAAAATTTAGTATGTTCAAATGTTATCAGCCAATTTGAAAATAATACAAAATTCTGTAACATTTTCATGTTGTTCGTGCTACATATTTTGAAAAATAAAAAAAATCATTACTCCAAATCAAATAGAGATATCGATTTAAAACATTTCGCAAAAATGTATTTAATTATAAGCGACATATTTCTAATCATTATATGCTCGTTTTCCAAGAATTATAAGAAGGAATATGAAACACATGGTGACCACCAAAGTTACTTATTTTTCGAAAGCTTCACAAGGTTACAAAAATAAGTTACATATTTAACTTTACTGTACAGGCGAATTTGGAATCAGTATCACTATGTTTCTTAAACAACACATGTTACAAAAGCCACGTAACAAAATGTTACAATAACCAATTTCAAAAAATGTGGTGTTACAAAAACAACATCTCCAGTAACATTATGTTACAAAAACAGCCTGCGGTTTCGCTGGATCCTAACCCTAACCCTAACCCTAACCCTAACCCTAACCCTAACCCCTAACCCTAACCCTAACCCTAACCCTAACCCTAACCCTAACCCTAACCCTAACCCTAACCCTACCCTAACCCTAACCCTAACCCTAACCCTAACCCTAACCCTAACCCTAACCCTAACCCTAACCCTAACCCTAACAATAACTAACCCTAACCCTAACCCTAACCCTAACCCCTAACCCTAACCCTAACCCTAACCCTAACCTAACCCTAACCCTAACCCCTAACCCTAACCCCTAACCCTAACCCTAACCCTAACCCTAAACCCTAACCCTAACCCTAACCCTAACCCTTATTATCAGCATCCATGAGGGTTGACCGCGGTTAGAGTTAGTCTTTGTTACTTAATCTTTGAATCTAGAAAACTACCAGAAATATTTGATTTTCTCTTTAATTTTCTACAAAATCGATTAATTAATGTTAAGAAGAATATTCTTAGAGTTTTACTTTATTCAATTCTATATTCCTACCCCTTGGCGGTTAGAGTTGAAATTCTGCGGTTCATTTTTGTAACTGAAACCATTTTCGGCTCCTGGTAGGGGGTTAGAGAAGGTTTTTTGCGTTAGATAAGGGGGTTAGCCTAACCCCCTAGGTTAATGTTGTCAAATCCCCTCTTTTCCGAACCTTAGAATAAGCTTCCTGAGTGAGAACGGTCTAAGGGATATACCCCACCAAATGACTAAAAATTCTGAAAACCAGAAATTCTATCAAGTCAATGAAGGGTTAGGTATTTCAGTCATATTTTGAGATACAGTTATAAATTTTATATTGCCAGATGCGCAATTTTATTGGCAATACAGTAGTCAAAACTGTTTTTTAATATCTGTTTTAATTAAAAAATAATTTAAGTTGTTGTAACCTTACCGACTTTTTTGAAAATAGACCTCAAGTTACAAAAATGACATACCCCCAACATGTTTAACTTGGAATAACTTTTTTATCATTTGGTCGATTTTTGCAATGTTGTTATATTTGAAAAGACCTGACTCCATTCGTTTAGAATAATGTGTTTTATTTTGAAAATGCTTAAAAAATTATATCAACCCTAGGTGGTATACATTGTCATTTTCTGTAACTTTAGTGTTTTTTTGTGGTTTTTGCCTAGGGTTAATGGTTATTTTTTTTTAATAATGTCTAGGGTTTGCATACAGTTTAAAAGCCTTTAATATGTCACATCTTTTGATATAAAAAAATGTTCTGAATTGCACTTTTAAGTAGGGTAAAATAGATAAAGTTCACTTGATACTTAAAATTCATTTTTTGTAACTTAAAAATACTGAAATTTTTAAAAATGTCTTAAAAATCAACCAAAAGATTCAGCGTCATACTTTTACTTTAAGACGCTAGTAGACGTATTAAGCTATTTTTACAGTTAGTTGTGAATAAATAAGTTATACAGACAAATGAAATCTTTAACCTTCGGTTTTTAGTATTTTGTGCATAAAAAATGAGAATTTTCCAACACTCCGCATTTTTTTATTTTGTTGACCTTACAACTTTATTCTATCTTAAATAAAACGCCTAATCAATAGTTACGGGCATGAGGTAGCCCCTTGTGCTGAGGTTAATATTTAAGAAATAGTAAGTGTTCAAAAATGACCCAAAATTTAACCCTAACCTTAGGGTTTAATGTTTTTTATGGGAATATCACAAAGACAATTTAGTATAAAATACTTTTGCTTTAAAGCTATTATACTACGAATTCTTAAAAACATTTGTTAACGATATCTTTACTATTTTTGCCCTTCAACTTTTAATATTCAATACGTCATTTCATCATTTTAACTTTGCATCCGTGTACAGAATGACTTTATTAACTATCTTTAAAAGATTTAAAAACTAGATTGCCTTTTTAAACAAACATAAATTTCTAACCGCGAAATTTTCATGTTTGTAACTTAAAAACGTATAACGAATGAACATGTAGTAATAACTTGAAATAGAAAAAATATGTATAGTGTGTGAATGTATCATTACTACATCAACCTCGCTACAAATGGTTCAAAGAATTTCAGTATAATCAATTTATTTCTTATTGAAAACATTAATAGAGTATTGTTTACATTCAGTCATATCCAATATTGTTGCAAATATAGCTTGGTACTGGATTTCGATTTAATTTGGTAGTGTTATATCATTCCCATACAGGATAATTTTAATAAAACTTTATTTCAAATACTTTGACTCTGTGAACAAAACACAAATAGGTATATATTCTACCTAGGGTTCGGTAAAAATCATACTAGTATCGTTGTAATATTTTATATGTTGACAAGCGTAACGTGCACTGTGTTATAGTATAGGTTTTGGGATCAAAGCGAAGAAGATATAGTTGTCAAATGTAAATGTGAAAAAAGACGTGGAAACTTGACAATGCCTATCTTTTTCAAAAAAAATATTAAGTCAAAATTTCGGCCTATGAATGTACTAATGTAACAATATACACTCATATGGTCAAAATTGGTAATTTTCTTTTTTTTCTGTTGTAATTATATTTGGTTTGTAAATGAAGGGACTGTGACTCCATGGTAAAGGTTTTAATGTTCATTTATCTAATAATATAAGTTGTTGGTATCTGTCAGTGGCGTGGGTGGTCACGAGGCGGTCAGTTATGGGATGGTAGAGGAAACCAGAATGTACTAAGAAAAGACTGTTGACATATTAACTGACAAACTTTCTCAGAATTGGACCTGTTCCGAGTAGGATTTGAACCTAGGCTGAAAGTCACGCTTTAGACCACTTGGACACCGAATATACTTGAATCATCAATCGACACTATTTTTAAAACTACTCGTCCATATATTTCAATCATTTAGTTATGTCATAATGCATTTTTTAATGTTATCGTTAAATACATTAACAAATGCATTATGACAGTTACATTCAAATTATGTAAAGGTTATTTTCAATTCTTTTCAATTTCTTTCAAATAATAGTTTCTCAAAATAATTTTCAATAAAATTGACTCAATCAAATGTTATTGTAATGTGACCTTACCCACCATAAATTTTTCCGTGCCATGTGGTTTTTTTTTCCGCGATGGTAGTTTTTTCTTCTTATTCGTATCAAGAAAAAAATCACAACTCGTGTCAATAAAAGATCAAAGATATGCTTTTAATAGCGTCCACGATCTTTAGAGTGATTTAGCACCCTCTATACCACATACAAACATAGTAGTCCCCTTATTTTGTAATATTGGTACCGAGCCAACAGTAGATGTCAACGTTATGGAAAACCCCTTTCTCACTTGCGGTCTACCATCATTAAAAGTTAGGCAGATTAGATCAATGGCTATAGCAGTCTTTAAAATTGTAACAAAACATTGTCCTGTTTATCTTCAAGATATTATTAAAATTAAAAATACTGATTTCTCTTTTAGATACCATAATAAGACAGAAATTTCCAGGGTGAGAACAAATAGGTATGAAATTAAATCCCTGCATTATGCTGGTGCCAGGCTGTGTAATGAGCTGTCCGACCACTACAGACAAGATATGTCTCTAAACCAGTTTAAGAATCTAATAATTCAGTACACTGGCAGTTCATGTCACTGTGTGGCATGCAAATATATGTAGCTTCCTGTTGCTTTCGGTTTTGCTTTGCTTCTATTTTTGGTTTTATTATACTTTTGGTTAAGTGCTTCTCAAATGTTTTTAGTTGTTCTTACTATACTTTTATTTTGTGCTTTTATGCTTATCACATTATTCTACTTTGTGTTATTGTTTTTCTATGAGTTGCTTATATGTATGTGTTGTCGTGTATCTTGTAATATATATGTAAAATGTTTTATATAATTTGTATAGTCGATTTTAAAAGTTCATTAGAGCTTATGTTACCTTGTTGTAATTTTATTCGACTCTAAATAAAAATTATTGTATTGTATTGTTTAGGTCGAACCAACAAAATATTACAAAAGACTAGAGGTCGGACGACCAGCACCTTATCCACATAGCCACAGTGGTCACAACATTATAAGCATACTGCTTAATTGGTCAAAGTTCGGCTTGTGTTTTTATCATTGGACAATGTTTTTTAAAATACTGCACAAATAAACAAAAACATTCTTTCAAAATCATGACACACACTGACCGGATAATTCCTTTGACACTAGCTCTAGTGTCCAGCCGTGAAAGCGTAAAAGAAATTTTCTACCGGGCAAGTATTTCATTGTGAAAATGGTTAGCAAAATGTCTCAAAAGTGATCAAAGATGAATTTTTTTACCTTAAATAAAAATAACATATTTTCAGTTGATTTTGGCATGAAACTTGGCATTATAAATTCAAAAAATAACTAATTGGATAATTAAAAAGTGACACAATAATTATTACGTACCAGAAAGCTGCGTATTGATCATAGATATTCAATCTTACTCAACTTTTTTTGAAAATATTGCGACAAGGTCGTACCTTCACGATGTAAATAAACTGTAATATGGAAAGTAAATCTTATTTGAAATTATACCGAATGAAAGAAAAAATTGTGAATTTTTCGAATCTGGATTTTTCCCCACTTGAGAAAAATTCATGAAATGAACAGAATGTCATTTTCCGACGGAGTAACTAAAAATTTCAAGCTTGAAAAATGTGACCGTTTCATATTATTGCTTGCTATGACCCGACTGTTGACTTTCTAAAATTGAAAGACATATTGTTAAAAAGCTTAAATAATTGTGAATACTGTGGTATGCAAGTTTTTAATATTTGTTGCTTATTTCAGAAATAACGATGAAGTGAATAATCTCTTTCAAAATCAGTTTAAAAGTACGATTCTCTCTTGAAAAGCGAAGAAAATATTTTGTCGTCGGTGTTTTAAATTGAAGATTTTTAATTGCAGATTAATATTTGCTCCTAGAAAAATATATCGTTTTTTTCAGCAAGTTTTACTGATTCAAATAAAATATGCGGCGAAAAAATCCCTTCAGAATTACCCAAGTTATCGGAGTTTTCCAATGACGCATAGGCTCAAAATATGCTGGAAGGGGTTAAACAAGATTTAATCTTGAAAATCTGGAAATAAACATTAAAATGAAAAGAATAGTAAATATTTTAAAAGTTTTGATATTTTTATTCATGAACTAACGTTTACTCTTTTACGAAATTTCTAACTGCCATCATTTCATAATGATGGCGGTTAGAAATTTTGTAAAAGAGTAAGCGTTATTTCATAATGATGGCGGTTAAAATTTTGTAAAAGAGTAAACGTTATTTCATGAATAAAAATACCAAAACTTTTAAAATGTGTACTATTCTTTTGATATATTAAAATTTCCCACTCTTGGTTTATCTCTAAATGCAGGTCTGCATTTTGGGGGGTACAGGTTTTGGTCCTCATTTTCCAATCCGTGTGTGTGTGTGTGTGTGTGTGTGTGTGTGTGTGTGTGTGTGTGTTGACTCATATCTTACAGGTAAAAGTGTAAAAAAAAAATAAAAAATAAATATATATGCTTTTTAGTTCCGTGTTATTATAATTGGATTGTAACATAAGGCATATTTGTATAAGGTAATTTATCATGTATTATATTAATGCAAATAATATAATCTGCAGGGTTATGTGACTTAGTTATGTAGCATAACAGACCAGAGAATATCAAAATGATCAAGTTTTTTCTAATAACAGAATACAATTATATTTAACAATTAGTCTGTTTTAAAATGGTGTCCAGTAGACGCAACAGCTGAATTTAAGACCGAGAACGACTCATTATTAACCCGCAATATTTTTAATGTGGGGTAACAACAGGGAGTTTTAGTTTGAAAAATTATAGTGTTATTAGGTGTTTCGATGAAATTTTTGCGATTTTTCATTAACATAAAAATTTTTTGAAAATATTAAATAAATAAAATATATATTTAAAAAATTGAATATCAACGATAAATGTGTTGTTATTTGTGGACTATATTTTGGTCGAAAATCAGGTGCACCTGTGTGGCCTCATTTAAATTTGCAAAGACGTTTGGAGTAAAACATTGCTGGCTATATGTCGGAAGTGAAATTTGTGAATCTAAAACGGGAAGGGGGAAACTGTAGCAGAGGGATAATTTTTAATGGCTAAGCATGTGGGTTTAGAATCTGCGATATGCAAGTAGACAGGGATTTACCCAGAGATTTTCTGGAATGTCGACATTGTTAGGTTGAGATTCACTGTAACATTATGTCCTGAGCTTCATACTCGGTATCATTCAAATATAGACAGCAAAGCAGTGAGAAATATACTTATTCTTTACGCCTGGTGCGGTGCAATTATCTCTCAAAGTTTAGAAAATTATCGTTTTAAGATTAGGAGTTGTGTAGTACTTAAACCATGTATTCTACTTTTTAGGAGTTTCTATTATATCCCTTGTAAACTGATTAAAAGCATGTAGCTGATTTTTCAGTTTTTCGATCAACAAACACATCAACGGACAATTTTCACTGGATGTGATATACAAGCGTGAATCTAATTCCTATTGAAATTTACATCCCGCGAGACACAAAATTAACATTTGATTGACAAGTTGTACCGTTACACATAGTCTCAAAAGAATAGGGGATGTAGCAGCTTTGTCAAGGTAGGTAGAATTTTTTTCAGATCCGATTGTTCAAGAATTTTTTTGTGGTTTGATGGTTTTGAAAGATCTTTTGTTCTTTCAACAGGCCATCAAAAACACTTAATTTTTTGCCTCTCACATTGTCAATATGACGGTGAATATCAGCCAGGTGCCTATATTTGTTATCAAAATATTATTTCATGAATTTTGATTTTACTTTGTCAAATTTCGTAGATGCGTTTTTTTCAAGCCTGTCTGTCTCGAATATAAACAAAAGTGACTGGATAGCCATGTTTGTTTACTTATTGTAATGTAGTTCCGGGTTGTATATTGCATTCTATATGTATTCATACACGTAGTGACAAAAGTTTTGCATTCATTGTAATAATGAAGGCAAAGGCTCTCGAGCTTGCAGCTATGGGAATTTCACAAGGCAAATAAAAATATATCTCAGTGTTTCTAATTTATTTTTCATGAGCTGTTTATGAGCTTGAAATTGCACTTGAGTATTTTTAATTGCAGATGTATGTATGAAATATTTAGCCAAAAAGCATATAGCAATTGAGTGTTTAACAATCACACCTATAGAAGCCAAAGATAACATATTTATAACTAAAATTGTCAGAATATCAAGTAAATTCCATCATGATTTGAAGTCATTCCAGAAAACTAATACAGTATTACATTGATAGAATTTATGTTATATAGCTTCATCATGTATTTCACATGTTTTGCATTTTGGAGATGATACAATTTTTATTTTGAAAAGAAGTTTGTTAAATGTTTTGCACTATAATTCGATGCAAAACTTTGTATTGGAAAGACTGAAGATACGTCTCTGAGCAACATTAAATGGTGGCAAAAAAGTTATATTGCTAAATGTGATCAAATCAATGTCATAATTAATAATAAATAAAACGCACACATACCAGTCCTATTTCAAATCACAATTCCCAGAAACAAGGTAAAAACTTTGAAAGGTGGCAAATTTAGTAATACACGTGAACTTCCATCATGGAAGTGAGGCCGGGTGCCTCGGAAGGGTAGGAATCTCCTGTCTAGCTAGCTACACCCGTCATGTGCAAGTCAACATTGAGAATAAAAGAAACAAGGAACTATGGTAAGTCAAATATATCCAGTATTAGTTTGGATAACGTGACTACATACTTATCAACAATATTGTGATGACAGCCATAAAACTTTTAAGGGCCTTGATTAGCCTAGGCTTGCAACTAGACAATGACCTTTGACAGCCATAAAACTTTTAAGGGCCTTGATTAGCCTAGGCTTGCAACTAGACAATGCCAAGGTCCTTAATATCATTTTTGTTTCAAATTATGGTAAAATCTCTCATTGTCAGGTTCAAGGTTATTTTTAGATCGTTTATGTTTGAATTTAAGTTGTTTTTTATTTATTTATTTATTTACTTATTTATTTATTTACATCATTTCACAACAACACAAGCATATTACGACATAAAATACATTATACACAAATAACCAAATTGAAATTATTAAGACTACACCAGTATAGGTACTGCGGCGTTCCCAACACTATATTTATGTTGTCAAAACGCTGAGCAACCTATACACGTAAACATGACTTTGTAATTTAATACATAACAGTGACAAAACCGATTCAAGGACAAGTCACCAAGCATACATAAGTCCATGATCATAAATGTATTGCTCGAAACAATAGCCACGAGGGTATTATATGTAGCAGTCGATGTTGAATCTCTTCCAAAGTTAAGACCTTCTTACAAGTTTATGTATATGTGCTTAATTCTTAAAATAAGTGTACAGGTAAATATAATCTAATTTCATACGATATTTACGAGAAAAGAGGAAGCCATTTTCTACATAATTACATACTATAAAGGCTGGTATCGCAAGAAGATGTAATTTTCAGTTTTATACATAAATTGTAAGGATGATATTAAGGCATTCAAAGACAATTTACTTTCAACACATTTAGTTTTATAAATATAAAATTTGGTTGCGAAAATCAATGTTTTTCTACAATACTGTTTTAGCTAGCTATTTAAACTAAAATATGTTTTTGTAATAATTGAATTCTGTCTTAGATTTAGCCGCAATTAAGAAAAAAAGATTTTGCTACAGAGTTTGTATTTCAGGGCATTCCGTAAATAAATGCTCATTGTCTCTGAATGACTCTTACAAAAAGTGCAGTTTGAGGAAGGAAGAATTTTAATTTTATGTAAGAATACATTTGTTGTTAAAATATGGTTGTTAATTCACTACCGGAACCATCTAAAGCAAGTACTCTTGAAGATAATATAGGGTAATTTTTTTTCCAATCAAAGTAGTTTGTATCAAAGATACTTTTCCATTTAATCTGACCGTTTGGGTTGATCTAATGAGTTTTTAATCTGTTGTACATTGATTTGCATCTTTTTTTAGCTTCCATAAAACAAGTTATATGAAAAGGTATCAGTGGATTTGCAATTTTTGCCAAGAGATTTTTAATATTGAATAATAGAAGTAACTTTTGACCATTCCTTCAAAATTTAGAAAGTTCTCATCAATATTATCCATATTTAAATTCGCCAAACTGCATAAATTTCCTCGACTCATTAAAGAAGTGATTAACATCATATATACCTTTACTGTTCCAAGATTTGTAGAAAACGGATGTATTCCCTATTTTGATATTTCAGTTACACAACATCTTTCCAATTAGCTGCTTAATAGGCTCTAACAATTCAATATATCTTATTACAACATCTTTCAAAAATATATTGCTTATAGTACCAGTTTATTTTTCCAAAGTCTCTCTCATATATTAAGACATTTTCAGTATTTAAGGATATGAAAAAAGTCGCTGCCATTTTGATCCGTTAACAATTATGCGTCTTGTCCAGGTTAGTTTTAAGCTTTTTACAAAGTTTTCCAAATTTGGCATTTTGAGCCCTCAATTTATATAAGACTGACTCAGTACATCTCTCTTTATTTTGTCTGGTTTCCCGTCCCAAATAAAATTATAAAACAGTTTATTCATTCTTTTAAAAAATTCAGGCGGTGGATTTAGTAATGATATAAACAAATGATTAAGCGTAGGAATCATAAGAGTTTTTAATACTGTTATTTTCCCATAATGTGTTAATTTTCTTTTTGAATACTGATTAATCATTGCCTCTATCTTAACAACTTTTTTTCATAATTTTTTACCATCTCCTCTAGATGTACGATAAAATTTATACCTAACAAAGTGAATGATGTTCTGCCCCAGTCTAATTTACTTTCTGTACATAATTTAACGTCCGAGAATATATTTTTACCAATCCAAATAACATTCGTCTTTTGAAAATCAATTAAGAGACCATTGATTTCTTTCACTTATAAACAGATTATATCGTATACGGGGAAGTCGAGAATAATCACCGGGACCGGGTCACTTGCCAGACATGGTCAGCATTTTCCGATGATTTTGTTACTGAAAAATGCCGTATTGATAATTTAACTAATAAAACGACTTTCTTAAAGAAATTTTAGCCGTCCCATGTTATTTTTATCATTTCCTAAATTTATTTGGAACATTGAACTACAAGTTCGAATTATGCTACATTTATGCTACGGCTGTACACACAGCCGTTGGGCATAATATTGTGTTGGGTCAGAGGAAATTCTGATACATTATGCCCAAAAGCAGGCTTTAGGCACAAATATGTGTTGGGCCAGAGGAAATTCACCAGGTATCAGACTTTACGCAAGCTTTCAAATTCCGATTTTTGTTTTTTGTTTTGCCAGCTCTTGGTGCAGGTTTTTTCTGAAAAATGAAAATTTTGTTTTAAAAATATGATTTATATTCCAAATTTGTTGCTTTACGTTGCATGGACAGTTTTTCAGCTGAATCTTAAGTATCAATCTATACACAAGTTGAACATGGTACATTGATGGGGCAGTTTAAGAATGCTAGCACACTGGCGCAGAATGTTGCAGATTAACAACACAAACAACTCTGCCACATTACCATGTCACCAGTTATGACCAATGGAGCAAACGCTTAGAGGTCAGACATATAATGTCTAACGCGCTTGGTTTAGAAAGTATATCGGAGAATCCTACTTATACCAAAACTAATTTTACAAAAGATGAAGTTCTTTCCAATCATAGGGGAGTCCTTGGGTCTTTTGGTTTCAATTTAAAACAGGAAGAACTTGACCTGCCCTACTTGTATTGGATTCCAAAACTTCACAAAAATCCATACAAGGAAAGATATATAGCAGATTCCTCTAAATATACTACTCAATCATTATCAGTAATTCTAACACAAATTTTGACAGTCGTCAAAGATGACCTTCAGAGTTATTCAGATAAAGTCTATTCTATATCTGGCATCAACCAAATGTGGATTCTCAAAAATTCTAAAAAACTCCTTGACCATTTTGTTTCTAATACTCTATCTTCGGTAAACAGTATAAAAACTTTTGATTTTTCTACCCTTTACACCACTATCCCTCATGCTAAATTGAAAGAACGTCTAAAACAAATCATTCACTTTTCATTCTTTTACAAAAACGGTAAACCAAGATATAAATATCTAGTGCTCAACAGGGATTCTGGTTATTTTGTACAACACCATAAGGACTGCAAACAAAAATATACCGAAGATACCATTAACAAAATGTTAGTTTTTGATAGACAACATATTTGTTGTGTTTGGCAATATTATCTTTCAACAAACAATCGGTAAACCAATAGGCACAAACTATGCTGCTTTGCTTGCTGATTTGTTTCTTTATTCATATGAATAAGAATTTTTACAGAACCTTGTCAAATCTGGAGAAAAAACTCTCGCTAAATCATTCAACTACATATACAGATATATAGATGACGTTCTTTCTCTAAATAATCACAAATTTGGAAAATATGTGAATGTCATCTATCCAAGTGCAACGAAGCAAATTACTTACAATTAAATTGTTGACACAAGGATATTGCAAGCCTAGGCTAATCAGGGCCCTTAAAAGTTTTATGGCCGTCATCACAATATTGTTGATAAGTATGTAGTCACGTTATCCCAACTTATACTGGATATATTTGACTTACCATAGTTATTTGTTCCTTTCATCTCAAAATTGACTTGCACGTGACGGGTGTAGCTAGCTAGACAGGAGGTGCTTACCGAGGTGCTTACCCTATCAGAGCACCCGGCCTCACTTCCTTGATGGAAGTTCACGTGCATAACATATTTTGCCAGTTTGCAAAGTTTTTACTTTGTTTTTTGGAATTGTGATATGGACAAGGACTGGTATGTTTGTTTTATGTCTTGACCACTGCTGTCCTGGTACTGAAAGGGTTTTGGACATATCTCATTGAACCTTATGAAAGGGGCTTAGTGGGACTTGCATGATTTGATGTTGATTTTATAGGGGCGGGGAGAGTTTACTTATATCTTATTGTGATCGGGTGTTGTACTGTGAGTCAGACGGTTGTTAATAGAGTGTCGGCTTGGTGTCATTTTGGGGATCAATATGCTCCCAGTGAGATAAAATAAATAGTTTCCAGTCTTTATTTTTCTATTCATATTTAAAGGTTTACCATAAGTTTGGAAATTGATGGTGAAAATTACCAAGTCCTTGCTAATGCAATCCTTGTTAAAATGCTGAATTCAAGCGGTATGCTCATTTGTAAATACTTAAGCGTGTTAGAATGGTTTTGTCTGTTTGTCCCCATATTTTGAACATTAAAACTGTTGAAACAAATAGTTTAGGAGGTGAAAAACAAAACATAGTGGTCGGAGTCAGATTCAGCTACGATGACAAATACAGTGTTGTCAGAAAAAGAGTCTGATTTAGGTAAGGAAAATGTGGTGCATTTTCTTCAAAGGGCTATCCTTCGATACAATGGCACTAAAATATTTTTCTAATAAAAGAAGATCCCAACAATTTATGCCCAAATCTAACACAAATCTTTAAATGGTCCTTTTCATTTATAATAAAGATCATATAACTTTGATCTTGAGGTGCAATTAATTTATCTCGAAGATTGTACCACTATTACAAAATGTAAACTTTTAAATACATTGAAAGCAAGCAAATAAAACCTGTGTATTAGCACTGTGTGTATTGAAAACTTTGTGTTACCATAAATATACATAAATATATAACAAATACCTGCTAAATTTTGATGTGCCAGATGTGCACATTTCGGAAAATCATTCCTCATCAGTGACACTAGGGGCCGAAAAAAGTTGATAGATTAAAAACATACGCCGAACAGTTGCAAATTAATGAATCTAAAGTTCCAAAAATATGTGAATCCAAATCCAGCTAAGGAATGTTTTGCAGGAGGGAACAGACCTTAGTTTTAAATAAATTTCAAAAATTCAGACGACTGAAAATTTTGCTAAATGGTATATTTTCTGACAGCACAAAGTACTGCCTACTAAGTTATGGATACCCTCGGGGAGATTTACTCCACCAGCAGCGGTACCCGCTCAGGGGTAGTAAATATATATCAAATACCTGCTAAATTTTGATGTGCCAGATGTGCACATTTCGGAAAATCATTCCTCATCAGTGACACTAGGGGCCGAAAAAAGTTGATAGATTAAAAAACATACGCCGAACAGTTGCAAATTAATGAATCTAAAGTTCCAAAAATATGTTAATCCAAATCCAGCTAAGGAATGTTTTGCAGGAGGGAACAGACCTTAGTTTTAAATAAATTTCAAAAATTCAGACGACTGAAAATTTTGCTGAATGGTATATTTTCTGACAGCACAAAGTACTGCCTACTGAGTTATGGATACCCTCGGGGAGATTTACTCCACCAGCAGCGGTACCCGCTCAGGGGTAGTAAATATATACAAATACCTGCTAAATTTTGATGTGCCAGATGTGCAATATAGAAATATAGAATGATTTTGACTCTGTGGGATGATTAAGACATGCATCTTTGAAGTGCATAAAGAGGCAGGTAAATAAATTCATAATTTTTATGTTTCATTAATTGGAGACTTTGCGCACATACAGATAAATCATGGAATAAGGAACAGACTCTTTTGCTAATTACCAGTTATGCCAACAGAAAAGATCAGTTCTAGAACTCTAGTATTAAAAAAAGTCTTATGGGATCAAATAAAAACTGAAATAATTTAACATGGATATAACTTCAAAGTATAGCAGGTGGAGGGGCGTTGGAAAACCTAACTATAAGCGTAACGAAAGGCGAAGGACAACAACAAGATATCTGGGTAAGACCGAAAGAATTTTCCCTTACGAAAAAAAATTGGATGAAATATTGGGAGAACATCATGACACAACTCCGCCATTTACTATGGCATCTATAGAAGGTAGCGGAACTCTTGAAGAACAGAACCGTGCAACTAATAAAAGACCATCTGAGGATTCTGATTCAGGTGAGATAACGCCACCTAATACATGAAGAAGTAGTGCATCTTCTCATGTGATAGACTTCCCGAAACAATATGGAGAGGGAGAGGAGAGAAAAAGAAAGACTTAAAAAAGCAACAAGAACTTCATAAGGAAAATGACCATATTCAAAACTTTCATTTATATACCGAAAAAGCAATGATTTATTCAGGTATTTTCAACAGATATGGTAAGTATATAACAAATGCCTGCTAAATTTTGAAGTGCCATATGTGCACATTTCGGAAAATCATTCCTCATCGAGACATTAGGGGCTGAAAAGTTTAATAGATAAAAACATAAGCCAAACAGTTAAAAAAAATTAATCTTAAGTTCCAAAATTATATGAATCAAAATCCAGCTAAGGAATGCTTTGCATGAGGGAACAGACCTTAGGTTTGAATAAATTTTAAAAATTAAGACAGCTAAAAATTTTACTAAACGATATATTTTCTGACAGTGCAAAGTACTGCCTACTGAGTAATGGATACCCTCTGGGAGTTTACTCCACCAGCAGCGGTACCCGCCATATGTGCCATATGGGTAAAATTTCAACAAGTAAAAATGATAACTTTTAAAGTTTCAACTTCATTTATTTCACAATGATAAGTAAACAAGTTATTTCAACTTTTATTAATCCCGCTCTGTTTAATTTTTGGGTTAAGGTCATTATCTTCAAACTAAACGAGATAAAGAAGTGAAAGTTGTATATTCATCATGCACAGTACTACAGGATGACTTAAGAACATTTTAGTGCATTTGACCTTGACCTGATTCAAGGAAAAACTAGTAAATTTTCAATGGCAAAGTTAAATTTTGATATTTTACTTCGAAATACTTACATTTTCTGCTTTCAGTGATAAAAGGTTTTAAGATAAGGTCAAAATCAAAAGATCAAACCATAATAATGTTAACATTCTCCTAGTGTGATACAAAAATGTCGAGTTTACGACATTAAATCTGTATGCAATTGCACGTACAGTTTCTTGGTTACCTAGGTACCAAAGAGTCATAAGCATATCTTTATCAAGGGGAACTGCTTCTCGTCTCCCAGATCCACTTCTGATTGAAATAAATGGAGAAACATATTCCAAATTTTTTCAAAGGTACTCCTACCCATACGGAAAAACCTGTATCCAAAAAAAAAGATATTTCTGTTATATAGATATGCATATATATGGCAAGCCATTTGAGATTTTATTATTTAATGCTGCATACAGATATCTGTATTTATCATATAGAGATACCTTTGCTTTAAATAAGGACATTTATATTTAATGCTTTTTTAAATTTATAGCTCTATTCTAAATGCAGATAGCTGCATTTTAAATAAAGATTATTTCAAAAAATATTTTTAAAAGGTATATCTTCATAAAAATAGAGATATCTATTTAAAGTAATTTTATTTAAAACAGATATTTGCATATATCAAAATAATATATTTTTATATTTTAAATGCAGATATCTTAATTATAAATTCAGATAGCTGCAAGGCTGCATTAAATGAGCAAATTTATTGTTGTAAAACTACAAAATGATAGATTATTGTTTTATCACATCAATTATTTTCATCCATACATTCCGATAGAAAACCAATATAAACAAAAAATGCTTGATGTACATGTGCACTGTTCTAGTCTGTCCTCTGCACCTTCAACTCTAAACCGACGGTTATGGATGTGTCAGACTGTCAGGGTGCGGTAGCTAGGAAGAGGCTGCTACGGTCTTGGAGTTGAGTTGAGATACAGGCGAAAGTGCAGAAATTTTGCCTGTGCGTTGCGCTAATGACATCATACAGCAGGGTTCTTTATTGTGCCATGCCTGCCATGACACGGGACCTCGTTTATTTTAAGTTCCCATACGAAAGAACCGTGACTGTCATTTCGTAATGCCGAGTGCTTGGCGAAAGAACTTTCACTACCCACTTTCGAGTCTTGGGTCAGACCCGGTCGGGGTTCGATCCCACGACCTTTCACTTAAGGAGCGAGCACTCTACCAACTGAGTTACCGCAGTGGCCCTACGGTCTTGGAGATTTCACTTTTGTGATTTTGGAACTTGGTGAAAATATCAGAAAATCTATTTTGAGGGTAAATATATAACACAAATACCAGTTGAATTTTGGGTTAGGGTTAGGAAATGAAATATTTTACAAGCAAACATAGAACGAATTCTTGGATAATCTAACGTCTAAGCTGTCATGGGCTCCTTCTGACGACTGCCAATAAACTTTTACTAAGTTTGGACTTACTACTGTTGCGTACAACGAAGAAACAATTGGTATATGGCTTGAATTCTTTCTATCTTGTTGTTCATCGTCCCATAACTCATATATGCATGTAGCAATAGAAGTTTTAATACATTATCAGCCATGTTGAATTTGACAACTTCGGGTGGTTATGTGTTCGATTGGTTTCCTCTTCCAAAATCTACCAAACATTTTCTTCTCTTCGAACAGGCTATATTGCTTAGGTTTATCGCCTTTGGGAAAACATGTTATAATACCTTGTTTTTGTGTAACAGACATTTCACCCTTTTGAAACCCATAGTTTATCTATCTAACCACAAAATAGGCTAAATCTTTCCAGAATATTTTTAAAAAAAACTCAGTTGTAAAAACAGTCCGAGCTGGACTTTTATTATTCTGTATTTCTTTAATGTTTCTGTACATTCCGCATATGACATAAGACCCTCCAAAGTATTAGGATCTTTTTGGGGCAAAAATTTGTCTCAAGAGAATGAAGTTTATTTAAATCATAAGTTTGGTCATCACAATATTGTTGATAAGTATGTAGTCACTGTATCCCAACTTATACTGGATATATTTGACTTACCATAGGTCTTTGTTCCTTTCATTCTCAAAATTGACTTACACGTGACGGGTGTAGCTAGCTAAACAGGAGGTGCTTACCCTTCCGGAGCACCCGGCCTCACTTCCTTGATGGAAGTTCACGTGTATCACCTATTTTGCCAGTTTGCAAAGTTTTTACTTTGTTTTTGGGATTGTGATATGGACAAGGACTGGTATGTTTGTTTTATTTGGATTGTTATCCTTAAAAGAATATAGATTTTTATAAAATATTTTTGTTTCATTTAATATAACCATTTGATTTGTAATGATATTGCCATCATTTTTTCTATTCTTGGAATGTTCTTATTTATAAAATGTCGATTTTCTAAATTACAAAAATAGATTGTTGGTTTCTCCCCATTTTCAATCCATTTAACCCGAGATCTAATTATTTTCCCCTTAAGTTTCACTTTTCTAATGTTTTCTTGTTCAGTTTTCTTAATTTCTATTGCATCAAAGTTTGGGTTTAAATCGTTTTCTAATTTTTCTATTTCTTCAAAAAGTTTGCTATTCCTTACTTTCTGTCAATTTTTTTTCTTATATGAAGCATATAAAATAGTTTTTCCCCTTATTTCCATTAACAGTGTTAAAAAAATGAGTTGATCATAAAATACAAACTGAATTTCTCTATTAGGTATTGATTTTATGGCATTCAAGTTATATATTGGGATAGCGTACTGAGTTTTAATTTCATTTATGTAAACTTTTATTATATTTATGTAATCTTCATCTTTTAATTAGTAGTTGTTAAATTTCCATAGGCCTTTGCCCCGAATAACAGTACTTAGTGTTATAACTAGTTTAGTACTACATGTATTATGATCAGATCTATAGCTAGTATTTATACACCAAGTTACTACATTGTGAAGAATATTTTCGCTGATCAAAAAAAGAAAAAATAAATCTAACCGCGCTTGTTTTATTGGAGTTTTCTTTATCCGTGTATACCGTTTAGATTGTGGGTGGAGGTCGCTGAATACATGAACAAAGGTAATTCATCAATTGTTTTCAAGAACAGTATTTCTAGACATCGGATTATCAATATCTTTATAATTTTAATAATCTAATTCGGGGTTAAGTACTAAATTAAAATCTCCACAAACAATGCCATTTTGATTTCCAAAGTCCTCCATCGTTGTGATTAGTTCTATAAAAAAATCTCAGGGTTGTCTGAGTTAGGCGCATATAAATTAACCAAGGTTATTCGTGATTCAGTAGTAAATAAATCTAAAAGTATGTAATTCTTTTTAATCATTTCTGACACTAAACCAAATGCCTAAAGTAAAAAAGATGCCATAAGACCATTTTACTGGAAGAGTTCCTGGTATACAATTTTTGCAAGAACCAATCCAAATAGCTTGTGTTTTGTCTAAATTAATTTTTAAACCTGAACATAATCTAAAGTTATTAAATATTCTCAATGTTTCAACTCAGAATTTTTCATCTTTTAAAAACATGTTGTGTTATCTGCTAAACTGCTTATTTCGAATTCTGTTATCCTTATTTTTATCCCCGCTATCGATTTGTTCTTCCTTACACTGATTGCAAGCAATTCCATGGCCAAAATAAATAGATATGATGAAAGTTTACAGCCTTATTTTACCCCTCTGCTAATTTGAAACAAATTAAGATGCCTAACCATAATTAATTACACAGCTTTTTATGTCTTGTATAATGTTTTAACCCAATGCTCTGTAACAGTTAATGTGCGAAAAAGGTTAATGTCTAATAAATCGTTATTTTTATTCCCTATGCCTTCATTCTGTTTAAAAGAAGAGGTGTAAAAGTTTAAATAAAAAAATCCTCCTTCAAAAATTACGTTAGTAAATGTTATTAAGTGATCATAAAAGATAAGTAGATTTATCAACTTATTTTTATAGTTTCTTTTTCTTAAAGATAAAACGTTTTGTATGTGTGTGTATGATAAAGTCTCTACACAGAACTCTATATGACCATGCTGTTTATTTTACTCCACATGTGCTCTTCTTCAACCTAACTTCCAAGATACAAGAGTTATTTAACTATCAATCTGTGGGAGATCTCCCTTAGTCCATATAATTATACATAAGGTCTCTGTTACATGAAATAAACATTCATTAAACTTTTTTTTTTTTTTTTTTTTTTTTTTTTGTATATTTGAGACCATCATCAGATTAGACTGTCCTCCGGTCTGGGGATTATTCTGCCCCATTATTAAACAAAAATAAAATAATTAAAATAATAATTATAATAACATTGAAATATTTCTGTCATTAGACTACACAAATATGTCTAACATTTGTTCAGTTTGAAGTACTTTTAGCAATACTAAACCAGAAGCACCTTGTTTGGTCATAGAATTGGCTAACTGGACATCACCAGAACACCATTTAATAGATGATACTATTTTGTTTTCTAAAATCTCATTTATGGATGCAATGTCTAGTCTGAGTCTTTTGTCCTCAACTAATTTAGTAGAATGCAACGAGTCAACTACACTTTTGTTATCTGTAAATGCAATTATAGGAATAGTCTTGTCAGGCAAACCAAGAACATTTTCAATGATTTGTCTATGGTAGATGCACGATTCTAAGCCATCAAGTAAGCTTAACGTTTCAGCTGCGATAGTGCAACGAACTATTCGTTTGATTTTGATGGCCTTCCAAGCAATTGGACAAGACTTTCCTACATTGTCGGAAAGCCAGATAATGTATGCTCCGGTACTACCAATACCATCATTAATATTTGCCAATGAAGCATCAGAAAATACAACCATTTTCCATTTATGATTATTATGATCAATCCTTGGAAATAAAACTGTTGATTTAGTGTCTTTAAGTCTATTAATGGTTTTGACTGCTTTTACATAGTCCACTATTTTGGCCTCCTTTAATTTGGTACTCAGATTTATCATTCCAAAAGCCATATCTGGTCTAGTACCTTGAACAACCCAATTAAGCCAACCAATCATTTGTCTAAATGCTGTCTATTCATTAGAATCTAGATCACTTTGCCTTTCTGTAGCCCTCTTAGGATCAATTGTCTTGTTTTTCAGTTTCTCAACATATTGCGATTGATCCACAGTAATCCCATTACTATTTTCTGTGATATTAAACCCTATATACCAAAAATGCTTTTCTTCTGCTTTACCTGCTAAAAATCTCTGCTTTAATTGCAATGTTACAGTCTCAAAATCACTATCACCTGCATGCAGAAAATCATCCACATGACAACAAATCATTCCTTTGAGTTTCTCATCTCTATGTAGAAAAAACATTGCTGGGTTAAGACTTGATTGTTTGCATCCTAAACGTTTTAGTTCATCTTTAACACTTAAATAAAATTGTCTGGCACCATCTTTTAATCCATACAGACAATGGTTTAATTTCCAAATTATTCCATCTTGAGTTCCACTTTCCTTTGGAGGTTTTAAATATACATCCCTGTCGACTTCACGTCCTTGTAGAAAAGCAGATTTTATATCTGTTGTTTTCACTTTCCGATTTTTACTTGATGAAATAGCTAGAAATATTCTCATTGCACTTTTTCCAACTGTTGGACTATCATTCTGAATTATGCATCTCTCTTCAAATCCACGAGCCACTAACCGAGCCTTTATTTCACCATTTTTCTCAGTGATTACCAATCTTGTGGAAATATTATTTGGTCCCAGTATCCTCAACCTCCTCATATGTATTAAATTCAATCAATTTTTGAAGTTCTGCTTGTTTGGCTTTATCCACTTTAATCATGTTAAGCTCACTTTCACTTACAATGTTGACACCTATTTCTACATCCATTTTTTGCCACTCAAGCTGTCCTAGATCAATACTTTTCTGTTCTTTACTTCTATCTTCTTCAATATTGTACCAATTCTTATTTTTTCCAGATACTTTTCCTGCCCTACTGAGAATAGTAGCTTCTAACCATTCTTCAGAATCAGGCATTTTATACTGTATTTTGTCGTGAACTTTTAATTGACGGATATTACTGGTAGCTTGATCTTATTGTCCGTCATCATCTGTTTGATCAGTTCGAGATATAATTTCGGAGATTTGTTTAGTTGGAACGTCTTATTCATCACCAGTATTTGTGGCAGTGTCATCTGTGTTGCCTTCTTTTCTATCCTTTTCAATATTGAGATTTTCGATTTTACATAGTCTGTTTGGAGAAACTCGAACAACACACCCCCATGTCTGACAAAAACTACTTTTCCATCTTGGAAAACAACTTTACCAGGACCAAGCCAACGTTCCTTGCCTTCTCGTTTATAAAACACGTTATCTCCATTTTCAAATATCTGCTCTGATACTCTGACTTTGTTTCTAAGTGCCCTCCTAATTCTCTCATCAGCTTCTGTCTGGATAAAAGTTTTTCTTGTAGCATGTAACGCATTGAGATGCTTTGCAAATACAGTAGAACTTCGATAACTTGAAGTGCTCGGGACTTCGGTGGGGACTTCGAGTTATCGGGGTGTTCGAGTTATCGAAGTTGAAGGATGATGTCTAAGAATGGTGTCACTTTAATATATGTTTTCCACTACAAAATCTTGATGTTTTAAACAGTTACCTGTACTCGAATGTGAAAAAAAGTAAAAAGATAATTTTTAAAGAAAATACAATAAATAATTTAATAAATAATTGATATTGACGGTAAAAGCGTGCGAAACGTTTTATTTTATTATCATAGTAAATCACGATACATGTATATACGAACAACGAAATCGGAAATCAGATATATGTATATGTTTATCAAAATGCTTATTTTTTACATTCGTTAGAAAAAACGAACAGAAACTTAATGAAATTATAAAGCAGTGCAATAAGTAATTTAAGATTTTAATGCAGTCGTGAGTGCAATGGGGTTAGTCGTTTTAATTAAGCTTGGAGAACTTGGCTTCTTTTATTACAGTAGAGGATTGGCGTACCTGTTAGGCTTAATTGTCCGTGACGGTACTGGATATTAATCCGTTAATTGATACTAATTAATACGGTAGATAACAAGAACTACTCGGTTATTTTCTCTACTATAACGGTAGCCAAATTACCAATATGTGATTTCTCTGATAGTTTTATTAAACGAGCCGTTGATCATACACTGTTAGAAAAAATTCGAGTTTTTGAAGTTAATTTTAATAGATTTTTAAACTACAGACCAAATTTTTACTTCGAGTTATCGGGGGTATTCGAATTATAGAAGTTTGAATTATCGAAGTTTTCCTAATATAGTTTATATAGAAAACCGGTCGGGACAAAATAAAGACTTCGAGTTATCCGTGGTATTCGAGATATCGAAGTTTGAGTTATCGAAGTTCTACTGTATTTCACTATTAGTTGTTCCATGTAGCGCTGGTAGAGCTTCCTTCATAATACTTGGTAAATTTGGGTTTGTTCCAAATACAAATAGATGACTGCTGAAACCATTCCACATCTGAAGTGAATTACGGGCCATATTTGCCCAATTAAGTAAAGCCTGGTTGTCGGTGCTTTTGTACTCTGCTTCTAATTTAGTTAACATCATGTCAGTAATAGCATGAACCCTCTCACATAGACCATTCTGAAATGGGCTCATACCTGCTGTTGTACATACTCGCACATCTAATATTGACGCGATTTCTCTCATTTCATCAGAACTAAATTCTCCTCCATTATCAGTCACAAGAGCCCCCATAACTCCAAAGATACCTATCCAATGCTTCATCATTGTGTCAATTACATCACGTGGCCGTTTTCTTTATATAAAGACGGATATGGTGAATCTTGACCACATATCAATCATGTGTAATATCCATTTTCCATTCCAATATTTCAGATCCATTGCGACTTTCTCGTTAAATTCAGAAGCCATAGGAAGAGACATTACCGGTTTTGGAGGGGTTTAAGCATAAACTTTACACAGTTCGCATTTATGTTCAATCTCAGAGAGAATTTCATCATATTCATCTTTCCAGATAGCAGCATCTTTCAATAAACCTATAAGCCTTTTTTTTAGGTGGATGAGCAAATTGACGGTGAAGCTTTAACAGAGTGTGATGCAGTTTTGCAGGACTCAGTTCTTCTAACCTCACTGCATATACATCTTCTACAGTTATCCTCTCAGTTTTGTCTATTGGGATACAATAATGGCCTGAAGTAGTTAAATTTAATGCTACCTCTCTTTCCATTATGGATGCTGTATCATTTTTCAGGTCCATTTTTACACTCGCCTTTTTCATGGCAGTCCTTGAGAGAAGTGGAGGTATATCTGATTCTACAACATCAGTTTTAATGGTCACGTCCATTCCGGCCATATGCGCTGGTAAACAGTATTCACCATTTGACCTTAATCTAGTTCCTCCACCAAATTTGAATACCCGGTTACTTGCTTGATATTTTATCTTTCCTCTGTCATTTTCATCTAGTGACTGTATATAGTTGTTTAGCCAGGTTTTACCACAGACTGTACTACTACATGCACTATCTAACACAGCACAATTTTGAGCATCTATTCCTAAAAGACTGACATCTTCTTTATGATACCCAGTAAACAATACAAAATGTTCATCTTGTTCATCTTCTTCTGTAATGTTTACTTTTGCAAGATTTTCTCAGCTGTCTGGACAGTCAGCAACCAAATGTCTAAATGACCCACAAGATCGACACGTTAATGTGCGACCATCAACTCCTATAGGGTTCATGTTCTTTTTATTACCTCGATTTGACATGCTTGAACCTCGTCTACTACTGTTTCCAATGTTATAACCTCGGTTTCCATTTCCACGATATCCGCCTCTCCTGAAATTACTTCCTGTTCCTCTAGATTTTACATATCCAGCAGCCAACAATGCCTCTAGAATCTGGTTCAAGCTTAATTGACACACTTGAAGCAATACTACCACTGACCCCCCCCCCCCTGCTCTCACCTTAAAATTTCTTGAGAGATTTTTTGGCTTCATCATAAAGAGTAGCTTTTTTGTTATAATTCATACCAGTGAGAACTAAAAGTTTTTCATCTTTAGTTATATTGGCTTTCTTAAGGAGTTTGAATGCCAATATTTCAGGTGGTAATTTAATATTTTTCTTCTTAATTTTTCGGTATTTTGAATCAAATGTTTCAATATAGTCATTTATATTTTGATTTTTTTCCCTCACAAAATCATCAAAATCTTCAAATTTCTCCAAACTGTCAGCTAAATCATCCTTTTGGAGGTGTTTGTCCAAAAAGTCAATCAATGTGTTTAGCCCCGTCTCTTTCTTCAGATCATCTAAACTTATTCGATCAAAAACCTTTTCTCTGATCTGTTTGTAGTCTTCAGGGAAAGATAGAGCAATAGCAACACCTTGTTTCTTTTTGTGTAGATCAGTTATTTCTTTCCATGCTAACAATTCTTGTTAATACTGTTCATATGATTTGGACTTGTTCAGGCTGGGGGGGGGGTTACCTTTGTTGCCATATTTCAAATTTTTTCAAAATTTTTTCAAAATTAACTCAATACTCTTTGTAATCTAACAACACTCTCTGTACACTCATTAATTTCCACTTTTTTTTAATTGACAACTACACTCTGCTACCATTTGATAAAGTCTCTACACAGAACTCTATATGACCATGCTGTTTATTTTACTCCACATGTGCTCTTCCTCAACCTAACTTCAAAGATACAAGAGTTATTTAACTATCAATCTGTGGGAGTTATCTCCCTTAGTCCATATAATTATACATAAGGTCTCTGTTACATGAAATTAATAGTGTGTGCTCTTTTTTTTAATTTTCTTCATACCATCTAGCCTGGGACGTAAAAATAATACCTCTCGTTTGTTTATTAATAATTCCATCTAACAGCTTTTGTTCTATATCTAGATTATTCTCTTACTCTTTGTTCTGTGGAATGCAATTTGTTATTTAAACTTTTCAATTCTTGAAATTAGAATTTATTCTTCTTTTCTCATGTTAACTGCTCTTACGTTGCAAAATTTTATTATTTCTCCTCTTAATTAACACTTAATTGTTACCCACTAGGTACCGCTGCTGGTGGAGTTAAACTCCCCGAGGGTATCCATAACTCAGTATGCAGTACTTTGTGCTGTCAGAAAATAAACCATTTAGCAAAATTTTCAGCCGTCTGAACTTTTGAAATTTATTTAAACATAAGGTTTGTTCCCTCATGCAAAGTATTCCTTAGTTGGATTTAGATACATTTATTTTTAGAACTTTAGATTCATTATTTTCGACTGTTTGGCTTATGTTTTTTATCTATCAAACTTTTCGGCCACTAGTGTCACTGATGAGGAATCATTTTCCAAAATGTGCACATATGGCACATCAAAATTTAACAGGTATTGTGTTATATATAAAGCAAGTCATACCTATTTTTCAACGGACATATTTTATTTTATATCAACAAATTCTGGAATTTCAAAAAGAGCAGAGTTGTACTTCAAAACACCAGGACCTCTATCTTTTGCAAAATTTCCTTTAAGATTGAAAACAATTATACTATGATCAGACTAAATACCACATTTGAGTTCACTAGTTGCAAAATGGGATAAATTATTAGGAATCAACCAAAAGTCAATACGTGAAAGAATGATTGGCATTTTTTAAAAGAATGTGAATTATTTCTTGTCAGGATTCTGAAGTCTCCAAAATTAATCGTATTATAAGTTTTCATGAGATCTAACATTTTTTTTATTTAATTTAGTTTCAACTCTTCCACCTTTTTATCAAGAGAGGGATCTAAAGTGATATAAAAAAGTCACGCCCAATGTTTTTCGAAGTTTTCATCTTAGCTAAGACGACTCATATTCTGTAGGAAAAAATTGAAGGATGAGGACTGATCTGTTAGATGATCTTTTGTTGATGCATAAATATTAGTGATAATAAAATGAGCTTAATTATTTAACAAGGAAATATGTATCTACCATCATGATTCCTAAAAACGTTTTGAATTGTATGATCTAAATGATTTCGGGTAGCACTGCTACGCCTTTACTATTTCAAGTCCCATAAGAAACGACAACTTTCGATTCCCATTCATATTTCAACTTTTTCGAATGCCGGAGTATAGTGTGTTTCTTAAAGCAGTGGCACATTTTGTTCAAATTTTTTCTTGAGCCAGTGAAAAATGCGCCTTCTTTTGATTATATTACCATTGCCTTTATCATTAAAAGATAATAGTGAAAAGTTGTAGCGCATGTACTATGTAAGTATGATAGAGGGAAATAATAAAACCTGAGTATGTATAATGTTTAGGGGGCTCAAGTTAACTGACCTAAAATATGCATGAAAAAGAGAGATAAGGGGAGGCCTGTACTGTTGATTAAAAAGATGCAACACACAAGATGTAAATTGCCATGTAACCGCTACTTAGAATAAAATGCTAAAAGTGTCGAAAAGGAGAAAAAAACGCCAAAAAGGGCAACAACTATTTTCAAAATTTATAATATTTGAATGTTGTTTTCTTGTGCAGGAATTAAAATGGTAAATGTAATATTCATTTAGGGAAACAAATTAGGGTGAAAAAAATCGTCGGTTTTAACCCATAAATTTTTGAAACTTTAGATTCATAATTTTCAACTGTTTGGCTTATATTTTTTATGTATCAAACTTTTCGGTCTTAGTGTCACTGATGAGGAATGAATTTCCGAAATGTGCACATCTGGCACATCAAAATTTAACTGGTATTAGTATTATATATTTACTACCCCTGAGCGGGTACCGCTGCTGGTGGAGTTAAACTCCCCGAGGGTATCCATAACTCAGTAGGCAGTACTTTGTGCTGTCAGAAAATGTACCATTTAGCAAAATTTTCAGTCGTCTAAAATTTGAAATTAATTCAAAACTAAGGTTTGTTCCCTCATGCACAGCATTCCTTAGCTGGATTTGGATTAATAAAATTTTGAAACTTTAGATTCATAATTTTCAACTGTTTGGCTTATATTTTTTATGTATCAAACTTTTCGGTCTTAGTGTCACTGATGAGGAATGAATTTCCGAAATGTGCACATCTGGCACATCAAAATTTAACTGGTATTTGTATTATATATTTGACTACCCCTGAGCGGGTACCGCTGCTGGTGGAGTAAAACTCCCCGAGGGTATCCATAACTCAGTAGGCAGTACTTTGTGCTGTCAGAGAATGTACCATTTAGCAAAATTTTCAGTCGTCTAAAATTTGAAATTAGTTTAAAACTAAGTTTTGTTCCCTCATGCACAGCATTCCTTAGCTGGATTTGGATTAATAAAATTTTGAAACTTTAGATTCATAATTTTCAACTGTTTGGCTTATATTTTTTATGTATCAAACTTTTCGGTCTTAGTGTCACTGATGAGGAATTAATTTCCGAAATGTGCACATCCGGCACATCAAAATTTAACTTGTATTTGTATTATATATTTCATGTAAGAGATATGAGCTAAGTATATATAAGAGAATGTTCAACACACACACACACACACGCATATATATATATATATATATATATATAATATATATATATATGCTTAATAATCTAACTAGTGCACACATGGAATGTTGCATATGGAATATAGATATATACGTACAATTTTATACCTACTGTGAACGAAAAAAAACTCATAATTTGAGTAGATGCACCAGGCATTTGTCGGGAAGTTCAAAGTGTGAAACATGTATCTAAAAGAGGTTAATAATGTGATAATACAACATATAGGGGTAATTTATCTTTGTTTCAATTTTTGTATGTGGCATATGTAGCATATCTTAGTATTCTGTTAATACTTTTAATAGCTTTAGTTAGGCTTATTTTTAATTGAATTAAGATTTAATTAAATTTATTTATTTTCCTTTTACAGAAAGTAGTTTACATTATATTTCTATTTCAGTCCAGTATTCCAGTTTACAATATTTTATTGTCATCTTTAGTGTGTATCCCTCCTGTTGTGTAACTTGTCTATGTCTACCTTGGTGATATAATGTTTATGTAATGTATTGGTACATGTGTTGTGTGTCATGTGAGTTATGGTCAATGTTTTTTTAGACTGGACTGTATTGTTTTATGCTGTTGGGTTCTCACACTCTGTAAGAACACCAAGGACAATGCTGGGTGTAGGACATAAATTATATTTAAACATCTTTAAAATAATTGCTAAATAGGATAAACCAATAAACTTATAAGACATTATTTAACTCTTAACTCAATCTTTACTTCATTAATTTAATTTTAATCATAAGAATATGTAAAATCTCTTTAAAAATTATATTTTCTAAGTTTGGTTTCAGCATTTGAATTTTAATGGAATTCAAATGAATGTATTCAGTTCTGAATTAAAGTATTAATAAAAATATATTATTCTAAGACTTAAGTTTATAACAAAGCTATAAATATTTTATTAAATTATTTATGTTCCTGACAACGCTCATAGTACATCAGGTTAATTTTTTTTAATTCCAGAAAACACCATAAATTGTACATGTGTATGTAAGAATCCAGAGATCTCCATTCCATTGTGTGAGTTAGTGTATTACATTTAAATTCTAGAAAAATACTATAATTTTCATAAATACTTTTATATATTTTGGTAATTGTCATTTTCTACGTGCAGTATGGATGAATTCAGTTATTTTTGCTATTAGTTATAAAGTTTTAAATTTCAAATGTTTTAAAAATCATATTTGAAATGATTAATTGTTCTAATTTTCATTTTTCTGAAATAGACTATAAATAGATATATATTTTGAAATGCAATATAATTGATAAAAAGAGAAAGAATATTGTTTTGTTTGTATTGTGTGTGAGAGGGTAACTAAAGTCTGTTTCATTATTTGTATATTTTAGTATCTATTTAAAAGGGCAATAAAATAAATTAAAACGGCTGGGGTGTTACGAATCAATTAATCTAACACTGGCTACATTTTGTCGCCCACGTTGGGACAACAGCAAAGTGTGTAACACGTGAAACAACAACCAAGTGTGCAAGAACTATGTGTCAAGTTCTAGTTTTTCAACTTTGTGATATTCCGCTATTGCGCAGACAACTTCAGATGATGGACTTCCGCCATTTCCGTTTTTAATGTGAAAGTTTTGAATTCGTAAATTAGCGACGACATTTCACAGGTAAATTCTTGTTTAAAAGTGATAATATCGAGACTGGGAGCTTATATGTTCAGTGACAGCGTGAAGACTGTTATTCACTTGTCGTTTATTTATTAAAAGCTTAGAACTTTATTATTTAACTTTAAGAACTGTATAAAGACATTGACATTTTAAGTTTGAAAAGCAGCGCTGTAATTTACAATTGGTTATTCATTTTTTTGTATTACGAAGATAGATTAATATTTTTTTTCTTACTTTATTTATTTCTTTTTCTCTTTTACACCTCATAATCAAACTCTAAAATTTACTAGAGTTTATAGATATCAATACCCCCTTCTTTCCGGTACAAGTGCACTAAAAATATATCTGTTTCCATAGTTATTGGATTTGTTTACATTTTTGTAATTTACAAATTGTTTAGCCTGTTTATTTATTAAATACTAATAATGTGCCTTTGAATTTTATTAGGTACATTTTGCTTTAAAATCTTTGTTTAAAAAAATTAGGAACCTAAATAATATTATATAACAAGTAGAGACTAAATAATTTATTTAATTTGTTTATTTAGTGTAAAATATTTTCAATTTAAAGGTAGGTTTACAGATACAATTTTGTAGGTATTTGACGGATAATATTCAATTAGTTGTTCGTTTTCTTTTGCCAGTGATTTGATTTGGACTTTGTTTGACTTTCCTTATATGTGACATATTTCCATTGTTTCATGTTTTATGTTATGTTTTATGTTATATGTTTATATTTTATTTTATGTATTTACATACTATTATGTTTCATGCAATATGTTCATATTTATATACATGTTTCTATGCTAAATAATTGTTGTACGTTACCATAAAAATTAGCGGTATATATTTCGGTATTTATCACGCGTTATTCGTCGTAATATCAGCAGCTGATTTGTAATCCAATTCTATCATCATTAAGTAAAGTTGTAAGTCATCGGGTACTTAAGGCACACATATACACACACAATTGTAAATATGATATAGTGATTTTGAGGAATCACTAAATTTTTTAGTGACTAAGGGGAGTTACTTGATAATACAGTTTAAAAGATCAGTTGTAGTTTTACACTTTTTCTGTTAGTCTGGATTTACAAGGTTTGATTAGTGTTTGGATTGCGATTGGTTTGATTAAAATTTTACGTCAGTTGTTGTTAATCGGATTTACATAGTGGCAACAGCAAATATGGAAACAAAAAAGTTAAAAGAGGATATGTCAGATGAGGAGGATGCAATATTGGCAGCATTGAAAAAGTTCGGGTATAAAGCTAAGGATAGAACAGCTGATGAATTAGAAAAGTGAATGTTGGAGCATGTCACTAAAAAATGATGCCCCCTTCTTCTGAAACATCTGTACCAACACTTGTACTTAAACATATTAAACACTAAAAAGTGGATAAAAGTGACTTTAGTCTACCACCTCCAGTATCACATGATAAACCAAAACCTTTAACACCATTTTCAACGACTTTCATGACAAATGAACACTCCTTTTAATTTTTCATCAGACATGTCATCAGTTAGTCTGAAACAACCGCAAGAGTCCGTAAAGGGAAACTCATGATTCATGGCGTTATGAAGTTTCATGCCTGATAAAAGAAAAGTATCCGGAAGCAGACATAGCCATGTCAATTAGAAAATCTCTGAAGGACGAGGCAGCACGAGTTGTAATGAGATTAGGTCCAAATGCTTCAATAAAGGCAATATTACATAATATTTTTGGAACGGTGGATATAAAAGAAACACTCATTCAACAATTCTACAGTGCTAAGCAAGACGTTGATGAAGATGTTGCTGCTTGGAGTTGTAGATTAGAGGGCTTACTTAACAAGGCTGTTGAAAAAGGTGAAGTACATCAGATGCATGTAAACAAGATGTTGTTTAGCATGTTTTACACCGGTTTACAACAGGAACTTAAAGATATTTCGAGTCACAAGTATGATAGTGTTATGGACTACGACGAACTAGTTGTCGCACTACGTAGAATAGAGTCGGAAGAGAGGCAAGGTCAAGAGATCGGCAACATCTTATGCTACCACAAATACTGATGAGTTGAAGGAAATCAAGGCTATGATTAACAAGTTCACCACTGAAATGACTGAACTTAAGAAAAAGCAGCAACAACATCCAAAAACCTCACTATACTAGTAATTGGAGAAACATATACTAGCAGCAATAGTGCATGTAGTACTAACAACAATTACTATCAGCCACAACAAACATCTGGACAACAAAATAACCCTAAACAGTACAATAGTGGACCAACACCATATAACGAGTATAACTCACAAAACGAAATAACTTGCTTTAGATGTGGACAAGTTGGACATGTAGCAAAGGGATGTAGAGTAATATTAGATCATTCACCAAGACAGTTAAAAGATGGGAGGCCTATGAGAAAGGGGCAGCCGTAGGTCTGTGTAATCAAGCTCCAACCAATAACAAATTATTTTCACAACTGATAGGGACAGCCAATAAAGTGAATATCAAAATAATACTGAAACAACTGCCTTGCTGGACACAGGTTCTACAGTCTCAACAATTAGTCAAGATTTTATAAAAAATAATTTGAAATATATGTCGGTGAAACCACTTGATTATATTATACATGTTGAGTGTGCGGATGGAAATCCACTACCATATTCTGGTTATATTGAAGTAAATATAGTTAGTAATGGATTAGGTCATGGTAATGCATATAACTGTTTGTTGCTTGTACTTCCACGTGGTAATTACAACGCTTTAGTTCCAGTATTGTTGGGTACTAATATATTTCTTATTATAATGGATAATTGTAAAAGTATGCATGGTGATCGCTATCTTCAGAAGGCAGTACTACATACTCCATGGTACCTCACATTTAGATGTTTGAATATTCAGGAGCACAATTTAGCAAGAAACCATAATAAACTTGGACTTGTAAAAAATGCTTCAACCAAACCAGTGATAATAAAACCGAAAAGTAACACTACTATACAAGGATATATTGATAAAGCTGTTGATAATAGCGCACACATGTGCACTCATACAACCAACAAAGCTTTCAACTATTTCTAATGACATTGATATAATACTATTACTCATTGATTTTCATCATATCAACCAGCAACCAGTAGAAGTTCAATTGTCAAATGTAACAACTCAAACTATGGTTATTCAATCCAAAGCTATTGTTTGCAAGATAACACCAGCATCAGTTGAAGAAGATGAAAATGCATTGAAAGATTCTGTAACCACCAGTTCTATATTAGATCTTTTTGATTTTTCGAAGTCACCAATTGACCAAGATAAATTACAAATTGGAATGGAATTAATACAACAATTTGAGGATATCTTTTCCAAACATGATGAGGATATTGGACATTCTACTCTTGTCAAGCATAGAATTGAACTTCATGATGAAAGACCATTCAAGCAACGATACAGGAGAATTCCACCAGCTATGCATGATGAGGTTAAGCAACACTTACAACAGTTGTTGTCTAGTGATGTCATCAGGAAATCGCATAGTCTATATGCCTCGAATGTGGTTTTAGTGAGAAAGAAAAATGATGCTAAACTGCGTATGTGTGTGGATTACAGGGATTTGAATCGGCGTACAATTCGAGACAGTTATGCACTACCAAGGTTTACTGTGGGACCACTTGGGTTTTATGAATTTAATTGTCTCCCGTTTGGTTTATCGAATTCGCCAAGTACCTTTCAACGGCTCGTTAATGAATGTATGAATGGACTACTGTTCAAGATCTGTGTTGCATATTTAGATGATCTGATCATTTTTCGTCCACATTTGAGGAACATGTTCAACGACTTGGACAAGTATTTTAACGATTAAGGGAAAGCGGTCTAAAGCTTGCTCCTAAGAAGTGTCAATTTTTTCGTGATAAAGTAGCTTTTGTAGGCCACATTGTTTCAATGTGAATGGAATAGAAGCAGATCCAGCTAAAGTTGAAAAAGTTCAGAAATGGCCAACTCCATCTAATGCTAATGAACTTCGTCAATTTTTAGGTCTCGCTGGATATTACAGGAAGTTTGTCAATGATTTTTCCAAAATTGTAAAACCTTTGAATGATTTACTTGCACCTTCTTATTGTAAGAAGAAACCTACAAAAGCTACTATTAGACAGAATAGGGATTGGGAACATGGGTAAGAATCAGCATTCAACAATTTGAAAGAAGCTTTATCTACACCACCAGTATTGGGTTATGCAGACTATCAACTTCCATTCGAACTACATACAGATGCCAGTCAACTTGGACTTGGTGCCGCCCTGTTGCAGAGACAAGATGGGCAAAAGAGAGTTATATCATATGCCAATCGTTCACTCAGTAAAGCAGAAAGCCATTATTCAGCATATAAATTAGAGTTTCTAGCTCTCAAGTGGGCCATCACTGAAAAATTTCAAGACTACTTATATGGATGTCATTTTCAGGGTTAGGATTAGGGTAAGGATTTATATAATTTTGAAACTTTAGATTCATTATTTTTAACTGTTTGGCTTATATAGTTTTTATGTATCAAACTTTTCGGTCTTAGTGTCACTGATGAGGAATTAATTTCCGAAATGTGCACATCTGGCACATCAAAATTTAACTGGTATGTGTATTATATATTTACTACCCCTGAGCGGGTACCGCTGCTGGTGGATTAAATCCCCGAGGGTATCAATAACTAAGTAGGCAGTCCTTTGTGCTGTCAGAAAATGTACCATTTCAGCAAAATTCTCAGTCGTCCAAAATTTGAGATTTATTTAAAACTAAGGTTTGTTCCCTCATGCAAAGCATTCCTTAGCTGGATTTGGGTTTATATAATTTTGAAACTTTAGATATATTATTTTCAACTGTTTGGCTTATATAGTTTTTATGTATCAAACTTTTCGGTCTAAGTGTCACTGATGAGGAATAATTAATTTCCGAAATGTGCACATCTGGCACATCAAAATTTAACTTGTATGTGTATTATATATTTCAAGTATATACAGATAATAATCCATTGACTTATATTTTAACTACAGCTAAGTTGGATGCTACTAGCCATCGTTGGGCCTCAGCGTTAGCAGCATTTGATTTTGATATAACATATAGAGCTGGAATAAACAACAAAGATGCAGATGCACTATCTCGTTTGCCTAGGACTGATCAGCATGAGCATTCAAAGATTCCCATTGAATCTGTTAAGGCAGTGTGTAATGCTGTTTATAGTCAGCCATTTGTGGAGTGTTTATGTATGTCAAGGGAAGTAGTGGTTCAAATGGATGAAGCTGGACTTGGTATTACAGACCAGACACCACATAATTTGAGACAACTACAGTTACAAGACCCAGTTTTAAGTAAATGAATTAGATTTGTAAGATGTAACAACAAACCTAGGAGAAGAGAAGTACCTCCAACTTCAGAGCATACAATTTTCTGAAGGACTTTTGACAAGTAAATTTTACAACGTGGAGTTTTATACAGGATAGTCAATATCAATGGTGAGAGTAGACCTCAACTTGTACTGTCAACATCTTTAGTCAAGCAATCTCTTCTTGGAGTACTTAACAATGGTCACCCTGGACAAAAACGTACACTTTCACTATTGCGTGATAGATTTTATTGGCCAAATAAGGGAAAGGATGATGAGCAATGGATCAAGAGTTTTAGTCGTTGTTTGTATCAAAAGTCAAATGTCTTCAGGTCTCCACTTGTCAACATCACAAGCTATGGAACTTGTATGTATGGACTATTAAACCTTAGAAACATCGAAGGGAGGTTATCAGTATGTGTTAGTCATTACTTATCATTTCACCAAGTATGCTAAGGGCATTCCAACTAGAAGTATGACAGCTCATACTACAGCAGAAGCTTTATTCAACCATTTTAATATCCATTATGGAATGCTTCATCGTTTGCATTCAGATCAGGTGAAACGTTTTGATGGTAAGGTTATTCGCCAATTATGCAGCATCATGGGCGTAGAAAAATCAAGAACATCACCATACCACCCTATGGGGAATGGTTGTTGCGAGAGATTCAATCGTACATTGATGGATATGCTTGGAACCTTGGAACCTGATAAGAAGAACGACTGAAAGAGCTACATTGGTCCATTAACACATGCCTATAATTGTATTTGTCATGACTCTACACGATATTCACCATTCTTTTTATGTTTGGACAGCATCCTAGACTTCCAGTAGATATAGTGCTCAATATCGATTCTACAACATCAGATAAGTAATTGTTAGAGTACACAAAATCTATGAGGCAACGTTTGAAGGAATCGTATCAACAGGCTATATCTACTGTGCAGTTATAGCAGAAAACAGAAGAAAGATTATGATGTAAAAGCAGGAGAAGCAGTTCTAGAAAAGGGTGATAGGGTTTTAGTGAAAAAACTAGCTTTTGAAGGTCGTCATAAGTTAGCTGATAAATGGGAGGAGGACGTTTATACAGTTATTAGCCAACAAAACCCCGGAATTCCTGTTTATAATGTAATAAAAAGAAAAGGGAAAGGGACCAGTCAGAACATAACATCGTAATCACTTGCTTCCAAATGGGGCATTGCCAGTGTACATAGACGTTGAAGAGACTGAAGTGAGAAATAAGAAAAAAAGTAAATCAAAACCAGTTACTGCAGCTGAAACTAATGATAATGAATATGAAGATGTTGAAGATGATGACAGTCTTTCATCATTTGAAGTTAAAATTTCAAGAAATGGATCAAGTACAGAAGGCTGTGTTAACATTAATTCACCTGAGTTAGCTGTACAGGAAAGAGAGGCGAATACCATACAACAAACTGATGACGGTCATGAACTTGTTGGTGTTGGGCATCTGAGGATAGTTCCTTTGATGACGACAAAACTTCTCAAAGTGAAGAAGAGGAATTATTTCAAGAGATAGTTAATGATGAAACAGAAGTTAAGCAAGATCATACAGTGCAAGATCACACAGTTTCGGTTGTAGTTTCAACTCCAGTTACACCAGAGCCACAAATGTTACTAGATTAACCAGTTCTCCATACAGATAAACCACAAGTTCCGTCAGATCCACCTCTTATCAATACAGATCAACCAGTATTAGACAACCGAGGAACATTGTCTATCCCTACCATCCTAGAACAAAGAAACTTTAGAACCATCATTAGATCAGCCTATAGCTTTAAGGAAATCTAAGAGACAAACCAAACAACCAGAGTATCCGACAAGTTATGTAATATCCCAACAGAATTTACAGGAGGAACCAGAATGGGCAAAGAAAGCCAAGTTTTTTATCTTTGTTGGAAGATGACAGATTAAAGAATTTACCACCTTCACTTTCCCAGGCCATGGTATCCATTATTCAGGATATTAACAAATGATGAGGACATAATTTTGTCGGGAAGGGAAGTGTGTGGCATATGTTAGTATTCTGTTAATACTTTAGCTTTAGTTAAGCTTATATTTAATTTTATTAAGATTTAATTTAATTTATTTATTTTCCTTTTACAGAAACCAGTTTACATTATATTTTTTTTTCAGTCCAGTATATCAGTTTACAATATTTTATTGTCATCTTTAATGTGCATCTGTCTTGTTGTGTAACTTGTCTATGTCTACCTTGGTGATATAATGTTTATGTAATGTATTGGTACATGTGCTGTGTGTCATGTGACTTATGATCAATGTATTTTTAGACTGGACTGACTTGTTTCAGGTGATTGTATTTTTTTTATGCTGTGGGGTTCTAACACTCTGTGAGAACACCAAGGACATTGCTGGGTGTAGGACAGAAATTATAAGTTCAGAAACATTTAAATATGCTAAATGGGATAAACCAATAAACTGGTAAGACATTATTTAACTCTTAACTCAATCTTTACTTCATCAATTTAATTTTAATCATACAAATATATAAAATCTCTTTAAAAATTAAATTTTCTAAGTATGGTTTCAGCATTTGAAATTTAATGAAAGTTTTACTCCATCAGCAGCGGTACCGGATCAAGGGTAATAAAGATATAGTAACAATACCAGTTAAATTTCATCCAAATATACCATTTTCGTTTCAAAATACACAAATACTGCACTAGTTCTTATAAATTGATATAAGAACTAGTGCAATATCATTTTTGGAAAAAATGTCTTCTTTAGCCGTAATTTAGACGACATTGTGACGAAGTGTGTAATATGATGAATGGATTCGATATATATTGCATGCTAACACCTCGGAATCTATCGTCCTATTTCTATGTGAAAAATATATTGCTATATAGTAAAAACGAATATTGAAAAACTATGAAATAAATATCTAGCTTTTTGTACTGAATGTATGAAATTTTTACCTAAAACAGTTCCTTCACTGTCGGAGTGTGTATGCGTATAAAGACTTTCATGTCTGAATATTTGGTATTATTGGAAGCAGAATTGAATATTCTTGATCATGATTTGAAAGAAAATTGAATTTCACTTCGATTGATCAGATTTTTATCTTCGATTGGGTCGAACACTTTTGGAATGTTACTATTTTGGGTAAGTGGTACCGGTTTCTTGGTGCACTCAACTGTGTGGGCCGGTGTCGTATCATGAAAATGCGCATTCAAGTCGGTGAATCTAATGTGAACCCTGTTTCGACGATAGTTAGAACCGTCTTCGCATTGTATCTCGTTGAGATCGATTCTTTATTTCTGACACAATGCGTTAGAACATTCCGTTAACCAATTCCATTCTACGTTTTGGCGCGTTTAAGCTGGAAACGGTTCAAGCATGGTAGCAAAGTTTTAAATAACGCACCATGTAATGGGCAATACCACAGAAACGTGTTTGAAATTATTAAATTAAAAAAAATGGCAGAGGCTCCAGTATTAGATAGTATAGATTCGGTTACACGCCCTCTCTCCGAATAAACATATTCATATAATCTCTCTCTCTCTCTCTCTCTCTCTCTCTCTCTCTCTCTCTCTCTCAAATATTCAGTTTCCGCTGACCACCCCCTCTTCCTCGTTCTCTCTCAATGTTTACAGTTGTCGATACTCTCTCTCTCTCTCTCTCTCATATTCAGATGCCACTGACCCCCTTTTTTCTCATTTTCATTCTTTTTCTCTCTCCATGAATATATAAATTCATATAAATCCTCTCTTAAATAGCTTCCTCCCTCCCCCCCTCTCTCTCTCTCCCTCTCTCTCAAATATTCAGTTATGAATATCATATTCATATCAATCTTTTTTTCACTCATTTTATAGATTCAACTCTCTCTCTCTATCTCTCTCTCTCTCTCTCTCTCTCTCTCTCTCTCTCTCTCTCTCTCTCTCAAATATTCAGTTTCCGCTGACCACCCCCTCTTCCTCTTCTCTCTCAATGTATACAGTTGTCGATTCTCTCTCTCTCTCTCTCTCTCTCTCTCTCTCTCTCTCTCTCTCTCATATATATATATATTTAGTTTCCTCTGACCTTTTTCTCATTTTCTCTCTCAATGTATACAGTTTCCGATATTCTCTCTCTCTCTCTCTCTCTCTCTCTCTCTCTCTCTCTCTCTCTCTCTCAATATTCATTTGTGGATACCACACTCTGCATTAATATAATATATCATATAAATATCAATTCTTTCTTTTTTCACTCATGTAATACATTCAGTTCCCGATCTCTCTCTCTCTCTCTCTCTCTCTCTCTCTCTCTCTCTCAAAAACAATTTTCAGTTTCCGCTGATCTCTCTCTCTCTCTCTCTCTCTCTCTCTCTCTCTCTCTCGCTAATTTTTCAATTTCAAACTCTTTCTTTATTCAGTTCGCAACCTGGCATTGAAAAAAATAGGTAATCGCGTCTTTTACACACACACAACACACACACACACACACACACACACACACACCAGAAACTTCTGAATAATACTAGTACCGTAGCAAATTATGTGTACTGGAGGTTTCAGAAAGAAATCTACATTCAATTTATTGGAAATGACAAAATTTATTTATTTATTCATGTTTTTTAGATATTTTGAGCCATTATTTAATTCGAAAGCTGTTTGTATAATAATTTGTTGCTTCTTCTGTATCTGTTACATCTCTATTAACACATATAAATATAAATAATAATTTTCAAGTAATAGGACCTAGAAAGAACAGATGCCATCAACATTATTTAGTGATTTATACACTTGAGTTGATTATCAAACACCAGCTTATTGACTGATGTTAGATATACTAGTATATTACAGGTAATTTTGGAATGCATTTCTATAAACATAATTTATCTAATGTGTAACAGGAAGGAGAAATGCAGGGTCGGACCGAGGGTCCGAACCTTGGACCTCCCGCTATAGGCGAGTGCTCCACCAACTGAGCTACCCAGACCGCTACATATGCAATTAAAATTCTTTATTTAGATAAAAATGCTGACTATAACAAATTGAGGATTTTTTAATTAAAAAATAAAAAGGAATTTGGACTTCTTGTTGTAAGAGTTATTTTTAAAAGAAATAAAAGAATCTTTTAACAAATAAATAAAAATGTAACTCTTGTTATCTTTCAGTCATGTGATCTCATTTGCATATGGCTAGGGTCATACATGTATTATATAATTTTTACCAAAATCATCTCCTCCATAGTTACAAACCTCAGTCATGAAAAAACAACCAAAATTGGCCAATTTTGGTCATACTACCTTAAGAGTTATGCACCCATATTTCAACAATTTTTGAGTTACACCAGGAATGTTGATACTTTTTTAAATCAAAATAATTTAAACATTATTTTTATACTAACTTTATGACCCATTTTCATAGAATCAGGTGGTCAACAAATCCCGGACTACATATAATTGCACGCATGTTTCTGAATCCTCAAATATTCCTTTTTTAAAAACAAATCATTACCTTGTTGGATTCATTTTTTCAGAAATTTGAAATATGTGTCATTCATGCTAAAATCTCATGGCAATGTTTACATGCAAAATAAATGTAGTCCTGGCATAGGAAGTGCATTATGAGGCTCAAGTCCTTACGCCAGGAATATAGTGCGAAAGTCAACCAACTCAGCTTAATTTTTACCAAACCTCAGAAGCTCTTGACAAAATTGGAAAGTGCTATCTATTAACAAATTTTAAAGAGCAGGGTCTATATATAGACCCCTGAGTTTTTTATATGCACTACTTTTGACCGGCCTTATCGCGACTGAGGTCTGCTACCTTGGTAAGGTGATGGACTTCTAAGTTGAGCGACCAGGGTTCGATTTCCAGATATATATGAAAGTTTAATTAAAAAAAATCATTGTAATTTCTATTACGGATTTTCTTTATATAACTATTTGACTGTTCAAAAGCTCGACACAGTCCGACCGTTTTTTTTTTTTAATTTATAATCATCTTCTTTTAGAAGTTTCTTCTGTAATTTACCTTGACATATAAATACAATTTCATCGCTGACTAATAGTTCTTTTTATGTACTCCAATTACACCGATCTGTCTTGTTCTTCAGTTCGGTTGGAAAAATATCAAAACGTTCTTGCAATGGCAAACACCAGAATCTGTGCGACTCGATGACTCATTTAAACGGGGATTACAATATTGTTCGATCTTTATTGTGATCAGGGTCTTTTTGTGATCTGTGTTCTCCCAGGTAAACCGATCAAACTCTTCTACTACATTTGGCACAGCGCAGTGTAGTACAACAGCTACCTAAATATTAGTCTCCTTACTGACAAATCCACTTGCCGCCAAATAAATATTCATTTTCCTTTTCCATCTGCGGTAGTTTTTCTACAATTTCCGTCAGTAATGATTAACTGATCAAGTACTCTGAATTCTGCAATCGGCATCACTGCAGATTCGTCCATTTCAATAATTGTTACCACGCTGCCAATATGTAGCTATCAGGCAGAATTCAGGTTGTTAACAGACAATACAAACGACATGTTCTGCAGCCATGCGTTTTACTAACTAAATACATCCCATAGTACTAAAGACGTCATGATTAACGATTGACTAAGACAAAGATTATACAATGAAATGTCTAAGATAAAGATTCATTAACAATATCCAGCTAAGCGTACTGAATGTAACAAATCAAAGAAATCAATATATAACTCTAACCCTCTGATTGTACAAACATACTTAAATGTTTTAAAATGTTGTATCATTGTAAGCAAAATTTAATATTTTTGATCAAAATTAAATTGAATAATAATATCTTTTAAATAATATCAAACTATTTGCACTGAACGTGAAAATCGTTGAAAATACATAAACCTAACCCCCTAGTCGCATTGTGCAAGTGTATGTGTGTGTGTATGAAGACTTTATTGTTTGAATATGTGGTATAAGTCCAGCAGAGGTTGAGCTGAATCTTAAATATTGGTCTATAGTTTTTCTCTGTATACAGAAAAAACTATAGACCAATATTTAAAAGACCATATAATCTATATATATATGAAGATTATATGGTCCAGTTTTAGAATTCAGTTCGATGCCACTCTGTCACCCTTGAGCATTTTGTTAAATTCGAGATGGTGCCCAAGATGGCTGCCATAACATGAAAATGTGCGTTTATGAATCAGTTGTTTGAATAAAAACTAATTTATTGAATTGTATTTTCAACAGTTACCCCCTGTTGAGAAACCGATGAAGGGGATATAGTCATGTATTCCGTCCATCCGTCCCTCCTTCATTTTGTCCGTCCGCTCGTCACACTTTTATGTTCGTAACAGTTTTTCTAAACCGACCATTGAATTGAAACTTTAAAGTAATGCTCATTGAAGAGTGTAGTTATGCATATCGCAAATAAGTTCCAATTTATTGTTTTTAAAAGTAGTTATGGTTTTATGATGGTTCTGGGGGGGGGGGGGTCATTGAAAGTTCTAGTTGAATTTATCGCTATTTTGGTTATGCGAAAGTTACTAAATATATCAATTATGAGAATGAGTCTTTGTATAGCAAGTTAACTGTCACAGTGTATATAGATTTATTTTTTTATTTTTTATTTAATTTATTTATTGTTTGCATAGTATTTATATATCTATAAGACAAAAACATGTACCAGTCAATTTAAAAATTTCAATCCCCCCACAAAAAATATCTATTTCCTATTGTCCAGCCATATTAAATGCCATCTTGAATTTTATAAAATGCTCAAGGATTAAAGAGTGTCGCCAACTTGATTCAAGATTAAATACTATATATTATCCCTACTAATACCAAAACTAATTGTACCAAAGATGAAGTTCTTTCCAATCATAGGGCAGTTTTTTAGTTTTTCAGTATCAATTTTAAACAGGAAGAACCTGACCTTCCTTACTTGTATTGGATTTCAAAACTTCATAAAAAGGAAAGATATATATAGTAGGTTCCTCTAAATACACTACTATAACATTATCAGTTATTCTAAAACAAACTATGACAGTAGTCAAAAATGGTCATCAACCAAATGTGGATCCTCAAAAATTCTAAAGAACTACTGACTATCTTGTTTCTAATGCTCTATATTCGGTAAAAACGATAAACACTTTTGATTTTTCTACCCCTTTACACCACTATCCTTCATCTAAATTAAAAGAACATCTAAAGCAAATCATTCACTTGTCATTCTTTTACAAAAACGGTAAACCAAGATTTAAATATCTATTGTTCGATTTCTGGTTATTTTGTACAACACCATACAGACTGCAAACAAAAAATACTGAAGATACGATCAACAAATTGTCAGAGTATATCGGTATACCAATGGGCACAAACTGTGAACATTTGCTTGCTTTTTTGTTTCTTTCTTCGTATGAGTGAACCTTGTCAAATCTGGAGAAAAGACTCTCGCTAAATCAAATCTTAAATTTGACTTTGCACTTTATGTGTATCGCTAGCTAGACAGAAGGTGCTTACACCTGAGCACCCGGACCCGGCCTCTCTTCCTTGATGGAAGTTCACATGTATAACTAAATTGGCTAGTTTTTACTTTAACTTTTTAATGCATACTATCAAAATGTCATTGAATTGATTATTTTGGTGTTATATCTCAAAGAAAATGAGACAAATGCAATTTTAAGATATTTCTTTTTACCTTTAATAAAGTATGCTTTAGATGTATGGTCGTTTAGTCAAAAAAGCTCACCCTAACATCCATATAGAAAAAGTGCATGGTAACTTGCTTCTAATACATCTACATATCATGGTCGAACATGGAGAATCACCAACGCATGAGCATTTTATCAGCTTTAGTATATCTGAAGAAGCTAACTCAATTCCAGATGGTACCTTAACAGGGAGACAACACTTATTCCCTAATCTTTATCCAACTGAAATTCCATGGAACGTGGTTCGGTATCTAAGGCATGCTTCCAAATACATGCTTGCAAATGTGCACGTTAACATTTTCTTGAAATGACCCTGATGTTTGTGGAAGGGAACAGAGTTTTTGTGCAGCTGAATAACATTTTGCTACTTTTAAGTACTACACAGACTTTCTGACGAGCCTCCGACATAGATGCACAGTCAGGCTTGTTAAAGCAAGCAGAAATAAATAAATTTTACTCTTAATGACTGTCTCAATAGTAGATTCAAGATCTCCAACAGAAGAGAGATAGATGCTTTATGTGACTGAAGAAACTTTATCACTGCACCCTTACCGATACCATGGTAACAGGCAACCGTATGACACCCGAAATGAAAAAATATCTACAGATAATTTGATAATTTTGGTAATTCTCCATGTACGACCTTGAGATTTTGGTGATTCCCCATGTATGACCATAAGATGTAGATGTTCCAGTAGCAAGTTACCATGCACTTTGTTCTTTGGATGTCGGGGCTAACTTCATCGGCAAAACAATCAAACTTTTAAAGCATAATTCATTAACGATAAAAAAAATAACTGAAATTTGTATTTGTTTTATTTTCTTTGAAAAATATTACCATAATTATTAAATTCAATGACATTTTGTCAATATGCAAAACAAAAAAAAAAAAAAGATATTTTAACGATTTTCCTATTTTTCAGCCATATTGGACGCCATCTTGAATTTTACAAAGTGCCCAAAGATTACAGAGTGGCATCAACTTGATTCAAGATATATACTCATACTATGCAACATAAAAAAACAATAGACCAAATTTTTAGGTTTGGAAAATTTAGGGTTTCTCAGCCGGACTATATCATTAGAAACGTAGTTAAATATCCTTTAACATGATATAAAATAATACTGAATATCTTTGAATTAAATATTAAGTTTCTCATACTGAATGTGAAAACTTGTATAAATATACACCTAAATGCTCCCCCTGTCGAACTGTGTAAGTGTATTTGTATTTATTGAGACGTCTAAACATTTGGTATTATTGAAAGCAGACTGGATACGCTTGATCTTTATATAAATGAATTTTCAATATCTTTGAAATGAATATCCAGCTACTCGTACTGAATGTAAAAAAAGCAATACATAAACCTAACCCCTTTTTAGTCGGATTGTGCAAGAGTGTGTGTGCGTATGTGTGCGTATGTGTGCGTATGTGTGCGTATGGAAACTTTAGACTTTATTGTCTGAATATTTGGTATCATTAGAAGTAAAATTGAATATTCGTTATTATAATGTCAATGAATATTGAATATTTTTGAAATAAATATCCAGCTCCTCGTACTGAATGTAAAAAATCATAGAAATGTAAAGGTTACTTGTGGCTCATCTGAAAGGCCATAATCGAACAGATTTACACAGCCAGAGGTCACATGTCTTTTAATTCCATCTAAAATGACCACAAAAATTAAATATATACAAATTGGACAGCAATCATAGTGAATTCCGATGATTTATTCATGTTATGTGAACGAGCATTTTAATGTTAAGCATAAGAAAAGCAGACAATTTGGATGTTGTATTCACTTGCTTGCATACAGGTATATTAAGCCTTAATTGAGGGAATTTTCCTTTCTGAATAAATAGAAAAAATTACATATAAACACGTGTCGAATTTTAATTATAAAAAAATGAAAAATTTTCATATATATTTAAATATTTTAGAAATTGTGTATTTTTATAAAACCTTGCATGTTTATCCAAAGGCTGTATCTTGTTTTTACTCCTTAACTTAGTTATAAGGCATGAGTTCATACTCTAAATTTTGAAGAAACTATGTACAAGAACTTTAAAATTCTAAACTTAAGAGTCTTTGTCAATGATTCACAACAATAACATCACTATGTTGAAGTTTTTAATAATTTACAAGATTTATTAAATTAAACATCCTCCTTTAACTCTTGAATATCAGACCTGCAAAAATAAAAAAGAAATAAGTTTTAATGATATAAAATAAATAAATTTAATAAAATTCACAAATTTGTATAAAAGTGAGCCAAACCTTAAAATAAAAATAGGCCCATTAGGCCAGTATATGTAAAAGTACAAAATTTTATCTGAAATAATAGATATTATAACAATGAAAAACTTTTTAAATCTCTCTCTCTCTCTCTCTCTCTCTCTCTCTCTCTCTCTCTCTCTCTCTCTCTCTCGTGTGTGGGTGTGTACATGTGTGTGTTTCAGAGGGGGTTATGTCTGTTGTTTTTTTTTAACAAAAAAAAAAGACCGGCTAATCTCTTTTTTACCCACAGGCTTTTTTTTCAAATCTTGACTTTTTTCAATTAACCGTTATCATCATATGTAATGTATTTGCTATATACATTTTTGTACTTGTCATATGCTACATTATAGTTACGTATTACTCATGTTGTGATGTCATCAATAAAGCACGTCTTGTCAGTCAGCCATACTGAGTTGTTGTTGTATACATGACATGGTGTCAGAATCAACGTAAAATTACATAAAAGAGAACAATCCGTAAGTTAATTTGTTTGAAAAGCAACATTAACACACCCAGACAACGGCATGGAAAGTCTCGGTGGAGCAGCGCCTACATTAGATTGGCAAAGTGGAGATTTGCCTGGAATGTGGAAGGCATTCAGAACTCACGTGGAGTTCATGTTTAATGGTCCGCTGAAAGAAAAATCCGAAGAAGAACTTTGTAATTATTTAATGATTTGGGTCGGACAGAAAGGCCGTGAGTTATACAGTACTTGGAATTTTGATGAGGATCAAAAAAAGGTACTGAAATCATATTTTGATAAATTTCAAGCATACTTTGAGCCTAAATCTAACAAAGTTTTTGCAAGGTATAAATTCCAATGCCGTATTCAAAATGAAGGTGAAAATGTTGAAGAATTTGTAACGAGTTTACAAGTATTGGTGAAAGACTGTGGTTACGCTAATCAAGATGAAATGGTCCTAGATAGACTTGTTTTTGGAATCCGTTCTCCTTAGATTAGAGAGAAATTTATTACTGTCGGATCAGCATTAACTTTAGTTCAGGTAATAGAAATTGCTAGAGTTTATGAACTTTCACAATCACAGCTACGGACAATGAATGAAGATAGTTCGGTTTCAAATACATCGTCAGAAGTCCATGCAGTTTATTCACGTCGAAAGGGAGACAACTCGCACAACAGTAGTAAACAAGATCGACCAAAACGTAATGACACAAACGATTATGTTCCAAAATGTGATAAATGTGGATATAAGCACATAAAACGAAAATGCCCAGCTCAAGGAAAAAACTGTCGTAAATGTAACAAACGAGATCATTTTGAGTAGCAGTGTAGATCAACAACTTCAAACAACAAACGAGGAAGAGGACGCAACCAAGGACGAGGAAGCTTCCAAGGTCAAATTCGCGGTAAACATGTTAATTCTTTGAAATATCGGGTTGACGAAGATTTATTTGTAGGTAGTATTATAGACATTGGTGCTGTTAACACAGATTAATGGTTTGAAACTATACAAATAAATCTGTTAATGTTCAATTAGATACTGGTGCAAAATGCAACATAATAAATTAAAAACGTTTAATCTGTTGCATTTGATAGTGACTTAACAATTCCATCTGTTTCTTTGAAATCATATTCGGGTCATGAAATCAAAACTTTGGGGAAGGTCAACCTCACATGTAATCAATATTAGTTAACATTTTATGTTGTAGATAGAGATGTACATAATATCTTGGGCGCCGATGCATGTAAATCGTTAGGTTTAGTGAAACGCTTAACACCGTGCAAACATCGCGCGAGTCGAAATCCGTGATCGACGATCCGAAGTATGCTAGTTTATTTGATGGATTAGGCTGTCTTCCGGGTGTTCATTCTATTGACGAATCAGTCGAACCCGTCGTGCACCCTCCAAGGAAAATCCCGATAGCGTTACAAGACAAAGTTCGTGATGAACTCAATCGTTTGGAACAACTAGGGGTTATTGTAAAGCAAACTGAACCAACCCAGTGGGTTAATAGTAAGGTTGTGGTCGTTAAACCAAACAAAATTAGAATATGCATTGATCCAAAGGATCTAAATAAAGCAATAATGAGGGAACAGTACCCAATGAAAACGATTGACGAGGTGATAGCTAAGATGCCGAACGCAGCTATTTTTTTCTAAATTGGACGCTACCTCCGGGTTTTGGCAACTGCGCTTAGATGAGCCGAGTAGCAAGTTGTGCACTTTTAATACGCCTTTCGGAAGGTATTGATTTACACGTCTTCCATTCGGAATAAAATCGGCTCCGGAAATCTTTCAAAAGATAATGACGGATATGACGGCAGATATAGACGGTGCAGAGTCGATTATCGACGATATTATCATTTGGGGTAAAGATCAAGCCGAACATGATCTCAGATTACAGCGTGTATTAGACCGCGCAATGGAGTATAATTTAAAGCTCAGTAGACCAAAGTGTGAAATATCTGAAACAGAAGTCACTTACGTAGGTCACAGACTGACGTCAGACGGAGTAAAACCCGATCCCGAAAAAGTCAGAGCAGTACATAAAATGCAAGAACCGCGAAATAAGCAAGATCTGCATTCATTTCTAGGGTTTATACAATATTTGTCGAAGTTTATGCCCAATATGTCAGATACATCAGCTCCGTTACGTAAGCTCACAGAAAAGAACGTCAATTGGCACTGGACAAATGAACATGCCGAAGCATTCGAAAATCTTAAACGCATGGCAACAGAAGCGCCAGTTCTCAGATATTATGACCAATCGTTACCGTTAACATTGTCGGTTGACGCAAGTTCTAAAGGACTTGGAGCAGTTCTATTACAAGAGGGAAAGCCTATTGCATATGCGTCACGTGCTCTTACAGCACCACAACAAAATTACGCGCAAATAGAAAAAGAAACGTTAGCGGTTGTATACGGGTGTCAAAAGTTTCACCAATTTGTTTATGGGCGAAACGTTCTTGTCGAGACCGACCATAAGCCATTACAATTTATCTTCAAGAAACCTCTGTGTCAAACGCCTATGCGACTACCAAGATTACTCTTAACAGTACAGAAATATGACTTGACGGTTGTGTACAAAGCAGGTAAACTAATGTATATTCCCGACACACTTAGTAGATCATACTTAGAGGAAACAAACGAAGAGTTACATCCGGAATGTGAGGTCAACGCGATATGTCCGAAAGAGTATCTAGCAGTATCGCCCGAGAAATACCGCAAATTTCAACAATCAACCGCCGATGATAGCGTTTTACAAGAGTTGAAAGCTACCGTGTTAGAAGGTTGGTCAGAATGTTAACGCGCGAATTCACCAAATGTTCTCGAATATTGGTCATTCAGAGATGAAATCGTTTATCTCGATGGACTTTTGTTCAAAGGTCTCAAACTAATCGTGTCAAAGTCATTGAGATCGGAAATATTGGATATAATTCACGACTCAAAGCCATCTAGGTATCGTTAAGTGTAAAAGTCGAGCGCGGAAAGTACTTTACTGGCCTGGTATGACAGCACAAATAGAAGATCGAGTACAGCGTCGTACGACATGCGCAGAAAAACATAAAAGCAATCCGAAAGAACCTATGATAGGCATGGATATATCTGATAGGCCTTGGGCTAAGGTAGCATCGGATTTATTTCAACTAAATTCTAGTCATTACTTAGTCACCGTAGACTACTATTCTAAATGGCCAGAAATTGCGAAACTAGATAATTTAACAGCTAGTAACGTTATTACCTATATGAAAAGTCAGTTTTCAAGATACGGAGTATCCGATGAAGTAGTAACAGACAACGGTCCTCAATTCGCAAGTGCCGAATTCAAACAATTTACTAAAGACTATGATTTTATTCATACAACTAGTAGTCCGCATTATCCTCAAGCGAATGGTCAAGCAGAAAGGACAGTCAAAACTGTCAAAGACTTAATTAGCAAATCTAATGATCCGTACTTAGCATTGTTATCGTATCGGAATACACCGCTCAGTATCGGCGTATCGCCTGCAAAATTAATGTTTGGTCGTAGGCTTAAAACAACGCTGTCAGTCGCGACGGAATTATTAAAACCCGATGGGGGCGATACTAGTTATATTCGCAAGCAGTAACAGCAAGAACAACAAAAGCAGAAAACGTACTATGATCAGCATGCTAGCTCTGGTTTAAGAAAACTCGAACCCGGAGAACCAGTCATGATGCAGGAAGGTAAATCATGGAGTAGAGCAACAATAGAATCTAAACACGAGTCGCCTAGGTCGTATATAGTAAACAGAACAGCAAACGCTTCCGTAGAAATCGTAGAATGTTGAGACCAACGCGATCGCCAAAACCACCACCGCGTTACGTACCGGATATTCCTGTTACTAATAGTACTCAGAATTACGATTCGGATAATCTTGCGGATATTGGAAATCCCGATTAAACGCAGATACCGATGGAAACTGAAATTGTCAGGACGCGTAGTGGCCGCATCGTTAATAAACCACTGCGTTATCAAGATTATGTGCCTAAGGTTTTATATGTTTAAGTTTTTTTAGTGTTTATGTCATAATGTTCAATATGTTATAACTTTTATATTCAGTGTAGAAAACACGTTTTAGTTCCATTAGTTATATACAATATAGTGACTGACATTACAATTAACAAAGACTGTTACACATTTGATTTGAAACAGTTACATTTACTAGTAGTCTGTTTATGTAAAATGATAATATAGTGCGAGAGGGCATAATAATCCCTGGTATCATCATACATCTAGTTTCACTGTCATTCGGTTTTAGTAAACAAAGGGGGATGTAATGTATTTGCTATATACATTTGTGTACTTGTCATATGCTACGTCATAGTTACGTATTACTCATGTTGGGATGTCATCAATAAAGCACTTCTTGTCAGTCAGCCATACGAGTTTTTGTTGTTGTATACATGACATCATATACTAGTCTAGGCACTTGATGTTAACAATCCCCCCCTCTCTCTCTCTCTCTCTCTCTCTCTCTCTCTCTCTCTCTCTCTCTCTCTCTCTCTCTCTCTCCGCGGCTGGATTTTCAAATCGATGCAGAAATATGTGTACTGAATATTGTCATAATTGACATCTTACACGTATATTAAAACAGTATACTTACATGTTCGCCTCAGTCATTCCGATGGCAACATCAATTCATTGTAATGAGACCGTCCCTCCGGATGTGAATATGCGTTAAACTCTTCATTTTTGTTAGAAAAACGTCTTTGTTTGATCGTATAATTAATCCATAGACAAAATAATCACATAAATTTAAATATCAACGAATAAAATGAACTAAGTTTATGATCTTTTCGGCACAAAAGTTGTTAGATGACCAAACAGCATGCTCACGCTGTACATGTTGTTGACCCGACCTTGACCTGAATCAAGAAGGACAACTCTAATAAACGGGAAGGAGCGCGTGCCAGATTGGTAACGGCATGAGTTCGGGACTCGGCACGCGCTTAGAATAACTAGTCCTTGTAACAGCCGTGAGACCTCATCAACGGAAGCGTCACAAATGTTTAGTGAAGTGTTGACGTATTTCCTTACATCCTCCGTAATTATACAGTGTTAAACTTATGCTACAGACAGAAAGAGACATAAAGACCCGTGGAACTTCTTGTATAATTATAAAGATTCTAACCCAAACCCACTCCTATTTTTTAAAGTAATATAATTTGTATCCTACACAGATATCAGGGCGATGAGTTCTGCGATTGTAAAGAAAACGAAGTATTTTAATTGATTGAACAAATGGGGGATTACTTACATTTATATTGAGACGTCACCGGTTGATGGTGATGTGGCAGATATAATTGCTAAGAAGAATGTGTCGTGAGGGTTCTTGTTAGTGCAGTGCCTACCTTGACATTGTGGCATTGATTTATAAGCTATCATCCGAAGGATCCGTAATTTTTATTTCCATATACCCAGTGCTTGGTGCAAAAAAAAGCATTTACACTTTTAAAGTCATTGGTTTGGCCTGACGAGGATTCAAACGCGACCTCCCATATTTGAACGAACACTTTTCTTAGTTTTCAAAAGTACCCGAAAAAACAAGCGTTATTAGACAAGCTGGCTAACAAACAGTCTAAATTTAGGAAATGACCAAAGTAAGAATCGGACCGTAATAATGTGACAAATCTTCAATCTTAATAGAAATGTGAAACGGTAAATCTTTTTTAAACAAACCCTGTATAAGATAGCATATGTAGGTTGTATACGTGTACAAATGCATATTGCTGAAAAATATAGTTAGATAAATTGCTGCAGGAAAATAAATTAGAATATAGGAATCCATTTTCCTCCCTATGTTTATTTTTATGAAGCTGAAGTTTTGCCATTCTATATTTAGAATTATTAAAAATAATTGGTTTTACTGTCATATTATAATGTTTTGAATTTTCTGTTGTCATATTATAAATTTTTGAATATTTCATTTAGAATAAATAAGACTTTCGTCAATTAATCGTCTGTTGTTATCATACATTGTACATAAATAAATATGATTCAGTATTTTTTATTTATACATATGTTTTTAAGATAAAACACAGTATTTAATTATGATTTAATCGATCGTGTTCGCTATCGCTTTTGCTCTTTATTAGATACCATAGATGCTCTCTCGAAAACAAAAAGTATCTTGTTATTATCATATTATTTCGTAGCCCCGACTCCCAATAATTCTAACTACACACAGAAGTGCCCGACAAAACATCTTTAAAAAATAAACATTTAAATGTATACTTGAGAATAAAATAACCATACGATGACAAATGTGTCATATATGACCTCTTAAATGCATTGTAATTGCGTATTTCTATTTTTTTCAAACAACATCATTTATATCTATCTCACGATCCCAAGCTCCAAAAAGATATTTTTAGATAATGAATCAGACATCATGCATCCTGTTCGGTAATTTGTTATTATATCATTGTTTAGTATGTCAGAAATATCTAAATTTTCTCATTACATAATCCAAATTGCTATTTCTAATGCAGACAGGTAATAAAAACGTCAAATATTTGACACAACTTTTTACATGTATATAGATATAAAAGAACAAAACAGTTAAAACGTTACTGATTTACTTATGTTTGCTTACCTTACGACATAAGTAAATTTTACGGCAATGAAGATCTTATTTGTAATTGCGTTTTTACCTTTTGTTCTGTCGACTGTCTAAAATGGTTTATCAAAAACAAAATGTGACCCTTTTGATCCTCCTGTCAAACGGAATTTTGGTATTGAAAAAGTAAGTCTCAAGAAAATATATCAAAAGATTACAAAAATGTTTGCATTTAAAGGTAAGAGTTTTATTAATGTTTCGAGTATAAGGTTTTCTTTACTTGCTTAACAAACGTTTATTTTGTGAGTTTTAACCGTTTCTTTCTATATCTTAGTGATTTTTATGCAAATTATTACTTTTAACTTATAGAATTCATCGCTTTGCTTCATTGTTTGTGGCAAATTGGTAATCAATTAAGGACAAAAATAACTAACTAATCACTGAAAAGTTGTACATGACGTAATGTAAATTACTTTGAAATGTTTTATCAGAAATAGGAATTTTTTGTCATCGCGAGATTTTTGTGAAAGTCTTTAAAATGTAAAAGAATGGTAAAAAATTTTTCATTCTTGAAGACTATAAAAGTCCTTATAAAATAGCTTAAGAAATTTCACAATTAGATTTATAGCTATTGTTCACATAGATCAGAATGTTAGCGGTCTAGAGCACTTTAACCAAATTTTATGCTCAAAAAAGTTTCACATATGGAAGAAAATCGGTCACTTTTTCAAGTGCTTCAATTGTTATGTATAGCGTAATAATGTCACGTGACGTAAAGTTTGATCGGCGGAAGATTTAAAATGAAAACAAGAGGGCGGAAAATAATATTTACAAATCGATTAGAAAAAATAACCTTCTTTGGGCCTCAATTCTACACATCAATAACCGGTGTCGAGTATAGTTTTGTTCCTACTTAGAAATCATGACTCGCCGGTTACAACTTGTTCCTCATCAGTAAGAACGTTATTTGACGTTATTTTTGGGCCTCAACGAAATATTAGAAAAATGCAATACACTGCTATTTTATTTTGTTCTGGGAACCTACAAACTTATAGTTATCTACAAAAAAAGTTTTAAATCCGGTCAAGCTTTCACCGCTGTTCCATTTTCCATCTAGGCAACTGACAAAACTCGAACAAAACTATGTGTAATAGAGTGATAAAAATTTTAAAAATTCACTTCAGTGACAATTTCATAATGTAATTTGACAGAGCCACCGCTTCGTTTTTTTGATAACCCAAGAAAGCCAAAGATTTGTTTAAAATTCAACTTTAATATATGCATTGTAATGTAAACGGTGTTAGGTTAAAAAATCAATCTAGGCAAATTGCCCGGGTTTCCTATGTAACACTATTTTGCTAGTTTTTTTAATGTCCCCACATACCCACTGAATCTTATTGATTCACTGCGCACCATTGTAATGTATGCGTCCGCATAATAAGTGCGATCAGCTACGTCAGAAAACCTCGTATGTGTGGTTTTGTATTTATCATATACCCTACCAGACGGAATGCAAAGCTTTCTTTTTGACTTAACCACTTCTTTGTCGACAAAAACACTCTTAACCACCTCTGTGCCACGGGCTGATATATCGGCCAAACAAAAACACCCGTAAAAAGTGCCATGGGCCCATTATAAAACATTCAAGTTTTGTTGAAATTTTAATGTTAAATATTCCGACTGAACATCACTCATCCTGATTTTTTTCAGTTGAAAATAATCAATATAAACAAACATGTAACAATACAACAAATATATAATGAATTATTTATAACAATTTAAATTGTATTTAAAACATTCACTTTTCTTGTACAAAAGTCCACCTTCCATAGTTCAATGGGTTTTCTTTTACCCGCAATTAATTTATCTTTTGTATGTTCAAAATGTTTTTTACTCCACCTCAAGACAACCTTGATTGACACTTCTCCATTCTCCGTGTAAACAAACACATCCCAATTTTACGCAATTTTAATAAGTTAAAGTCATCTTTCGTAAATAATTTGGAACCATCGGGTGCATCTTGACCTTTGTCATGAAATATGAATCTAAAAATTTCAAAAGTTAAGTTAATATAAAAATGGCAACCTCGTCGTTGAGAAAGAGGATCTTGAAAAGCTGTTAAAACGAATCTCTGGATTGTTCTAAAACATTATTTCTCGATACAATGGTAGGATTGTGAAAATTATCCACGGCAATCTGTGGCAAGTGATAGCTTGGTTCCCAAGTGCAGTCAAATGCTGAATAATTTTCCCATTTTACAAGGTATTCGTCAACCTAAAAAATAACATTTTGCCATTATGTCTGGTGCCCGTCCAAAGTCGGGTGTTATACCACCAAAAAAAAAGTTTTTTTTTCAATATTTTTAATATTGATATAAATAAATTTTATTTGAGTTTGTTATATATATAGAAACTCCAGCAATGCACAGGCACAGAACATTATTCATGTGCCTCTTTTGTATTTGCCCGTGGAGCACCCGAGATAGAATAGGTTCTCAATATCCGATGCTTGTCGTAAAAGGTGACTAACATGGGAGTCCTTCGGATAAGACCATAAACCGATGCCCCGTGTCACGGAATAGGTGTGGCACGCAAACGACACGTCACTGCACATTGCCCTTAGCGCACTGAAAAGGTATAAATTTCTGCCATTTCACCTGCAGATAGTGGTGTCGCGATATGAGTAAAATAATCTTGATTGGGACTCCAAACCCCATTCAATCAATCAATAAACGAAGGAAATACTTGTGAATAAGAACTCCCTACGGCGCTAGACGATTCAAACGTAGCTCATAAGTCAAAGATATGGGACCTCGATTGTTGAGTGGTCTAAAGGCTCTTCTTATCGCATAGCTTCGAATTCTATGGGGCAGTTTCTAATGTGAGAAAGTATGTCAGTTAGCTTGCCGAAAGCCGGTGGTTTTATCCGGGTACTCTGGTTTCCTCCATTACCTAGAACAACGCCTTGATATAAGTGAAATAACCTTGACTGGTGCATACGGCACTCTACCGACAAGTTGAAAATGCACCAAAGTTGACATAACTGGTGGCTCTCGTGTTGCATTTAAAAAATTAAATTCAAATGAAGACTGGATGCTTTTAAATTTATCTAAAATAGATCTAGGTGATTTTTTTCTTCTAAATTTATGGAATTCAATGATATTCAGTTTTTCTTTGAATGTATAGCTCGGTATGAAAATAAATAATAAGTAAACAACACATCCTGTCTTCATTTGAATTACGCATATTTGAAATATGCAAATTTAAGAACCAACAAGTTCAGGATTTAATTATCCCTTATGCGGCCCCTTTTAAGTATTTTAGCAAACGGGAGTCTTGCTAGGGCTCGATGATAGTTATTACAGCACTTTAATGAAGTTAAACCTCATTTTTTCAACAAAGCTTTGACCTTAATAATTATTGGTCATTCAAACATGAGAGTATATCCACAATTTGTGTTGAATTCAGCTATCGCAGACAAGTTTGACCTTGGGCTCGGCTGCTTAGTGTTGTCAAGAGCCTATTTGCTGGTTTTATTGGGGAAAACGGTTTTATTACTAACATGATTTTTTCTCCTTGTGTGAATTAATCTTTCAATGAAAAACTTCTCCCTATAACATGCCCTTGTGTATTCCTCTGGCTCTTTGTAACCCTCCTCTGAAAAACTGCCTGTATGATCTTTTCCGCGCTCCTGTTTTCATTTTAAATCTTCCGTCGATCAAACTTTACGTCACGTGACATTTTTACGTCATAGAAGCACTTGAAAAAGTGACCGATTTTCTTCCATATGTAAAATCAAGATTCAAAAATATTTTTCTGCATTATATCAATCAGATTTTGACATATTGTTTAAGTGGTAAACGCAGAATAAGTTCAGTGTTCAGTAATGTGTTTGAATTTCTCGCATATCAATAGATTTATCTCACTAATTTAATGGTACGATATTTTTTTCCATATTGCATTCCGCGTGCGCACGTGTAGCCTATCTCAGTTAAACGGGACTTATTTTTTCAAATGTCAAGGGTAATAATTTAATGAAAAACAAATTATATAAAAACGACAAAAAAGATTTTTTATGATGATTAATATTAGTTTTACTAAAAGATAAATATAAAGAGAAAATAATTGTTTTGTTTTGTCGCATATCGTGTTATTGTTGCATATCTTATATTCATTGCCTCGTTTGAGATAAAAAAAAATCTGACCACTCGATCGGAATTTTCCCATCTCGACCTCAAACTCGTAATACATTCTTTATGTATTGTCAAGATTTCTTCTTTAAACATGTAAAGCGCGATATATTTTTAATTTTATCTCCAAACCCGTTTTTTAAATCATATTTATCAGCCTGTTAGGGCAGAATTTGTTTCTGTATATTCTATGCGAAATTTTGAATTGGAGACTTTTCAGATATCCGAAGTCACATTTGGTGGTATCAAGATAATCGAACAATCAAATTTCAAAAACTTTTAAACAGAATCTCATCCAACATTAATGCGAACTCCCACAGTATTACTTACAACCCTTGTGTTTTTGTATCACATAGTCAAAAAAATGTAAAGTATCGCTATAGTAGGATTCAATGGGTATGTGATAAATACGTAAAAACCACACGTTATTGTTGTCGGAAAACTACTTTTACGGGAATTCCCTTTCCTACAACAATAACATTACGTCATAAATTCGTAGGAACTTTTGTTATGTGACGTCATCATTCAGTTTAGAGAATAATAATTTTAATTTGATTGGAAAAACCGATATCTTACTGGAAAAAACTAAAGAACTGCTTAAAGCTGCATTAAGTTTTCCAAGAAAAAAAATGTAAACGGTGCTGATTTAATTAATGATGTTGCTAATGAACAATGTTACACTTGGTTCAACGATAAAAGCTCGAATGAATACAGAAATAACAATAATTTCCTAGCGAGATGCAGCATGTGGGATCTAATATTAAAACATGGTTACGTCATAATAAACTGGGTCATTTTAACACAACTTACAAAACGGTGAAATACGATAAATTAAACATAGAACTTCACTGAATTTGTCATTTGTGCTTTATAAAGGGATACATAACATCATTGCAAATACATCTGGATGTTAATGACGGACAATTAATACAATTTGTCAGATTTCACTTTCGATTTATTGGAGTTTACGTACATCCGTGCGCATGCTCCCGACTCATAATAATCATCGGTAAAATTAAGTTTTTCAATTTTGATTTTTTTTTTGATTTTCAAAAAAAAAAAAAAAAAAAATTGGTTTGAGGATTCCGTTTATTTACAGTTAAAAGGAATGAAATTTTAGAATATGAATCTCACGGATCGTGATTAGAAGTTATCTATTTTTAAAAAAAATTTTTTTTGGAAAATCAAAAAAAATTCAGAAAATTGAAAAACCTAATGCAGCTTTAAAAGGAATTAAAAACAATAGATAATTGTTCGTTTAAACCTCATTTGTTAACATTTTAATACTACTTTCGTAAACACAGGTTAAAACTTAAAAAAAAACAAACAATGATTAATGAAAATTTGTTAACATTGTCCGGTATTCTTCCAACTTTACAAAATTCTCCAAACTGAATGACGACGTTACATAGCAAAAGCTTTGACGTATTCATTTAAGAATTTAATTTCACTTTTTACGTTGTTATCGCGGTGTAATAACGTGAAAATTATAACAAATTGTGTAAAACTGCTACGCTACGCAGTTTTACACAGTTTGTAATAATTTTCACGTTGTTACACCCCGATAACAACGTAAAAAGTGAAATTCAATTCTTATAATTACAAACCCGAAATTAAACAGTTTTTATGCTGACCTACATTTCTGAACTGATGAGCTGATTTTCCAAAAATTGATGTTACAACGTTGCGGCGTAATAATACATTAAATGTCACCTTTAAAAAAACGATAAAATGTCTTGTAAAAAACTGAAAAAGGTTTTAAATTGGTATCTTTTTATTTATTTCCTTGTTAATTTCAATCAACATATAAATGATATTACAATTAAACCCTTGAGAAACAAGGTTCTATATTATGTCTCGTGACAACACATTTACCAACAACAACGTGCGACTATCATGCGTTTGTAGGGCACGCGTGTCAACTTACAGGTTGACGTTCCCCATAACTAAAGAAAACTGAATGAACAGTGTTTAAAAAACCGTGGAACCAACTAATGAAATGGGATTAATGATTTCTTGGCTGAACCCGATTTTTTGGAACACTTGCCGATCTCGAAGACATTCCCATTTGTTTACAATTTAAAATAACTTCTATTAATAGAGCTCAAAGATGGGTAATCCCCGAAACTGGTCGAAAGTAGTTCCGGTAAAAAACGTTGTTATTGGAAAATATCAACGTCATTTGATAGTTAAACAACCAGTGAAATTGCTCTAAATCGTGTAACAACGTGAAGTTTGTAATTATTACGTAATGTTATTGTTGTCGGAAAAGAGATTTCCCCTAAAAGTAGTTCCCGGCTACTATGGTGATACGGAATGTTGTATCGCACATGTGCGATACGGACCATTGGATCACATAGCCAGAAAATGTAATGTATTGCTATAGTAATTAAGATTCAATGGGTATGTGATAAATAAAAAACGCACTCGTGTAATGTATCCGTCTCAGCTACGTCAGAGAACTTCATTTGTGTGGTTTTGCTTATTTATGTTCTAGGTCTTCAATTTTAATTATTCATACAAATTAACTCTGATCACTTTCTTCCAACAAAAGAACTGACTCCCTAAAATTTTTTTTTTCTTTCTGGAGTGAAGTGGGAGGTTTTTCCAATTATATCAAGACATCCAGTTTTAGTATGTTAGAGGAAACCTTTAAGCGAACAGACAGACATTTTACACTAAGATATGCGTGAGCGGTATTCTTACCTAGGCGGTAAAGATTTATAGAATCTAACAATAGTGGCAACAAAAAGAAATATATCTCATTCCGGACAAGAAATTATTTGCCCGAATGGTTTTGAAATAACATTTCGACTTTAGAATATGTCTGACCAATTTTCTTAAATTCACGTATGAATAAATAAAAGTTACATTGCACTATTTTTATATGTTGTCTGCTGCTACAACAAAACAACAACAAAACTTAAAAGAGCTTGTATAGTAAAATTATGGAACACTTTTAAAGAATGTTGAGGTAGTAGCTACTTGGAATAATCGTCAATGAGAAAAATAGTCAGAGGAAAATAGTGAATATTGTTAAATCCTTAAAGAAACATGTTTTACATTTTACAATCTTTTTCTACTAGATTATGTCTGATGACAGACATGAACTAATTAAAGGTTTTCCAAATGATGAGTTCCTTTTTGATTAGTTTTATAGACAACACAATACAAAATGGCCATATTGAAAAAAAATACTTTCTAGCACTGTAGCCTCACCCACCATCCTAATAATGTAATTCTGAAAATAAAATGAGTGATTGTGATCTTAAGTCAGTTAGTATGGTTCCTGATGCTGTCACAAGATTTATCAGTGGTAAAAATGTGGATGAATTTATTCATAAAACGAGTCAAAATACTTGGGAAATACACTGGGTCATTTCGAGTTATTTCTTCATTTCTTGCAAAACAAAATGAAAAGAGAGAAATTTACATAATTCCACCTTCTGAACTTAATCTTTTATGACCGAACTTTTTAGTTTTAGAAAAACAGTATAGGGGGTAAGCTGATGACCGTAACTGAAGTTACGATAATTTAAAAATGGCGGAGGCAGTTTTGTTTTGTTTTTTGTTTTTCCTTTTCCTTGATTTCTCTTTGTTAACTGCTGCATTGTTAATTCAACAGATCGGTTGCCTCGAAGTTTATACATTAATAGAATTTGAAGCGTACGGTTTTCACAAATTTCGCTCAAGCGTTCTAGATGTTTGAAATTTTCGCCGAGATGTCCGTAGCTACGGGGAAATATTATAAAGATATCCGTAACTTTGTCTGTGGATGTCCGTAACTGAAATTTTATGTAATCAATAACGACATCGCTGTATTCATTGTAGATGAGCCTACCCAGATTAACTGTTATATGTGCAGCAAGTTCTACAAATATAAAAGTTTCTAGATAGGCATATGTTTGCAGAACACGAAAAAAAGCAAATGATATGTCGTGTTTTCCATGCCACGTTTGAATATGCGTCTAATTTGACAAGACACCCAAACGTTTTTTCATCGAGCAAAACCATAAATGTTATTTTTTTCATATTTTTCAAATTAACTGTTTATTTAGTATATACTTAAACTTGCTGATTTCTGTTCTTCTTGTTCGAAATTTGTTTCTAGTCTACCATAAAATTTTGCAGTTGCATATTGACTTTACTGTATTCACATTTAAGCACGTTGTTTTAAAACTATTTATTTTATGGTGTGTCGTGTTGGTGCTTTAAATTGTCATGTGTTAATTTTTATTTATTTTTTTTTAAATTGGCACATGACAACTGATTAACCTAACCAAGATTTGAACAACTGGGTCCAGGTCTTCATATGCCTAGGGTTAGCCTCGCCAGTTAATTCAAGTTTAAATTCAATACCAGGCATATATAGAACCACTGCCTTCATAAAATAGTGGGATGGTTTCGGTTCTATAAATTACTTAAACCACATTATTGACACCACACTTTTCTATTATGTCTGACCAACGTCCATGTGAGCTTCTTGCATGGCACAGCGTGTGTATGTGCGTGTTTGCGTGCGTGCGTTGTTAACACATACTTTCGACTTCTCCTCTGAAAGTTCTAGACAGATTTCAACGAAACTTGTTCAGAAGCATGTCTGGGTCGATGCAGTTCAGATTTGTTTATGGCGTTGCCATGACCACTGAGACAAGGTCTTGATGACCTTAGTGTGCAAAAATCATAAACAATCTGATGTGATATTTGGCCACTCTAGGGTCTTAAGCCTATGCTTTGTTTATTTTGTGAAATTTAGTCGAAAAATCGGTTACGAGTTTTTGCGTTAAAATTTTTAGAATTTCGAAAATATTTTTAAAAAAATGCTGATTTGCAAATAAAATGACATGGGGTCTTCAGTTTTAAATATCCTTTAAAATGAGGTCAAGGTCATGCCCTATTTTTAATCTTTCAGTTTTTAGTACCAATTTAGCTGTTTTTAGGACATTTTATGCTTATTATGTTTTAAAATTGATGAGCATTGTAAGATCTAATAATTTATCAAATTTTTAAGAAATCAGAAATATTACTTTTGGAGATATTGCCCCAGAATATGACATGACAAGATCTAACACGGTAGCAAATTTCGTGTCTATATGTTATTCCATGTAAGAGTTGTTGCCCCTGAAATATTGATTTATTTAGTGTGTTTGACCATTTCCTTAAAAACTATTATAGATAGGTAATAACAATAAATTGCAAAAATGGTAAACATGACAAAATTTAACAAGGGAGAAAGTTTCATTACTGTATGTTAGAGCTGTTGCCCCTAAACACTTATTTTTGCAAATTTTTTAACTCACGTTTTACAAGGTTTATCGTATGTATCGGTGCGGTATATCCGCAATTACGTAATTCCTATTTTTTTTTTATCTTGAAAAGTAATATTCAGAAAAAAAATAAATTAATGTTATGAAAATATATTATATTTTTCACATTCTGGCTAAAAAGTGACATCCTAAACCCTGTAAAACTTGATAAATAAAGGGTTTGTAGTGGCGTGTAGTGGCTTGTAGTGGCTCGTAGAGGAGTGTAGTAAATACCGTGACCTATTAAAAGCACATGATTTTAATATAACCGTCCCAATATTAATGTGTTAGTATAATTTCAATTTTCGGACATCGTTCAGTTACGGACATTATTTGTAAACAAACAAGCTGCCGTTACAGACATCATTTTGCGTAGTTACGGACATCTCGGCGAAAATTTCAAACACCTAGAACTCTTGAGCGAAATTTGTGAAAACCGTACGCTTTAAATTCCACTAATATATAAATATCGAGACAACCGATGTTTTGAATTAACAATGCAGCAGAAACAAAGAGAAATCAAGGGAAATCGCATTCGCCTAAATCTGCCTTCGACTTCCTGAGATGACCGTGACTGCAGTCAAGGAAAGAGATTCAATATCAAAAGAAGATATTGGTGAATTTTATGAACTGAGAGTATCAGAAAACATAACACATGAATCAATGCTAAACTCATTATAGATTAAAAATACCAAACATTTTAAGATGCGATTAATGCGACAGAGCACCGTGATCTAAGTTAGGGAGACCTCATGTTAAAGAGGGATGAAAGTTTAAACAAACAATAACATTAGAAATGCAAGAAAAGATTTACATCGTATATATATATATATATATATATATATATATATATATATATATATATATATATATATATATATATATATAAACACAAATACCTCTTAAATTTTGATGTGGAAAATGTGCACATTTCGGAAAATCATTCCTCATCAGTAATACTACGGGCCCAAAAGTTTGATGGATAAAATTCTCCAACAAAATCATTATGCAGACAGACACCCATAAAATTAGCCTAGTGTTCCGTTTTGTCCAAGTATTGTCACCCATGTACATAATTATTTCAGAAAAGAAACCGTGGTTTATAGGTACGCCAATTGGGAAAAATAAAATAAATGATTTATTTAATTCAAAGTAAAACCTTATTGGAAAATAAAATTTAAGACCAGAAAGCCGTTTTCTGGACACAAAAATGTTTAGTCATTAAACAATTATAGAGTCATGATATCATACATCTAAAATAAGTGTCAAAAATTCTTAGTGAAATGAACACTATTATAGCGCCAGCTGCCATATTCACCATGTTCCAATTCAAATGTGCGTCATATTGCAAATGTAACACAGTTTGGTTTAAATTCATTTTGTTTGGGCAAATATCAGTGTTTAAATATTTTAACATGAACATTTACCTAAAGTCATCAAGTGTCTTTAACAAATCCACAAATGACGAGTGGTCTTGAGTGACAGTATCAATGGCCTGGAGTGAAAGTGACAAAGACTTGGAGTGACAGTGACAATGACCTGGAGTGACAGAATCAGTGACTTGGAGTGACAATGACAATGAGATGGAGTGACAGTGACAATGACCTGGAGTGACAGAATCAGTGACTTGGAGTAACAATGACAATGACCTGGAGTGACAGTATCAATGGCCTGGAGTGACAGTGACAAAGACTTGGAGTGACAGTGACAAAGACTTGGAGTGACAGTGACAATGACTTGGAGTGACAGTGACAAAGACTTGGAGTGACAGTATGAATGACCTGGAGTGACAGAATCAGTGATTTGGAGTGACAGTATCAATGACCTGGATTGATAGTGACAGTGACCTGGAGTGACAGTTACAATTGACCTGGAGTGACAGTATTAATGGCCTGAAGTGACAGTGACAATGACATGGAGTGACAGTATTAATGACCTGGATTGACAGTGACAGTGACCTGGAGTGACAGTTACAATGACTTGGAGTGACAGTGACAATGACCTGGAGTGACAGTATCAATGACTTATGTAATGTTTTAATTTCATAGCCTTAATTTTAAACCCATCACAGATCGTGGTGAAGAACGTAAACTTCGATCGAGGCAGTAATATTATTCATTTGAAACTAATTTTTGAAACAAATAAACTTTATTTGGAATATCGTTATTATTTTAATACTTGCTACAAAACTATTTAATTTACAACTGCTGTTGTGTTTTGTTATTATTTTGTTCATGCGCAACTATTACTTTAAGTAATGAGGTTAATATTTTTCGGATTTAAGCGAATCTTTTTATAGATTCTTTGTAAGAGTCAGATGTTAAACTATTGCTGGAAATAGATCAAGATAGTAATCCCATCCGGAATACACTATATATTTTATTGAATCGAATTTTTAATTTTCTGGTCAATAACATTTTCTGTCGTCTTATACATCTTGTGTTTAAGTTATAATTCTGAGGAACTATTTAGTGACACATGGTACTAGTACTTTACAATAAAGCTGTTGAAATGAGTATAAATTTGTGTTCTCTCTCTCTCTCTCTCTCTCTCTCTCTCTCTCTCTCTCTGTTTTTTTTTTCAAAACATATGGTTACCTCAGATTTACACACCTTTTACTAGTAAACTATCATTGTGAAAAATAATAGTCGCATAAAACACAGTGTAACAGTAAGCTACGTTATAGGTTATCTTAAACTGCAGAGAATTACAATCAGTTATAGAAGTACATCTCACGTGAAAATAGCCATCTACGGTCTACTTGATTGGGTAAATGAAATTAGCTTTTACAAAGCTTCTCAAATTTTATCATAAAAAAGAATGTATCAATTCTAGGTGCTAACGGTGATTTTGTCTTCAAATCATATCAGGAAAAGAAAAAAATTTACCAATCCCAAATATAAAAGAAAAGTGTTGAAAAAATTAGTCCCCGCTATAGCGGGAGACTAGTTAAATTATGTAAAAAGCACAATTTTAGCAAAAGCTATTCCCACAGAATTTACTTACGATAACGTTACTGATGCTAATGACAAGTGTCATCATTATTAGAAAAATAATAGTGATAATAAGAATCATAATAACGATAATGATGATGATGATGATCGTTATGATCATGATGATGATAATTTTGCTGCTGTTGCAGATGATGATGATAGTATTGTCAACGGCGACATTATGTACCAATTCCATCTTTAGATATTGTTGCCCCTATCAACACGATGAAGCTTTAAAAAAATAATTAAGAGCATTCATTATTTTTCATCTTTTTAATTAAATGTTAGAGCATTCATTATTATTCATCCTTTAAGTTGCATTTTAGAGCATACATTACTTTTTATCCTGTAAGAATATGCTAGACGTTGGACTGAATTAAGGTTAAGGGCAATTATATGTTTCTTAAGGTCAAAGATTCCCAAACTGAAGGGGTCTAATGGTACTAAACCTTCTTTGGTGTTTAGGGACCCTGAGCTTTCTGCAATTCTTACGGACATACATAACAAATATGTTGTTGTCCCAACTGATAAAGCTTCGAACAACTTTATTTTCGTTTGTAAGAAATTTAACGTTGGATGTCTTATTAAGAAGCTTGGTGTACATGTATGCAGTGCATCAGAGAATGCTACTTTTACCAAATCTAGTTTACCAAAGTTCTTTTCAATCATAGGGTAGTTCTTAAGTCGTTTGGTATCAATTTTAAAAAAGGAAAAACTTGACCTTCCTTACTTGTGTTAGATTCTAAAACTACACAAAAATCCATACAAGGAAAGATATTAAGCAGGTTCCTCTAAATGTAAAACTATATTATCATCAGTAATTCTAACACAAATTTTGACAGTTATCAAAGATGGCCTTCAAACTCATTCAGAAAAAATCTATTCTAAATCTGTCATAAACCAAATGTGGATTCTCAAAAGTTCAAAAGAACTATTTGAACATTTTGTTTCTAATGCCATATCTTCGGTAACAATTGTAAAAAACTTTTTTTCCTACACTTAAAACCACTATCCCTCATTGTAAATTAAAAGAATGTCTAAAAAATAATTCACTTGTCATTCTTTTACAAAAATGGTAAACCAACTGGAACAAGAGGTTGAGCCATGGCACGTCTTACAAATCTGTTTATCTCATCATTGTTACGGAATTGATTCTGCAAACCACATGATAACACTTTTCTCAACAAACACTGGCCATAATGGAATAAACACCCTTTGATTGTTACATCCGGGAAATCTGTAACTGCAGCGTTTCTGGAACCTTGCTAAAAATAAAAAAAATATGGTGACCGGATTCAGCTGTCAGCTGTCAGTTTCACATCTAGATAAAAGTTAGGGAGGAAGGCATAAACCAATTGGTACATATCTTCACCAACAAATGCATGGACTGTGTAGAGCTGAGCAAATAAATCTGGACTGCTGTTAAATGTACCATCACAATAAAATGTTTCTGCTGCTGCTAAATATATAACAAAATACCTGCTAAATTTTGCTGTGCCATATGTGCACATTTCGGAAAATCATTCATCATCAGTGACACTAGGGGCCAAAAAGTTTGATAGATAAAAAGATGAGCCAAATAGTTGAAAATTAATAAATCCAAAGTTCCAAATTTATATGTATCCAAATCAAGCTAAGGATTGCTTTGCATGAGGGAACAATCCTTAGTTTTTTTTTTTTATAAATTTCAAATTTAGAAGGGTTGAGCATTTTGCTAAATGGTATATGGTATATTTTCTGACAGCACAAAGTACTGCCTACTGAGTTATGGATACTCTCGGGGAGAATAACCCCACCAGCAGCGGTACCCGCTCAGGGGTATTAAATATATAACAAAATACCTGCTAAATTTTGCTGTGTCATATGTGCACATTTCGGAAAATCATTCCTCATCAGTGACACTAGGGGCCAAAAAGTTTGATAGATAAAAAATGAGCCAAATAGTTGAAAATTGATAAATCCAAAGTTCCAAATTTATATGTATCCAGATCCAGCTAAGGATTGCTTTGCATGAGGGGAACAATCCTTAGTTTTTTTTTATATATTTCGAATTTAGAAGGGTTAAATATTTTGCTAAATGGTATATGGTATATTTTCTGACAGCACAAAGCACTGCCTACTGAGTCATTGATACCCTCTGGGAGAATAACTCCACCAGCAGCGGTACCCGCTAAATGAACCAAATTGTCGTGAGTGGAAAACAAAAAAATTTCATTGTCACCATCATCTCCTTACAGGAATTCTTCATTGGCAGTTGTACGTCTAAACTCTTCTGGTATATTAATGTCATGTCTTTTGGAGTGCTTTTAGTGACTTGCATTGTTGGAAATAACATCTGCCACGGCAAAGATCAAACGTTGAAATCATCACCATCGTTTCTTTCATGTCATCATTCCATGCATCACCTCTTAGTCTGGATATCTCTTCTTCACATATAGATGGTAATGGTTCTACTACATCTCTGCAACGTTTGTTAATGCTTCCGAGAAAAACTGCAGCATTAATATCATGGTTGGATGCTAGGTGACTATGTTGATGCACGCCAAACTTGTTGGGGATCAAACTGGGTTCATCATCTGTTCCTCTGTTCTCAGTGTTAACAGTGTCCCTGCAATTTATCACAACACATCGCCAATACACAATACCATCAGTTCTGGTATTCTTCCTGTGACCATTCACACCATTTTTGTTACCTTTACCCCTCGTAGTGGGGATAATTAAAACTTCTAGTTGAACATTTGTCATTATACAACTTTGCACTTTTTGTGGTATACCTTAAAAAGGTTAAAGGTTTTTATAACCAAAAAAAAAAACTTGGAAGGTTGTGCAAGACGATCATCAGCTTGCTTGAGAACAGTTCAAAGCTAACATAATATGGAAGCAAAATTATTGATGAATATCTTTAAAATATTATAAATTTAATTTAATTTTTTGCTTCTGTAAGTAAAATTTTTCTTGAAAAAATGAATAAAAATAAACTTTATTAATTTTTTACTAATATTTTTTGTTTATGAATTGACTACTTTTTATCTAATTTTTCTTGAAATATTGAATAAATAAAAATAAAAAAATTAAATTTTTTATTTATATTTTTGTAATGAATTATTTTATTTTTAGTTAGTCAAAAAACCTAAAATTTTTATTAATAATATTTTGTTAAATTAAAAAAACTTAATATCTAATAAATATTTTATTTTTTATTTATAAACAAATATCCATCATAAAAAATAGGGATAGATATTTTAACACCAGGTAAAATTCTGTACATAAATTTAAGACGGACTATAATTGTTTGTTGTGATAGTGGATTATATACTGATAGGGATAATCACGAATATCTGTTTTATAAAATAGGGACAATCATGAACAGACCGCTTACTCTTCCGAAGAACCCGGCCTAAATTCCTTGATGAAAGTTCACGTGTATAACTAAATAACTAAAATGGCAATTTTTTGCTTTATTATTATTATTTTTTATTTATTTTTTTTTTTTTGGGGGGGGGATAGTGGTTTGGGCATAGACTGATATGTTTTTGTTTTTTTATTACATTTTACAGCATTCATTACTATCCATCCTTTAAGTTACAAGTTAGAGTATTTAGTACTTTTTATCGTTTAAGTTTCGTTTTAAAACATCCATTACTATTTACCCAGTAAGTTTCATTTTAGAGCATTCATTACTTTCCATCCTGTAAGTTACATTTTCGAGCATCCATTACTATTCACCAAGTAAGTTGCATTTTAGAGCATTCATCACTATTCGTCTTTTAAGTTGAAAGTAAGAGCATCCATTGCTTTGTATCATGTAATTCATATTTTAGAGCATTCATTTATATTTATTATGTAAGTTACATTTTGAGAGCATTCATTACTTTTCTTGTATATATGTATATTTCTTGTATACTTGTATATATTTATATATTTGTGTTCATTTTCTTTCAGTTAAACGGTCGATGGTTTAACGGAAAAGTCACAGTACCAAAAGCAATTCCAACTCTGCTATTACGGAGCAACTACAACTATGATTTTATCTCCGGTGGAATTGCAGTTATAAATGGAAGGTATTACTTTTCTTTATTGGAAACAGATTACGCGATATCGCGTCTTTCAGAAAGTGGACACAATAATTTTAAAAATCACTTTTGAGCAATAATTTTTTTAAAAATTGAAATCTAAATATTATCTTCATAAATTTACTTTTAATAGTACTTTATTACGGTTAAGGGCGTGCAAGGGTTCTGAATTCTTACTATTGATTTAACATCGCAATAACCACCGGAATCAGCAAACACACAGTAGAATTTTCAAAACATTTGACATGCATCCTAAATTGTTCTTTTCATGGAATCCTGGCGCGTCAAATAAAGCTTGCTTATTTTATATTTTAAAAGTTTCACACAGTAAACGGAAGTGACAATTTGAAGTCGTTGCAATATAGTAATAACTTATAAATAAGTAAATTACTTTAGATATGGAATGTTGAATAAGATTAATTATATGTTAAAATTTTTGCTTTTATAATAATGTAACATTAAATTTTGTAACAGAGATTAGAGAATGTATTTCGTTTTAACCAGATTCAAAGGTTTATACTTTTCTTTGCTTTCGTCATTTGATAAATTGAAACCCTAGGCGCAAAAAGGGCTTCAAGGTTAGGCCATCAAGAATTGCTTATTAAGTGTTGATCAGTTTTGATATTGATCTTTTCTGTTTAGTTATTATCGAGGACTGTTTGAGCTAATAGATGTTAAAGATAAAAAAAAAGCATTTTAATTACAGTTTATGTAATTTATTGAAGTAATTATATACAAATACACACAGTATTTTCAATTATTTATATATACAAATACACACAGTATTTTCAATTATTTATATACACAAATACACACAGTATTTTCAATTATTTACATACTTTTACTTATGATATGCCATAATATGGTGTAATATTATTGGAGGAACCTATACAATTTTTTACAATGTGATTATATAATAAAAATACCAGTTAAAATTTGATGTGCCAGATTGCACATTTTTGAAATTCATTCCTCATCAGTGACACTAAGACCGAAATGTTTGATAAATATAAAATATAAGCCAAACAGTTGAAAATAATAACCCTGATGTATTTTTAATTATACACATTTTTAGGGTTAGGGTACCCTAATCCTAACCCTAACCCTCAACAGGGATTCTGGTTATTTTGTAAAACACCATACAGACTGCAAACAAAAATATACTGAAGATACCATCAACAAAATGTTAGAGTTTTTGATAGACAACATATTTGTTGTGTTTGGCAATATTATCTTTCAACAAACAATCGGTATATCAATGGGCACAAACAGTGCACCTTTGCTTGCTGATTTGTTTCTTTATTCATATGAATCAGAATTTTTACAGAACCTTGTCAAATCTGGAAAAAAGACTGTCGCTAAATCATTCAACTACACATACAGATATATAGATGACGTTCTTTCTCAAAATAATCACAAATTTGGAGAATATGTGAATGTCATCTATCCAAGTGAGCTTGAAATAAAAGACACGACAGATTCTCCATGTTCTGCTTCATATTTGGACTTATACCTCAATTATGACACCCATGAAAGGTTACATCTAAAGCTATACGACAAACGTGATGACTTCAATTTTTCTATTGTCAACTTTCCGTTTCTTTTCAGTAATATCCCTGCTTCTCCTGCGTATGGTGTATATGTTTTACAGTTAATACGGTACGGTAGAGCTTGTTCCCACTATGGGAACTTTCTGCAACGAAGCAAATTACTTACAATTAAATTATTGACACAAGGATATTGCAAGCCTAGGCTAATCAGGGCCCTTAAAAAGTTTTATGGCCGTCATCACAATATTGTTGATAAGTATGTAGTCACTGTATCCCAACTTATACTGGATATATTTGACTTACCATAGTTCTTTGTTCCTTTTATTCTCAAAATTGACTTGCACGTGACGGGTGTAGCTAGCTAAACAGGAGGTGCTTACCCTTCAGGAGCACCCGGCCTCACTTCCATGATGGAAGTTCACGTGTATCACATATTTTGCCAGTTTGCAAAGTTTTTACTTTGTTTTTGGGATTGTGATATGGTCAAGGACCGGTATGTTTGTTTTATTTTCTTTTTTTTTACGTTACTTTTAGTGAAATTCACGTTTACTGCTACTACTATATGTTACTAATTCTATCATACTAATAATTCTTGCATTTTTTTTTTTTTTTTTTTTTTTTTTTTTTTTTTTTTTTTTTGCAATTAAAATACAAAAACTATGATATATATAACTATATTATTATTAATAATTTTACCAATTATTTCAGACTACAGTACTGGTTACACACTATAGTGCAAACACATAACTATAAAACATCATGGTTTCTGACTTACAAACAAATTACAGATTGATAGCAATGCATGTCACCTTGAGGCCACATTATGGAGAAAATTGCATTCGAATTACTGTTAACTTATTAACTTGCAGATCATCATTACAAATGCAATAAATATATTTATGAAACTATCTTAGTATTTTGAGGAATTAAGTTAAAAAACAATAATAATACAATACCATAATCACTCAAAAGCACTGATCAAATTAAGCAAGCATTGGATATTACTAAACTGCTCAACTTTGCTTCATATAAAAGTTTTCTGTACAAAATCTCAAATTACAAGGGTAGGGATGTTTAAACTTCTCACAGCTAAATATCCAGGTAGATAATCATGATTACATCTGTGAACACTTGATTAAAGAGGCTATGTACAGGGTGGATATTGGGTACATTAAGTGTTCAATATAAAATTTGATTAAAGAGCTCTCTCTCTCTCTCTCTCTCTCTCTCACTCTCTCTCTCTCTCTGTGTGCGTGCACATTAAATGTGTCGCTTATCTTTTCAACTGTTCGTTACGTAGGTAAAAAACTCGGCAATTTTACAGTTTTGGGACGACATAATCAGTATATATAAATTTTCTATATAATCTTCATAACTTTGTTTCTGCTAGTGTGGCATAAACTTTAAAAAAAAAGCTATGCTGTGTGTTACACCTTTACGCTACGAGTGATAATATATCAAGACACAATTCGACACAATTTTACATCCGCTCTGATATAAATGTTAGGCCTTACGGTAGTAATACTAAATAAAAAATTTAGATAAGAGATAAAGCACACTAGTGTGAAGCTAGCCTGCAATTTATTTAAAAACCGCGAGCCCGTAATTCTATATTTTTATATACCCTTTATCATTACAATCAACAATACTACATCAATACAAAGTCCAGAAAAAAAATTCCTTTTTATAACGACCACCTGTATATTAAGATCACAAGACTACTTTTTAAACGTAAAAACGGGATATTATGCATCGGGCGTCAGACGCTTTTCTCCATCTAGGCCTTTCTGTCACCGATTCATCTATCCAACTACAGCATTAGTGAAAATTTCAAGAACCCTAGAGAGGTAGAACAGTTTTAACAAGAGTTCAGAAGGCAGATACCCCCTCTCGAAAAATTAAATTTTGAACAAAGGTTAAGGTTGAACTAGCTTCACACCAGTATAAAGCATAGCATAATTTTTCGAACAAAGAATAAAGTCTCTATATTTAACTGCTCTTTAAATGTTAACAAATTTTTTTTAATTATTTACGAATTGTTGCAATGGTGGTTAAATACTTATATGCGGAATTCAAAAGTTTCATTTTAATTTTGAATTTAAAACATGGTTTCCAAATGTCGATCAATCGAAAAGTTTCCCCTCTTTTCTTTTATTAGCAAGGTCATCTCATTATAATTTTACGTGAATGTTTTTATTATTTATCCTACACATCACGAAAAATGTAAATACGGAAGAAAAACTATTTGTTGCGAAGCATGGAAAAGAAGCAGTTTGAATTTTGAATAAAACTAATCTTATCATAAAGCTTCTTTATTCCAGACCGTATTTTTTTGTTAAGAAAAAAAATCTATAAAAAAAAGAAAGAAAAATCATCCCTGTTAGAAGTCCTAGTGTTGCTAAACGTCCCTGTTCCCTCTCTTATTTGTGTAAATAAACAAAAAATTCACAACGCCGAACAAGTTAACCTGTTGAAATCTGATTTAATTAATCGCAATTTCAGAGAAAAATACAAAAATCGCGATTATTTTGACATGACTGATACAATCATTAATTTAGCTTAAACACTGCTTAAGTTGCTCAAAGGTAAAATCAATCAATGTGAATGATTTGTGATTACTATTCCTATGGTAACTAGACAAATACCTCCAATCACACCGAAAATAGTTAGATATTTCTCTCTTGTATTATTTAAAAATTTGTTTTGCTCCATCAAACATGTTTTAGTTTCTAATATATGAACAAATGTTGTTGACCATATAATAATGTATTAATTATATTTTTCAGACTTGACAGAATTGACGAAAATCTGTGCATTTACGAGACGTTGCAATTTAAGGAACTCCCCAATCAACGATCTCTTACGTATACATCGAACTGGAGTAAGTTCATACATCATCGTATCCTCCCGTTTTCTGCTAATTGTATTTTATTACGAGAAAACAGTTTTAACTAGACATTGCATTTAAGCATGGCTCAGTAGCAATGATTGATGTATTTGAATGAAGATAATGGTAAAATAACTTCTTGAAATTATCTTAAAATTATCTACACAAAATCACATGGCCATAAAAAAACTAGGTCACAAAAACCAACTTTGTGTTGTCATATGTAAAACATCTTAAATTAAAACCTAAAAACCAGGTTTCATCAGAATTGTTTAATTACTCTTAAAATCATCTAAAATTTCATCAAGCCATGAAAAATTAGGTCACAATGACCTACTTTGTATTGAAAACATAAACATCTGAAGCTGTATTTACAAACCAAGTTTCACCAAAATTGTCCTATTAAACTTTAAATTGTCATACACGTCATAGGGAACAAATTTCGTAATATTCTATCAATTGGTTTTTCAAAAATGCTGTTTACAAAAGTTCTTTCAATAACTCTTAAAATAACAAAAAAAATCATTGGACCATGAAAGTAAGGTCACAATGTTTAACTTTGTGGTATAACATGTAGAGCATCTTAAATTGTACCTATAACACAAATTTCCTCGAGATCGGTCAATTATTTTCTTTTCTATAGTGCAAGAACAGTAGAGTATGACATCGTTATTATCTCACTTTCTATTTCAACTAATCAGATTTGTCCCCCAAAAGGAACAACTACATGTCATAGGGAACAAGTGCAAAATTTCAGCACATTACACCAAACCGTTTTTGAGCTATGCTGTTTACACACACGTGGCGGAAAATGTTCATTCACTAACATTTTAAATTACTAAAAAAATAACTGGACCATCAAAATAAGGTCACAATGTCCGACTTTGTCGAACAACATGTAGAGCATCTAAAATTGTACCTATAACACAAATTTCCTTGAGATCGGTCAATTAGTTTCTTTTCTAGAGTGCAAAATCAGTAGAGTGTGACATCGTTATTATCTCACGTTCAATTTCAAGTAATCATATGACACCCAAAAGGCACAACTACATGTCATAGAAAACAAGTGTACAATATATTTATACAAAACCAAGTTTTTCTGAGTGTAATGACGATATGAAATTCTCAGAAAATCTACTTTCTATAGCATAAAAAAACAAAAAGCAAGAACATTGCTACCGTAGTTAACATGTTATAACATTTTCATCATGTTTCAAATAATCTTCCCCATCCCTTCCATGTATCTTTAAAAAAGTCCAGTTTTCTTTTGATATTAAATCTTTTTTCTCCATTATTATCTCACGTTCAATTTAAAGTAATCAGATGACACCCAAAAGGCACAACTACATGTCATAGAAAACAAGTGTACAATATATTTATACAAAACCAAGTTTTTCTGAGTGTAATGACGATATGAAATTCTCAGAAAATCTACTTTCTATAGCATAAAAAACAAAAAGCAAGAACATTGCTACCGTAGTTAACATGTTATAATATTTTCATCATGTTTCAAATAATCTTCCCCATCCCTTCCATGTATCTTTAAAAAAAGTCCAGTTTTCTTTTGATATTAAATCTTTTTTTCTCCATTACAAAGTATGAGTTAACTTTTATTATTTATTGATTTAAACTTATTGTTTTGTTGTTCATTCTTTGTTGATATATATATAGTTTACCAATACTAATAATAAAGTTGATTGCATGGAACTGTTTACCCTTTTTAACCAATATTACGTCTTTTAATTTAATTTTAATGTTTTTATCAATTTTTTCCGTTATCCAATTTTCTATCTCATGCCAATATCACTTATGTATGAGCAGTGATAAAACAAATTACTTAAATTTTCCTCATGTGTGTTACAGAAAGAGCAAAGTGGATCATCTTTAAGTTTAATCTTAAATAAAAATTTATTTATAGCCAAAATTCTATGCAAAATTCTATAATTAAACCATCGCAATTTTGTGTCTGCTGTACTTAAAAAAATATTTCGATTCACAAAATTCCAATCAAAGTCGCGTGGTAGCTGTAATTGGCATTCCCATTTTGATTCATTTTTAGGTTTGCAATATAAAGCTCTTATAAAAATATATACGTCCATAGTGCCTGTTGGATTCCTTTTTATGTAGTGAAAAAAAGTTGGTATTACGACATCTGTGGATTTTTGGGTAGCATGTTTTATACATGGATATGACAGTGTAATTGTTCTCTTCAGTCCCTTATATACTGTAAAAGGTGTTTTTATATCATTTAATTTTTTAAAATTCTTTATATGTAAAAAATGCCATTTTCATTTAATAGATTGTGTATTGGTGAAACACCTTTACTATACCATGCTTCGTATAAAACTGTTTTTCTATTTATTTTTATTTTAGAGTTGTGCCAAATTGGAAATTGTACTGCCGAATTTTGATCCTCGGCAGAAACAAGTAATCTAAGTTCTCCCAGTGCACAAAGTAATTCTTTCCAAAACAAGTTATTTATTTGTTTTCCTAATACTGATGGGTAGTCATCACCCAAGTTAATGAATTTTCTGATATCAGATTTCACTTTTTCAAAAAACATTTTACTAATAAAATAATTCTCTTTTGACAATTTTCTAACCCGTGTTAGTTTTAGGGATTTTATAAAACTGTTCAGATCAATTATTTGACAACCCCCCCCCTTTTCAAATTTTTGTATCATGGTTTTCCTACGAATTTTTTCTGGTTTACCTTGCCATAAATAGCTGTTAAATAGTTTTTTCAATTTGAATAAGAACTTCATTATCCGGTCTTGGAAAGCTTGTAAAAAGGTGAATTAGTTTTGGAACTAACAAGGATTTAATTACTATTGTTCTTCCAAAAGGAGTAAGTTCTCTAGGGCGCCAATAAGATAAGTCTGTTTCAATTTGTTTTATTTTACTTTCGTAGTTAAGTTTACACAGAGTATCTAAGTGTGCCGTATATGTTTTTCCAAGTACCGTAAAGGCACCACTGCTCCACTGTATATTTTGATTTTTACACAAAGTGTTACAACTACCATGATTTGATCCAATCCAGATAACTTTTGTTTTATTGATATTGGGTTTAAGTCCTGAGTATTTTGCAAATTTAAAAAAAAAGATCAAGTGCACTTTGAAGACTTTTTTCTGATCTGTCTAAAACAAATACACGTATCATCAGCATATTGAAGTAAGGATACTTCTAAGTTACCCATTCTTATCCCCTTTATGTCTTTTTTTGCGTATAAGGATCGCCATTATTTACGCACAAAGTATAAATAAATATGGTGAGATGGGATCTCCTTGTCGACAACCTCTGCCTATTTAAAAAAAAAAACTGGGAAAAAATACCATTTTGTATTACACAAAATTTTGCGTTTTTGTATAAAATATTTATCCATTGTATTTTTCTCCTATAAACCTACCAGCTAGAAATCCCTTTTGATTTTCGTGTATTAAAAATTCTAAGACAGTTTTAATTCTATTAGCAATGGTACTTGATAGGAATTGATAAGATACATTCAGTAAAGAAATGGGTCTCCAGTTCTTTAGGAAAGACCTATCTTTGTCATTTTTTGGTAAAATTGTTATGACTCCCTGTTTTTGTGTCTCTGATAATTCACCTGAGTCAAGACTATAATTCAGTGATCTTAGTAAGAAGGTTGAAATATCTGACCAAAAAAAATTATAAAATTCAACAGTAAATCCATCGGGTCCAGGGGTTTTATTGTTCTTCATATTTTTTAAAGTATTTAATAGTTCGTTATACTGTATAGGTCCTTCAAGGGCAATGGCATTTTTCATATCCAATATATTTATGTCCCCGGTATCTATAATTTTGTTTAAGTTTACATCAACTAGAGAATATTCCTTATTTTCATACAAATTCTTGTAAAATTGTTCAATTTCTTTCTAAATCTCTTCTTGTTTAGTTATTGTTTCGCCTTTGCTATTTGTTAATTTTGAGACTGTTTTATTTACATAACTTCTCTTTTCTAAGCTACAAAAATATTTTGAATTTTTCTCCCCCTCTTCTATCCATTTAATGCGAGATCGGATTATTAGGCCTTTTATGTATTGTTTTCTTTCTTTTTCCAATTCATCTTTAAGTTTAATTTTATTTTGTTCTTGTAGTTGGGCTATCGCCCCACCCGTATATTCATTCTCGTCTGCCATACATTGCAGCCGGTGTTCTATGCAGCCCTTGGGGCCATTGATATCATGGTAGAGGGCATCCAACCTGCTAGAATTGTTATCGATTGTATTGTTAATGTTATTAACTGTGTGTTGTATTCCTACAAAGGCATCTAATATTTTATCAGTATTAATGGCATCTGACTTAGACATTTTGGACTTTTCTTTGTTCTCTTTCTTTTGTACACTTTTTTCTGTACTCACCGGTTCGATCGTTTGTGTCCCCTTTTACGTTTGTTATCTCCCTCTTCATTCATATTATTTAAGGCACATATACTTTTTCCACCATATACAGTAAACCGGACTCTTTAAAATCTATTAACAAATCTGCTATGGTCAAAAATTGGACAAGAACGGAGAGCTTACTGAAAAGCGTCCATTGTGCCGGACAGTCACGTGATCTTTTTTCAGTGTACAAAGTTTTATCACATTCCTTTAAATGGTGTTTCATAAATGCTGTTTATAAAAAGTTCATTCAATAACTAAAAAGAAAGCAAAGAAATCACTTGACAATCAAAATAAGATCGCAATGTCCGACCTTGTGGTACAACATGTAGAGCAACTAAAATTGTGCCTATAGAACAAATTTCTTCACGAACGGTCAATTAGTTTCTTTTCTAGAGTGCATAAACAGTATAGTGTGACATCGTTATTGTATCACTTTCTATTTCAACCAATCAGGTGTGATCCCCAAAAGGCCACAACTACATGTAATAGGGAACAATTGTACAAATTCCATCACATTTCCACCAAAGCATTTTTGAGCTATGGTGTTTACAACAGTATGGCGGAAAAATACGGAATAATAATAATAATGATAATAAAGGGTAAATCAAATAGTCACGCCAACTATGTTGGGGTTGACTTAACTGAACCACGGCCGTGTCTGACTAAGACTTGAAAAAAGGTCGTGACTGTACTAAGTATTTAGAAATTAATGTCACTGGGTCCTTCAGAGGAGACCTTAAGAACCGATGGCCCTTGTCACGGCAGGCTTGGCACGTTAATTTAGTAAATAGAATCTCGTTGTTTATTTTGTAAATAGAATCTCGTTGTTTATTTTTTAAAAAGAATCTCGTTGTTTATTTAATAGTTATCCAACTTGAAGGTGCCTTATACAGACAAGAACTCGACTATATATTTGCGAATGTTGCGTGTGTGGTGTGGGGGGTATTTTTCAGTATTATTGTATTAACAAATTTTTTAACATTGAAGATATAAAAGATTTGAACAAGGTACTAATATAAAGTATGTATATTGTCTGAGACGATTTAGGGGTAGTGCGTTTTATCTTAATCCCCAAATTTCAATGCCAGCGCATTCGTTATTTGCAAAAGAGATAAAATATAGAAGTTTAAGTTGTCAAAATATCTTTGATTGAGAGGAATGCATTCTGTGAAAAACAAAATGATTGTAACACATACTGCAATGTTCAATCAGTTTTAGTATTCTAAGCCGTTTCGTTTTGACACTATCTTTTGGATGTTACAAGAATATTCTATAGGCGGATGCATCGGCTTATTACGAATCATCCTTTGAAAAGAAAAATAATGAATAATTTTTTTTCCTTCCTGGATAAATACTCGTAATACTAGCGTTTAGTAAAATTGGCTGAGTAAATAATGGCATATGTGATAAGTATTACAATTTTTATTAAATTTTAATGACTTTCAAATTTTTTGGGGGGAGTGCAATTTGAAACTTCCAGAAGTAGATAGATGGAGTCAAGTTATTCATTCTTTTGTTAAGGAAACAAAAATATGACATCAGACGTCAGATATTTCAAAAATGTATAAGCGTCATTTTGGTTAATAATTAATAATTGTATCCTTTAAAAAGTAATCATTTCAGGCAAGATTTTTTTTCGCACAGGTCCTCGAGAATTAAAATACAGTATTATATGTTGAACAGAAAGTACAGTATTATATGTTGAACAGATTCCTGTCCCAAGTTTTACAATCATTTCTAAACTAAGATTTTTCTTTATTTAAATTGGGTAAATCTGAAATTTAATAGTTTTGTTAAAGCTGCATTAAGTTCTCCAAAGAAAAGAGTTAAAACGGTGCTTATCTAAATGATGTTCCTAATGAACAATGTTACATTTGGTTCAACGGTAAAAGCTCGAATAAATACAGAAATTACAGTATTAACCCAGCGAGATGCAGCATTTGTGATCTAATATTAGAACATGGTTACGTCATCAAAACCCGGGTCATTTAAACACAACTTTCAAAACGGTAAAATACGATGAATTAAATACAGAACTTCGTAGAATTTGTCATTTGTGACTTAGTAAGGGATACATAACACCATTTCAAATACATCTGTATATTAATGAAGGACAATCTGTCATGTTTCACCTTCGATTCTAGGGTTTTTCCGTACATCCGTGAGCATGCTCCAACCTCATAATTACCATCGTAAAACACTGACCAACCGGTGAGTGGATTCCGTTTAATTACAGCTAAAAGAAATGAAATTTTAGAAAATGAATGTCACGAATCGTGATTAGAAGATATCTATTTTTAAAAAAATATATTTTTAGAAAATAAAAAAAAATTCAGGAAATTGAAAATTTAATGCAGCTTTAAGTCTTAAGTTATTTTGGAATATAAGGTGTCATTTTGAAGATCATTTCAATCTTATTAACAATTATTTGAAGTTTTGACAAAAACTTTTTGCAGTTCCAAAAAAGATTTGCAAAATTTGCTGAATTTAAGTTACGGAATATCTAAGTTAAGAAATGATTGAAAAAATGGGGCCTGACAGGTTACAAGGTACCATGTTTTCTAACTGAGGTCTGACAGGTTACAAGGTACCATGTTTCGTGACTGGGGCCTGACAGGATACAAGTTACCATGTTTTGTGACTGGGGCCTGACAAGATACAAGCTACCATGTTTTGTGACTGGGGCCTGACATGTACCATGTTTTGTGACAAAGATTTATTTTTGTACATGGGAAAGTGTAAACTGTCAAAACCAGTTTTACGTATTTTCCAACCTAGATTTGCCTCTAAAACTTAGTTTGTTTTCTGTGACTTAATAATATTTTCGCCGTGTTTGTTTACCTTAAACAGACCCCGAGATAAGCTCCGTTATATCAAAGTAATTTTCATTATACCACAAAAAACCTAGTGTTTTATGTACTCTGGCAGATAAACGATAAGGTTCTATGTATCCTACCAAGTTCACCAATCACATAAAAAAAATTCTTTTAGTTGCACGTGTGTGTGTGTGTGTGTGTGTTGATATTGTTGTTTTTGTTTTTGTACTAATATTACACAAGGATGGGCTACTTTTTATCTGCATTTAAATTACTGTTTACAGAATGGTTTGGAAAAAGAATTGATTTGAGAATTTTGGACACCGACTACAAAACATATGCTGTATTTTGGACATGTACTCAGCAAATACAAGGAAACTGTACGGACTACTTTGCCGTTATTGCTAGTAAAGACGTTAATGGGTTATCCCAGGGGCAACTTCTTAGTTTGGAAGAGACATTAAAGACAACACTTTGCATGTCTGTAGCCGATTTTGTGGACTGGCCACACAAACCAAAAACAGGTTTGTAATCTTAAACTTCTCACGTTAATGGTAAATTATAAGTATCCATCTCAACATTCATTTTTTTCGTCTGTTAAACAAATTACAATATTAACAAGTATATCACCATCAAACTCAGCAGTATTTAAAATAATCATATATATATATATATATATATATATATATATATATATATATATATATATATATATTGTTTGGCTATCGCTGCCAACAGCCTAACTAAACGCTGGATTCAATAAAGAAGATACTGATGAACACGACAAGTAAGAACAAACACGATATTAATTGACCTTTTACTTCAGAAATACGTTTAGAGGAAAACTTCTAATAGAATTTAAGTCTCAAAAAAAAAAAAAAAAAAAAAAAAAAAAAAAAAAAAAAAAAAATAATAATAATAATAATAATAATAAAACAAGTACTTGGCACACAAAATACTTAATACCCCGCCCTCGCTTTATTGATGGAAGTTCACACATCCTTTTTTTTTTAATTGTCATTTAGACATAGGCTGGGTATGTTTTTTCTTATTTATAAATTTATAATAATTAATTTTAACTATGAAAATTTAAAAAAAATTGTAATAATGGTTTCAATTGCCCATTGTTTTTACAACTGTAATAAAACCATCAACCGTTAGTGATTTGCAATTATGATAAACGCATAAACTGTCTAATGTCTGGGGCGACACCTCAGGAGAGAATGGACTTTTTAGTCGATATCATTCGCAACACTTTCAAGATCATAGCTGAAGCGTTTTTTATCATGAGCTGTTTTTGCAGAAGTTTGGTATGAAAAGTCCCATTGTTAGCGTGTTTAAACCAAAATTTCAATATAATCCATATTTTCGCTGAAAATGAGACATAGCTTACTTGCTTCATCGCATCTGGATCATCCAGTTTTTTTCCAAACATTCGAATATAACTGCTCATTAGGTGATTTTAGTAGTGTTGATCATTTTATTTTTGACGAAATGTTCCGAATGAATCGTAGAAATTGCATTCTCTGCTGAATGTCCTTTCCAGCTAATTTTTCAACAAGAACTTGAAAAAATCAGAAACTGTAGAACGAAAATCATCGTTTGTGATACCTCGAACGCCATTGTTTACTATCTGTCGTCTGTTGACACCATGATGAAAAACTAATTTCCGGAATCGATCGGCACAAAATGTGTTAGAATATTTTTCAATCTTCGGCATTGTTCGAGCTACAAGTGTGCTAATGAAAAAAAAATTAATACATGTACATGTTGTTATGAATTAACTCTCGTAAGCAATATAAAGTATGTGCTAGTGAAAATTCACTAACAACTATTGAAGAATCAAATATCTACATTATTACATGAAGTATAATAATGTTAATTAACATTTCTAATCAAGACCGTTACACCAGTGTCTAATGCTAATTATCGATACATTACACGGGAGGCTAACATTAAATAACGATACCATTACACAAGGGTCCAATGCTTATCATCGATACCATTACACGTGAGACTTAATTAAATAACGATACCATTACACATGAGTCCAATGCTAATCATCGATACCATTACACTGGAGACTAACACTAAATAACGATACTTTTACACATGAGTCTAATGTTAATTATCAATACCATTACACTGGAGACCAACACTAAATAACGATACCATTACACATGGGTCCAATGCTAATCATCGATACCATTACACTGGAGACTAACACTAAATAACGATACCATTACACATGGGTTTAAAGTTAATTATCGATATCATTACACGGGAGATTAACATTAAATAACGATACTATTACACATGGGTCCAATGTTAATTATCGATACCATTACACGGAATCCTAATACTTAATAACAAAACAGTACACAATGGTCTGATGTTAATTATCATTACTAACACACGAGAGCCGGACACTACTTAAAAGGACCATTAAACTAGAGTCTAATATGAATGATTGCTATCTTACGCTACTTGTGGAGACAATTACACAAGGATCAAATGTTAATTATCCCCATTCTTACACGGGATCCTAACACAAAATAACGATATCATTACACAATGGTCTAATGTTAATTATCCCCATGCTTACACGGGATCCTAACACAAAATAACGGTATCATTACACAGTGGTCTAATGTTAATTATCACCAACATTATACAGACGCCTAACACTAAGTGATAATACCATTACACATCAATGCGTCTAATACCAATATACGGGAGATAACATTCATTAACTGATACCATTACACATTGGTCTAATGTTAATTATTACCATCATAACAAGGAAGCATAACACGAAATAACGATACTTTTACACATTGGTTCAATGTTAATTATCGATATCATTACACGGGAGCCTAAATTTAAATAACGATGCCATTAAACATGGGTCTTACAATAGACTGGGGTAATAGTCTCTATACTTAGTTAAAGTCTTCCGTGTAATGGTATCGATAGGTAACATAAGACTGGGGTAATGGTCTCTATACTTAGTGTAAGTCTTCCGTGTAATGGAATCGATAGTTAACATTAGACTGGGGTAATGGTGTCTATACGTAGTGTAAGCCTTCCGTGTAATTGTATCGATAGGTAACATTAGACTGGGGTAATGGTGTCTATACGTAGTGTAAGCCTTCCGTGTAATGGTATCGATAGGTAACATTAGACTGGGGTTATGGTCTCTATACGTAGTGTGAGTGCTCTGTGTAATTGTATCGATAGGTAACAATACACTGGGGTAATGGTCTCTATACGTAGTGTAAGCCTTCCGTGTATTGGTATCGATAGGTAACATTAGACTGGGGTTATGGTCTCTATACGTAGTGTGAGTGCTCTGTGTAATTGTATCGATAGGTAACAATACACTGGGGTAATGGTCTCTATACGTAGTGTAAGCCTTCCGTGTAATGGTATCGATAGGTAACAATACACTGGGGTAATGGTCTCTATACGTAGTGTAAGCCTTCCGTGTAATGGTATCGATAGGTAACAATACACTGGGGTAATGGTCTCTATACTTAGTGTAAGTCTTCCGTGTAATGGTATCGATAGTTAACATTAGACTGGGGTTATGGTCTCTATACGTAGTGTAAGCCTTCCGTGTAATGGTATCGATAGGTAACATTAGACTGGGGTATGGTCTCTATACGTAGTGTAAGCCTTCCGTGTAATGGTATCGATAGGTAACAATACACTGGGGTAATGGTCTCTATACTTAGTGTAAGTCCTTCCGTGTAATGGTATCGATAGTTAACATTAGACTGGGGTTATGGTCTCTATACGTAGTGTAAGCCTTCCGTGTAATGGTATCGATAGTTAACATTAGACTGGGGTTATGGTCTCTATACGTAGTGTAAGCCTTCCGTGTAATGGTATCGATAGGTAACATTAGACTGGGGTAATGGTCTCTATATGTAGTGTAAGCCTTCCGTGTAATGGAATCGATAGGTAACAATTACACTGGGGTAATGGTCTCTATACGTAGTGTAAGCCTTCCGTGTAATGGTATCGATAGGTAACATTAGACTGGGGTTATGGTCTCTATACGTAGTGTAAGCCTTCCGTGTAATGGTATCGATAGTTAACATTAGACTGGGGTTATGGTCTCTATACGTAGTGTAAGCCTTCCGTGTAATGGTATCGATAGGTAACATTAGACTGGGGTTATGGTCTCTATACGTAGTGTAAGCCTTCCGTGTAATTGTATCGATAGGTAACATTAGACTGGGGTTATGGTCTCTATACGTAGTGTAAGCCTTTCGTGTAATGGAATCGATAGTTAACATAAGACTGGGGTAATGGTCTCTATACGTAGAATACGTCTACCTTTTATTGGTATCGATAAGTAACATTAGACTAAGGTAATGGCCTCTATACGTAGTTTAAGTCTTCCGTGTAATGGTATCGATAGGTAACAATACACTGGGATAATGGTCTCTATACGTAGTGTAAGTCTTCCGTGTAATGGTATCGATAGTTAACATTAGACTGGGGTAATGGTCTATATACGTATTGTAATCTTCCGTGAAATGGTTATCGATAGGTAACAATACACTGGGGTAATGGTCTATATACGTAGTGTAAGCCTTCCGTGTAATGGTATCGATAGTTAACATTAGACTGGGGTAATGGTCTATATACGTATTGTAATCTTCCGTGAAATGGTTATCGATAGGTAACAATACACTGGGGTAATGGTCTATATACGTAGTGTAAGTCTTCCGTGTAATTGTATCGATAGTTAACATTAGACTGGGGTAATGGTCTCTATATGTAGTTTAAGCCTTCCGTGTATTGGTATCGATAGTTAACATTAGACTGGGGTAATGGTCTCTGTACATAGTGTAAGTGTCTCGTGTAGTGGTCTCAAAAGATAACATTGGATTCAGGTGTTATGGTATCGATTAGAAGTTTATGTAGTTCATTATTTTAAATTTTGTTTTAATTGTTACTTGATATTTGTATTCAAATCAAAATTCTTTTATTGTTTACATTTTAGCTTTGTTAGTCTCCTCGAGTTATTATTATCGCGCCTATGGATGACAGTTTATACAAATTGGTATGATTTGGGTTGTGAAAAGATTTGTTGCTTTGCTTGTCGAAAGTTTTTGTTTTTCAGACACTTGGTATCCCTTTATATTTCCGTACCATTCGCCTCTAAAGAAGTGAAAAAAAAAACAGACTTCTGCGTAAAACAGTATTTATCCACTAATTTCTTTACAACCAGTTTTAACGCCAAAGCTTCCACTTCTTTTTTATTATTTTTATTATTTCCTTCATTACTTATAATACTGATAACTTTAAAACGCCACACTAAGATATAAACAATTTTATCTTTTTTTTCAGTTTGTCCAAGGAAAGACATTTTCAATGTAAAAATAGTGAACATGCCGCCGACTGCTGATAATTACGGGCGATAAAATTGACTGTCAGTTTTTAAAAGAATAGAGCCTAAACAGTAAATCTATCAGTTTGTTTGTCAATATTGTACAAAATTGCAATGCTTGTTTCTTTTTAAAATAATTGTAATAATTTGTAACGGAAAAACGCGCTGAGAGGATAAGTATAGCAAAGAAACAAAATAACATTGTGTGGTTGTATTTCGTGTCAAAAGTATTTCACTGAACTATGTCATCATCAGTCTGGACGATATTGATTTATTTTATTTTAATTTTTATTTATTTATTTATTTGTTTATTTATTTATTTTTATTGTAATTAAGAATAAAGTATTACATTTTTTTGTGACGCACATATTGAACTATTGCTTCAGCAATTTTTATTTCTCCTATAGTAAACAAATCAAACAAACATTAAAAAGGAGCATTAGGCAATTTTCATTAATCATACAGTAAAATGGATGAAACATGATTTTAAATGTGACATTGACAATATCTTTATATATATTACACGTATCGAACTTACTTTCAACAAGAGGCCCAATGGACCTAATACTCTCACCTGATACATTATATCTTAATTTTTTAATTTCAAAATGAAAATGACTGTTTGTATATGTATTTTGAAGATTGCCTACACAAAAAATCATAAAATGATAAAAATAGTATTCAAGATAATCGTCAAAGGATGTCAAATTCACAATATGTTACATTTAAACTCTTACATGGATTATAATAAAGTTAAAAACAGCTTGTTAGAATGTTGAACATTTTTGCATTTTGTCATGTGCAGAATTTTGAATTTTTACAAAGAGAAATAATCAAAATTCTGCAGAATTTTGAATATTTCTCTTTGTAAAATTCAAAATTCTGCACATGACAATTTTATTATTATTATCTATGGTAAAATGGTAACAAACATCAAAATTTGCGAAAAAATAAGTACTTAGGGGCAACATTCTTACTTAATAGTTTTCAAGAATACAGTCTAAAACAGCGAAATATCTGGAAAAAAACATTCAGGGGCAACAACTCTTACATGGAATAACATAGAGATACAAAACTTGCTACACTGTTAGATCTTGTAGTGATGAACACTTTTGCAATTTATTAATGTAAGCTTTCTATAAAAGTCTTCAGCAAATGGTAAATAACAATGAAATATCTGTATAAATCAATATTTAAGGGGCAACAACTCTTACTTGGATTAACATACAGACACGAAACATGCTTCTGTGTTTAATCTTGTCATGTTGAAATTTTTTAGTAATTTATTGCTACTATCCCTAACACTTACCTATAAAAGTTTTGAAAAAAATGTCAAAAACAGCAAATAAAAAAAATTACCATATTCTGGGGCAATAACTCCAAAAGTTTTTTGTTTTTTTTAATTTCTTTAAAAATTGATAAACCATTAGATCTTACAATGCTCATCAATTTTGAAACATAATAAGCATAAAATTAAAACAAAGCAAATGGCGGATTTTTTTGCAATTTCCAACTTCCTGTATTTTACATTTTGAAGATACATTGAAACCGGACATTGTGGTTGTTGTTGTTGTTGTTGTTATTGTTATGTTAATGAGCAAACTGCAGGCTTAAGACCTTAGAGAAGCTAAAACTAACATCAGATTTTTTCTCCCATCGTTGGTTTCGGAGATGTTTTAGGTTTTTGCACCCCTAGGTAACCGTGACCTAGTTTTGGTAGCCATGGCATCGCCATAAACATTCTAATTTACACCGACCCGGATACTTCTGACCAAGTCTTGATGAAATCTATCAAGTACTTTAATTTCAGAGGAGAAGTCGAAATTGTGGTTCAACGATGCACGCACACACGCACATACACACGCGTCGCCATGACATAAGCTCCCATGACCTTCGGTTAGGTGAGCTAAAAAGAGGCTTTGGCAATTATCTTTCTAATCATCGCAAACATATAAAACAAACTTTCTAAACGAGAAAATAATAATTTTCCTTCTTATTTCAGTAAACCTACTTTAAAATGGGACATTTGCCATTTTTAGTCTTTCTACATTTATAGAAAAAGTATTTAACAATATGTGCAAGCGGGCATAATTTGATACCAGACATTGGCAATTTTAATTGTCGTTAAGAAAACATACCATATATATTGAAACGGGACACTGACAAATTGTTCTGCTAATTTAATTTTAATGCCACTGTGTTTGTGACAGTTGATTTTGATTAATTTTCATCGAAAATCCAATTAACAAGAATCAAGTTCAATAATTTTGCTTACTTGGTTCTATTCGCAAATGAAAATAGTTTTGCGCATCCGCGATAAACACAAGAAAGAAAACTATTGCTGCTACGGGGATTTTACAAATTAAAAAACAAAGCAAATGGCGGATTTTTTGCAATTTCAACTTCTGTATTTTACATTTTGAAGATACTTTCAAACCGGACATTGTCGTTGTTGTTGTTGTTATTGTTATGTTATTAAAAGTCGCATCAACAATGTTTAAGCTATACACGATATCTATGGATTAATTTAAAAACTAAGTCGTGCATACGTGAGATGTACAAGTGTGCACTGTTGTCTGCCATGTTCAGGCGCGCATTTAAAACAATTTTTTGTAAACTCCCCAGTCCATTATTCTGACCAAGAGTAAACAAGTTGATACTCTGTCCTCTTCCTGTCGGTCGCCAGCAGAATAATCAGTATCTTTACAACCTTATTTTTTATTCAGCCGGGGTTCGTACTCAATGTCTACCGCTCTAGAGGCTGATGCTCTACCACTAAGCCTCTGAAGCTGTCTGAAATCGGACATTTCCAATTTTTATTCTCCTTATAGAAAACATATTGAAACTAGAAATTTGCTATTTATTTCTACAAATGTTTGAAACTGGACATTGGCCATGTTAATTCTTTATTCAGCAAACATTTTTAAAAACGGACATTGGCAATTTTCATTCTTCCTGTACTTTGATATGGACCATTGCAAATTGTCATGCACTGTCTAGGTAATGTATTAAATGACTTTGACTTTACTTGTATACTTTCTATAGTAAAAGTAGTAAACATACTTATAATGCGCCTTTGATAAAAATCTTCATCTTATGTTAATATAAAACGCATCGAACAAAATTTTAAACAGGGCAATGACAATTTCATTTTCTCTATAGTAAAAGTATCCAACATTAATCAGGACATCAACAATTTTAGGCATTCTTTAGGGAGCATGTTGAAACATGATTGAGAATTATCAAGTTAATCATCGATGAAGTATCAAACTTACTTTGAAACATTGGAAATTTTTGGTTTATCTTGTGATAACTGTATCGAACATATTTTAAATACACCGAAAATTTCCATACATTAAATCGTAAGTATTTCAAACATACATTTATAAAGGACACTAGTCTTATAATACACGTTTCAGACAAACATTTACATATTAAACAAACTTGATGTGCCACATGTGTACATTTCCTGAACAGTGAAACTATGGGTCGAAAACGTTGCCTGATAAAAAAGGATAATCAAAACTTTTGAAAAAGTTCCAAAATTGTATAAATCCCAATCCGGCTAAGGAATGCTTTGCATGAGGGAACAAACCTTAGTTGTAAATAAAATTCACAAATCAAGACGGCTGAAATTTTTCTTACAGTAAAAAGTGCTACCTACAAAGTTATAGATACCCTCAGGGAGTTTTACGGTACCCGCTCGGGGGGAGTAAATATTAAACAAAAATCCCTGTTTAATTTTGGTGTGCCATTTTTCGGAAATGCATTCCTCATCAGTGACAATAGGGGCCGTTTAAATACATTTAAATTTAACATTCTTCTTATAGTACATGTTTTAAACATACATTTAAATTGGATATGATTATATGGAAGGTCGAAGATGTATGCCATTTTTAGTTTTTGGAAACTCCATATTCTGTTGATTCATTGGCATTTGTGAACCCTTTTATTCATTTCACCATTATAAGGCGTCATCTGACTGCAATTGGCAATGCCAAGGCAGTTGAAATGAAACAATCTAAACAGAGCCAAAAGACAGTTGCAAAACATGTTAATGTGTCAAACGGCTGTGGAGCTGATTCCAGCACAGTGGCAGTTTACAGAAAGGCCTTAGTTCAAGTCGACCAATGGATACTGCAGCCCGAGAGGGCCGTAACTTTGCTCGACGAAAAATAGTTTGAATGCGCTATACAATTAAACAATTAGTTCAGACAAACTATTGGAAGTCGGATTTCATGTCAACCAGACTTTATCGTTCTAATCTACGTGAATACTGACAAGTTGTTTGTCTTGTTGTGACACCAGGTCATCGTCTAGCCAGATGATTATGGACAAAAAATCACCAAAATTGGCAACTGTATCAGTGGAATCCCATCATTTTCACGTTTGAATCTACCTTTTGTGTTGACTTAAACGACGGCCGAAGGCATGTATGGCGTATTGTAAATGAAGGCTATGCTGATTGTTGCACTGTTCAGCATGACCGTTTTGGCGTCGACTCGGTGATGGTATGAGCTATACTTGTTTTATTCTGGGTTTCTTACAGGTGTGTGATATAGAGATGAAATTTTTCATCCTATTTTTAGATCATTCGCTGGTGCTATCGGGCTTACTTTATTTTGATGAAAGATAATGCCCGCCCTCACAGAGCAAGGATAGTGGATCAGTATCATCGAAGTGTACTTACGACACTCTGTATTGATAAGACTCTGTAAAGTCACTGTATCTGTAGTTGAGGAATTATATCTAGTGTTCTAAATACTAACTCCAAAACAATATATATTGCTATACTATTAATATTCTCATACAGTCAGTTAACTCAACACACTGATTTGATTATTATACTCCTTCTGCTTTCTCATTTTTAAATGGATATTCATCTAAACCCTTGTCCTGGTTCTTCGGAATTTAAAATCGACTTTTCTATTTTTCATCTAAATGCAAGATCTGTGTCGTCTAAACATTTGCCTTGAGGATATTGCCTCATAGTTTCATGGGCTGTGCTTAACCGAGAATAAACTTGATCATAGTGTTAATATCAATGTTATCATACCTGATGGGTTTTGAGGCTCCTGAACGTAACGATAGTTCTTGCTTTGGTGGTGGAGTTATGGTTTACTGGTTAAAAATATACTAAGATACCCAGAAATGATCTGGATTTCATATTTGGTGAGTTAGCCTTTTCTGAATACTGCAAACTTATGGCTCCTCTTATAATTCTAGACATAATTTCCATATCACTACTAAAAATGTTATACTTTAAAAAGCGCCCCGCTTCTATTATGGAGGTGATCTTAAAGTATCCATTACATCTTCAAAGAGTTAAGGGTTAAACTTTATAACTTACGTCCAATCTCATTGCATTAAACAATTGGCAATAAAAATCTCTTTTAACTAGTTTGATTAACTACCAAAACATGACATTTAAAGCATCAATTTTCCAAAAATTCTCTAATTTTTTTTTTTTTTTTTTTTTTTTTTTTTTTTTTAAACTAGATCTATTTTGCAAATCATTTCAAGAAAGTAGGCAAGGTAACACATCATATATTATAAATGCATTTAACAGCAAATGTCTGTTGCAATGGTAACTTTGAGGAATTTGAAAATCAATGATTAATATTAATATTAATTTGTTTATGAAGTATTGCGGTTTATAGGCTAGTAAATTAATTAAGAAATAATAATAAAACAATTTCATTACATCAATCCTTTTTATTCAAGATTATTTTAATTTTGACAATATTGAAATGAAATAACACAGGAATTTTACACATAAATACATTTATTATATAATCTACTCAATAATCCATGTAATACGGTCATACAATAAAAATCGTATTGAATGAGTGTGACGTCATAAAAGCGTGTGAATTAGGTTATATCCTTACGCACTACGCACAGGTATTTACACGGCGGATTCCAAAGCATTTTTGCAGGAACAGTCACCGGAGGAAACATTCAAATACATATTTATCAAAACAAATTACCAGTTCCTAAAATAACGGGCCAGAATAATCATGAGTAACATGTGTCTGTAAATCCTTGTTCAGGTTGTTGACATTCCAGAGTGCACGCGCTATGACGTCACACAATTCACCTAGTTCACAGTGGCACACTGTTTGTTGATTCATAATTTAAGCTGATACTTTTGTACTTTTTTTTCTAAAAAGGAGATATATTATATTTAAATGTTTTGTTTTTGTATCCTGCGGACAGACTTTTGTTTACTTTTAATATTTCAGCAGGATTACTTTTGGCGCATGTACCGTCACTTGTTGTGTTTCGGTCAATCAGCTGTTTTCTTATTATGAGAAGACAAGTTTTAAATCTGTTTTTTATGGGAATATATAATAAATAGAATCTTGCATTCGTGTTTATGTAATATTGAATTTATTAAACTCGTTGAATAATGTTTTATGCAACTCGCCAAGGCTCGTGGCATAAAAAATTATTCAACTCGTTTAATAAATTCAATATTACATAAACACTTATGCAAGATCCTCTATGTATTTAAATATTTGTACGGAGCCCCTGAATAGACACATCGAAAAATATTAAATCGTAATAACTATAAACTAAATCGTTATGACGATACATCAAATCGTTATGTCAGTATGGTTAATCGTTATGACGATACATTAAATCGTTATGTCAGTATGGTAAATCGTTATGACGATACATTAAATCGTTATGTCAGTATAAAGAATCGTTATGACAATACATTAAATCGTTATGTCAGTATAGTAAATCGTTATGACGATACATTAAATCGTTATGTCAGTATGGTAAATCGTTATGACGATACATTAAATCGTTATGTCAGTATAGTGAATCGTTATGACAATACATTAAATCGTTATGTCAGTATGGTAAATCGTTATGACGATACATTAAATCGTATGTCAGTATGGTAAATCGTTATGACGATACATTAAATCGTTATGTCAGTATGGTAAATCGTAATGACGATACATTAAATCGTTATGTCAGTATAGTAAATCGTTATGACGATACATTAAATCGTTATGTCAGTATGGTAAATCGTTATGACGATACATAAAATCGTTATGTCAGTATGGTAAATCGTTATGACGATATATTAAATCATTGTGTTAGTATGGTAAATCGTTATGACGATATATTAAATCGTTATGTCAGTATGGTAAATAGTTATGACGATACATTAAATCGTTATGACAGTATGGTAAATCTTTATGACGATACATTAAATCGTTATGTCAGTATAGTAAATCGTTATGTCAGTATGGTAAATCGTTATGGCGATACATTAAATCGTTATTTCAGTATAGTCAATCGTTATGACAATACATTAAATCGTTATGTCAGTATGGTAAACGTTATGACGATACATAAATCGTTAAGTCAGTATGGTAAATCGTTATGACGATACATAAATCGTTATGTCAGTATGGTAAATCGTTATGACGATATATTAAATCGTTATGTCAGTATCGTAAATCGTTATGACGATATTAAAATCGTTATGTCAGTATGGTTAATCGTTATGACGATACATTAAATCGTTATGTCAGTATAGTAATCGTTATGACGATACATTAAATCGTTATGACAGTATGGTAATCGTTATGACGATACATTAAATCGTTATGTCAGTATAGTTAATCGTTATGACGATACATTAAATCGTTATGTCAGTATAGTAAATCGTTATGACGATACATTAAATCGTTATGACAGTATGGTAATCGTTATGACGATACATTAAATCGTTATGTCAGTATAGTTAATCGTTATGACGATACATTAAATCGTTATGTCAGTATAGTTAATCGTTATGACGATACATTAAATCGTTATGTCAGTATAGTTAATCGTTATGACGATACATTAAATCGTTATGTCAGTATAGTTAATCGTTATGACGATACATTAAATCGTTATGTCAGTATAGTAAATCGTTATGACGATACATTAAATCGTTATGTCAGTATAGTTAATCGTTATGACGATACATTAAATCGTTATGTCAGTATAGTAAATCGTTATGGCGATACATTAAATCGTTATGACAGTATGGTAAATCGTTATGACGATACATTAAATCGTTATTTCAGTATAGTAAATCGTTATGGCGATACATTAAATCGTTATGTCAGTATAGTTAATCGTTATGACGATACATTAAATCGTTATGTCAGTATAGTAAATCGTTATGACGATACATTAAATCGTTATGACAGTATGGTAAATCGTTATGACGATACATTAAATCGTTATGTCAGTAAGTAAATTGTTATGACGATACATTAAATCGTTATTTCAGTATAGTTAATCGTTATGACGATATATTAAATCGTTATGTCAGTATAGTTAATCGTTATGACGATACATTAAATCGTTATGTCAGTATAGTAAATTGTTATGACGATATATTAAATCGTTATGACAGTATGGTAAATCGTTATGACGATACATTAAATCGTTATGTCAGTATGGTAAATCGTTATGACGATACATTAAATCGTTATGTCAGTATGGTAAATCGTTATGACGATACATTAAATCGTTATGTCAGTATAGTAAATTGATATGACGATATATTAAATCGTTATGACAGTATGGTAAATCGTTATGACGATATATAAAATCGTTATGTCAGTATGGTAAATCGTTATGACGATACATTAAATCGTTATGTCAGTATGGTAAATCGTTATGACGATACATTAAATCGTTATGTCAGTATAGTAAATTGTTATCACGATACATTAAATCGTTATGACAGTATGGTAAATCGTTATGACGATACATTAAATCGTTATGTCAGTATAGTTAATCGTTATGACGATACATTAAATCGTTATGTCAGTATAGTTAATCGTTATGACGATACATATATATTTAAATCGGTATAACGAAATACTAAATCCTATAATAAGATACTAAATCGTTAAAACAAAATAATAAATAATAACGAGATATTTATGAATCGTATTTAGAAAAAAGGAATCTAGCAAGAAATAAATGAAATAACCAATAACAGGTTTTAAATTAAAAACCAAAAAAGTGTTACATACACATGTATATATAATGATTTATTATCGTGATGCATCGTAATTTAACGATTTAATATTCATTTTAAGTGTGTCCCTTAGGGCTCCGTATTTTTATTTCTTGCACCCCAGATAGAAATTTCCATATAAAGAGCGGTGCAAGAAATTTCAATCTATCGATACTTTGAGAACCGCTTTAAACCCAAGAATCTGGCATATTTCCACACAAACAAATAAACGGAACAGGTAATATTACAGTTTAAATTTAAAATGCAGTTTTAAAAACTTTTTTTTTCTAAATCAATAACAAGTTTATTTCTTATTACATTAATTTTTGTATGACGTAATGTTAATATGAATTATGACGTCACGCTTGTTCCTGTCTTGTGTATTCACACGCCACTTCCATCATATGTTGAATTTTGATTTTTAATAGAACTTGTATATTTTGTGGTGCAAGAAATAAAATTAATCACTACTTATGGTGTCAGATAGGAAAATCTCATCCCTCGTTCTAATATATCTGGTCCAGAACAAGGCTTGCCGAGTTCTGGACCAGATATATTAGAACTCTGCTTGTGATAGATTCTTTTATTGTTTTTTCCACCCCGATCTTTTTTTTTCTAGTCCAGTTTTCAACTCTCGCTTTTCATACAGAAAGATTTCCAAATATTAAAAGATTCTAAACACATATAAGCTATATTTAGCTGATGATAAATATGTCGAATGCAGAATTTTGAATATTTAATAAATAAATAAATGAATTAATAAATAAATAATAAAACACTGACGCACAGATTGAGTGAAATTATCTAGATTGTGTTGTTTAACCTTGCTGACGGGCTTTTTTCACCAGGTTTTATTGTTACGTCTCAGTGTCTAATCAAAGTACTTAAAAGTACTGATAGCAGACCGATCATTGACTGCTATAAACTACATCTGCTGTGATAAAATATACATTCATGACATCTATATTTTATAACTGAAAATCAATTAAAATAAGGGACTAAATGACTGATTTTATGATGTATCGATTAATCACTAAATTCTATTAGGAACAAGACAGGAAAGTGAAGTCATATAATAAGTTCTAAAGAAGGTGTCAATAAAAAGAATATCACTAAAGAGATTAAAGCTATTAGCATGGCGTGTGGCCTTAAGAGTGAACTTAAGAATCAGTTCAAGTCTGTTTTGCCAGTTTACATAACTTTTTTCGGAAAAAAAACTGAGTTTGAACTGCCTAACTATAATCAAATTTATTTTTACATTACTGGCATGAAATCTAAAGTTTTATGGGCAAGTTCGTCTCCATTGCTTGAAATATAAGCAGGTTAATGTTCTGAAAATAAAATTTATATACGGTTAGATGGCCGCTTTAAGAACAGTTCTGTTGTGTGATAATAAAAGTAATCAGTAACAAATTCTTAACATGAATATCAAAAGGATCATATTAAATAGAGAACACCAATGTGGGTAAGAAAAACAGACCAAATGTTTCACATCCATTCAAACCAAAAATGCCTTTAAATTTTTCAACCAACAAATCTACACTTTCCACCTCTATTGAATGAAGTCTATTATTGTCACTGATATGCGTTATGTTAGTCTTCTGAAGTGTGGGAACAGTTCCATTTTTTTTCTTGCAACCAAATTTGAAATATGAATTTGTAATACATTTCATTTTAATAGTACTGTCATTTATAAAAACTCCTGATTTCTTATGTACAGTAAATGTTTTAGATTTATTTTTCGGTATCTTTGAAATGGCAGATCAGAAAGGGTAAATTTGGTTTGTCAATAACTTACAAATAACAGTGTGTATAGTTATACCTCTCTCACAACTGATTTGTATAAATCAACACTGACTTAATACACTTTATAACTTTTAAATTTACATGAACAAGAAAAATAAATGCATTAGCTACACACTGTCTACTCTTTAGAGATTTGAGAAAAATGTCTGCTCCCTAATGGAAATCTCTTAAATTTAAAAATGAAATTACAGGAAAGTTTACACCAATGTATTTAACAAAATAACGAATAACCTAGAAAATTAAAAACTTTAAATTTTGGCTATGTACATTTGATCATTTATAATTAAAATTAACTTAACTACAATTTAATTTCGGAATTTTTATACAATAATCTCGTTTTCAAATTTAATTTTTTCCTTTTTGAAGCAATGTTCACATCTGGGGTTATACACGACTACTGATTGTTTTTAATACAAATAATCTTGAATTCAATTTCTTGGTTCAATTCAAATCAAATCTTGAATTTTATTTCTTGGTTCAATTCAGTTTTTTTTTATCTACATCTCGTGTTTTTTTTTCGATCATAATCCACACCCGTCACATGAAAATCCTATAATAATTATGCTCGTACTTAATAACCTGCATCCAGAGCTTACCGTCAGGTCAATTGTTCTTTTTTTTTTTTTTTTTTTTTTTTTTTTGACAAAAAACAAACATGCCACCATGCCATGTTGTTCATTATTGCGTATATCCGCCATATTTGGACAAACATCTTCGAAATATACCGAATATACGAAAATGCACACAAACGAACAAATATTTATTGGTGGACGAAATCTTATGTAGCTATGACTTTGACCTCTGAACCCCTACATATATCCAGAACTTATTTTTGCCACGAAATAAAATTCCATCCAGCCATAGGGAGTTCTTGAATCTTTTGGTAACTATCTAAAACATGAAAGATCTGAACTTTTACAAAAAGAAATAAGGCAAGATATAAATAGTGCTCAAAAGGATTCCTGGTTATTTTGTCAAACCATGCCGTGATTTTCTATCTCTTTATACTAGTAATTTCAAATTTGGATCATACGTGAATGGTATCGGTTTTCATGTTCTGTTTCACATTTGAATTTATAAGTCAAATATGACAACAATAAAAGGTTACATTTGAAGCTATACGACAAAAGTGATGACTTAATTTTTTCTATGGTTAACTTTACGTTTCTACTTCTGCACGATGTGTATTTGTTTCACTGAACATTAATGTGGTACGGTAGAGATTGTTATCACTACGGTAACATTTTACAACGAAGCAAGCTGCTTGCATATATATTGTTGATATTGCAAGCCTATTCCTAGCAATGCTCTATAATTTTTATGGCAGTCATCACAATATTGTTGATAAGTATGAATTCGCTATAACCAAACTTATATTGAATATATTTGACGTCCCATAGTTCCATGTTCATTTAAAACATCATTAACTTTATTTTTTGCTTGTAGCGGGGTTATGCTACCTTATGGTGGCTTATTTCTGACATCGACATAATTGTAATAAAAAGTTGAGATTAATACCACGACATGCCGCGATACTTAAGTTGACCAGTCGTGATAATTATCTCGATATCTCGACTTATTTTTATCGAGGCAAGTCATGTTACTTATCTCAACTTTTCATTTTGGTATCACAGCTTTTTATGATATTATCTCGACTTGTCCTGGTATTAAGTCGACATGTTGAGATAATTTTATGTCGACTAAAAAGATGTTGGTGTCAGATATAAGCCACCATACTACCTAGACAGGAGGTACTTACCTTTCCGAATCATGCAACCTTACTTCCGTGGTGGAATGTGGAATTTCAGTGTTTAACCTGTTTTTTTTTTTTTTTTTTTTTTTTTTTTTTTTTCTTTATTTATTTATTTATTTATTTTATTTTATTTTTTTGTAATTTGGATGATTGTGTTTAAGTAAACATAAATGATATATTTTTTCAGAAAATTAGCCTTTTTATTTCTCTTAAACAGCTATGACCTTGCACTTTAAACCAATAATCTTAAATGTACATATCAAAAGAATCGAGTAACAATGTGTTAATATCTACAATATTCTAATATACATGTCTATAAATAAATGTTACAGTTTCTCAGATAATTAACCATTTTCATTCTAATACAGCTATAACCTTGAACTTTGAATTCTTAACTTTCAAATATATATCATATATGATTGGTATATCAGTATATATTTGATACTTTTCCAGATAGTTTATAGTTTTAGTACTCTAATGCACCTAAGACTTTGAACTGTAAACCAAAGACAAAACTATTCATCAAAATATCATTTATCATTGATCATTATATCAATAACATTTTTTATGAAATTCAATTTTTTCAAAATTTCATAGATTTCCAGATAATAAGTCATCTTAGTATTTATAAGCAGATATAAACTTGACCTTTGAACAAATAACACTGAACTATAATCTCTTGAATACATGCCTTCTACAGTCTTATGCTGCTTTGGCTTTAAAATTTAAACCAACCTTGGAATGCATCTTCAACATTCTACTATACATTCTTATACAATTTCTGTTAAGTTTTCCTGATTGTTAACTTTCAGTATTCTCATAAAGCTATGACCTTGACCTTTAAAAGAATGGCTTTTAAAAAAGTCATGACCTTAAGCTTTTGCTTTATCATGATTATAAAGAGATTGTGAGAAAAACTTTAATCATTTCTGCAAATACTTTACCCATTTTTCAACTGATTTAATTGACTAGAAACTAAAAACCATAGTTTTGTTAAAACAAATACAGTACTACAACAGATTTCACAGGTTAGTTTTGATATAGACACCTTTAACATCCATGTTCACGTTGACCTAGTTTTGATAGACAAGGCAGTAGATTAAAAATATCTGAATATGATTCTGACTGAATTTATTCTGTTCAAAGTCTAAAATAAATGCTAACCACACACACACACACACACACACACACACACACACACACACAGAACTAAGCAATATCATAAGTTAGAAAGATTCCTGAAATTAACTATTATCACTTTTGACATTTCTACTTGTGAAAACTAGTACAGGGTTAGGGTTATACCATTATGGACAATGTCTATATGTCACTAGGCGTACACTGCTAACAATTTTTTCTAATAAAAACCAATTCTTGACAATGACAATTTATTGCACTACTTTGACACTGTTGACACTTCCACTTGTGAAAAAAACAATGTACCATTATATTGCCAATACTTTCAACTTGTGAAACACAATAATAAACAATGTCTATTTGTCATTATCCTGACACTGCTGACACTTTCATCTTGTGAACACACAATAATAAACAATGTCTATTTGTCATTATCCTGACACTGCTGACACTTTCAACTTGTGAAACACAATAATAAACAATGTCTATTTGTCATTATCCTGACACTGCTGACACTTTCATCTTGTGAACACACAATAATAAACAATGTCTATTTGTCATTATCCTGACACTGCTGACACTTTCAACTTGTGAAACACAATAATAAACAATGTCTATTTGTCATTATCCTGACACTGCTGACACTTTCAACTTGTGAAACACAATAATAAACAATGTCTATTTGTCATTATCCTGACACTGCTGACACTTTCATCTTGTGAAACACAATAATAAACAATGTCTATTTGTCATTATCCTGACACTGCTGACACTTTCAACTTGTGAACACACAATAATAAACAATGTCTATTTGTCATTATCCTGACACTGCTGACACTTTCAACTTGTGAAACACAATAATAAACAATGTCTATTTGTCATTATCCTGACACTGCTGACACTTTCAACTTGTGAAACACAATAATAAACAATGTCTATTTGTCATTATCCTGACACTGCTGACACTTTCAACTTGTGAAACACAATAATAAACAATGTCTATTTGTCATTATCCTGACACTGCTGACACTTTCAACTTGTGAACACACAATAATAAACAATGTCTATTTGTCATTATCCTGACACTGCTGACACTTTCATCTTGTGAACACACAATAATAAACAATGTCTATTTGTCATTATCCTGACACTGCTGACACTTTCAACTTGTGAAACACAATAATAAACAATGTCTATTTGTCATTATCCTGACACTGCTGACACTTTCAACTTGTGAAACACAATAATAAACAATGTCTATTTGTCATTATCCTGACACTGCTGACACTTTTATCTTGTGAACACACAATAATAAACAATGTCTATTTGTAATTATCCTGACACTGCTGACACTTTCAACTTGTGAAACACACAATAATAAACAATGTCTATTTGTCATTATCCTGACACTGCTGACACTTTCAACTTGTGAAACACAATAATAAACAATGTCTATTTGTCATTATCCTGACACTGCTGACACTTTTATCTTGTGAAACACAATAATAAACAATGTCTATTTGTCATTATCCTGACACTGCTGACACTTTTATCTTGTGAAACACAATAATAAACAATGTCTATTTGTCATTATCCTGACACTGCTGACACTTTCAACTTGTGAAACACCAATAATAAACAATGTCTATTTGTCATTATCCTGACACTGCTGACACTTTTATCTTGTGAAACACAATAATAAACAATGTCTATTTGTCATTATCCTGACACTGCTGACACTTTTATCTTGTGAAACACAATAATAAACAATGTCTATTTGTCATTATCCTGACACTGCTGACACTTTTATCTTGTGAAACACAATAATAAACAATGTCTATTTGTCATTATCCTGACACTGCTGACACTTTTATCTTGTGAAACACAATAATAAACAATGTCTATTTGTCATTATCCTGACACTGCTGACACTTTTATCTTGTGAAACACAATAATAAACAATGTCTATTTGTCATTATCCTGACACTGCTGACACTTTCAACTTGTGAAACACAATAATAAACAATGTCTATTTGTCATTATCCTGACACTGCTGACACTTTTATCTTGTGAAACACAATAATAAACAATGTCTATTTGTCATTATCCTGACACTGCTGACACTTTTATCTTGTGAAACACAATAATAAACAATGTCTATTTGTCATTATCCTGACACTGCTGACACTTTCAACTTGTGAAACACAATAATAAACAATGTCTATTTGTCATTATCCTGACACTGCTGACACTTTCAACTTGTGAAACACAATAATAAACAATGTCTATTTGTCATTATCCTGACACTGCTGACACTTTCAACTTGTGAAACACAATAATAAACAATGTCTATTTGTCATTATCCTGACACTGCTGACACTTTCAACTTGTGAAACACAATAATAAACAATGTCTATTTGTCATTATCCTGACACTGCTGACACTTTCAACTTGTGAAACACAATAATAAACAATGTCTATTTGTCATTATCCTGACACTGCTGACACTTTCAACTTGTGAAACACAATAATAAACAATGTCTATTTGTCATTATCCTGACACTGCTGACACTTTTATCTTGTGAAACACAATAATAAACAATGTCTATTTGTCATTATCCTGACACTGCTGACACTTTCAACTTGTGAAACACAATAATAAACAATGTCTATTTGTCATTATCCTGACACTGCTGACACTTTCAACTTGTGAAACACAATAATAAACAATGTCTATTTGTCATTATCCTGACACTGCTGACACTTTCAACTTGTGAAACACAATAATAAACAATGTCTATTTGTCATTATCCTGACACTGCTGACACTTTCAACTTGTGAAACACAATAATAAACAATGTCTATTTGTCATTATCCTGACACTGCTGACACTTTCAACTTGTGAAACACAATAATAAACAATGTCTATTTGTCATTATCCTGACACTGCTGACACTTTCATCTTGTGAAAACCAGTTATAGTTAATGTATGTTTGTCAATACCTTGACCCTGCTTACATTTTCACTAGTAAAGACCAATTCCTGACATAGTTATTTTTTTTTTTACATTACTCTGACACTGTTAACACTATCACATGTAAACACCAGTAACAGACAATGTCTGTTTGCCTCTACCCTGACAATGCTTACAGTTCTACTCATGAGAAAGAATAATACACAATATCAATATGTCACTACTCTGACAATTCTGATTTGTTTTAAGTTTACTTGTGAACACTATAACCCAACACCTTATTTCTAACTCCTTTCAGACAGTCTTTTATTGCACGAACCTCCATCACTATGTCACTACCCTGACATTGCTGATTTATTCATTTTCAACCTTTTCTTCATCTTTTTTCTTCTTTCCAATTTCCTTGCCAATCTTTTACCTCCGAAATCTTTTAAAAAATTGAATGTGTTGTCAGTAACTGATTCTGTGTTAATATGTATTCCCAATTCAACAATTTTCTTTCTGTCCACCCTTTTTTGTTCTTCTCTAGATACTGGCATAGAAGGTACAACTTTAAGAAAGTTTGAGGATTTTTCTACATATCTTGCAAGAACATGCTTGTTTGTATTGTTACCATAGAAATGTTTTAGTTGAATATGTTTGACAACATTGAGAAAATTATTAGATATGAGATGACAAGATGGACAGAAAAATATGACAACTTCATTATTTTTTGGTAAAGAAAATGGAAAGTGTGAAAATGCTTCCCAATGCTGTTTTAATTGACAAGATTTGGAGAAAGTCTTGTTACAAAGAGAACAAACATCACTGTTAATATTTGTAATTGTTTCTTCTCTTGTGACTTTACCCACAGAGTAACAGTCTTTAACATTAAAGTTATGAACAATTCTAAAATGCATTGCACAGACATAAATTGTAGAATAGACTTGATGACACACTGGACACATAGGAACTATTGTTTTATACAGAGCATTCTGGTTCTTAATACAACTTTCTTTCACCACTTCAATTGTGTTTAAAAGTCCCTTATTAAATGTTCCACATACTTTACTTGCAGCAAAGTGTTCTGCTGATATTAAATGTTCCTTCATTTCACTTTCACATGTTTTCATTGTACCACAAAGTTCACACTGGAAACATTCCATTTTTTCTAAAATTGGATCATTATTAACTGCAGATGAAGAAAAGCTATTGGCTTCACATTCAACAATGTTTCCATTTTGTAAATCATCTAGTTTTCTCTTTTTACTGTTACAGTAAGTATTATTATCCAAATCTCCTGCTAAGTAGCCAGATGACAAATCTTCATCACAACATATTTCTCCTTCTTCCAGAGAAAATCTTGAAGAATCATTCAATTCTGAAGTATGTTTATTACTGTTACTTTCATCACCAATATCTCCGTCATTAATAAACTCAATATTTTCATCATCAACTGATAACATTTCTGAAATACTGGATTTGTTCTCTGCAGTGTGTAATGAAGATAGGGTAGAATCAGTTGTACTGATGGAATTAAACTCTGATGATGAAGATATATTACTTTTTTCTTTATCTTCACTAGATGTAAAAGATGTTTCCATGGTATCAAATCTATCTGGAATATCTGCATCAAATCTGAGATCCAAACTATAAAATTGGGGGTTGTCCAGGCTGAACTCACTTTTATTTGGATGACTCAATCCAGATTTTTCAAGAATATCTTTAAAATGTTCATTAAAATTTTTTCTAAAGTCCTTTTCCATGGCAACTCTAGCTTTCATAATAGTCTTATAATAATAACATCCTCCTGGTTTGACAATTCTTCTAACTTCATCCATACTTTTAAGTTACTCAATCAGCTAAAATATAACAAAGTACATTAACTACACAATACTAAATACACCAATGTATCAAAATTTATATTAATTACATATATATAGTTATATACAGAACAATAAAAACAAAATCAATGTCCAGGGTACTCATCTAGAAGTTCATTTTTTGTCATAATCTATCTTAAGATTACCATGGTAGCAAAGCATCCACCTAAAGGGCTGGAGATTGTGGTTCTGAATTCTGACCTAGCCATATAAGACTGATGTTTTAATATTTCAAATACTGCTTTCTTGCCTGGTGCTCAGCAATAAGAGGGCAGAGTTCAACTGGTTCAACAGGGGGATTGGTATATATATGCATGTCTGTGGCTTACTGATTATTACTTTATATAGTTAGCATTTTTAAAGTGCAAGCAAGTTCAAGGCAGAAAAATATGACACATATGCCCCCATTTCATTTATGATAGATTGATTGAATGGGGTTTACTATCCTACTTAAGATTCTATTTGAAAACAAGTAGAATAAATTAGATAAAAATTTGTTTTTAATGTTTTAAATTTTCTTAACATTTTAAGACATATTAATTAAGATATAAACAAATTTTCTATGTATGCAAAGTTTAATTCTTAATGCACTTCCTTTAAATGATATCCGGTGTAAACAAACTTGATACTACCACGAAGTTAAGTGTTTTGAAGATACCTACAAGAACAGCTGAGACTTCAGTTGTTTTGCTGGTTCATAATTTTTACCAGTTCTGAATAATCCAAACATTTAGAATTGTCTGATTAAAAAAATAATTATAATTCTCCTCAAATTTTTTTCAGTTATGATGCTTGGGTATTAAGTATTCAATTCATATATTTTTTAACTTGCCATTAAGCATCTCCAATGCAATGTGGAGATGTTTTGTGGATGACCTAATTATTTAATTTATGCAGTTAAAAATGTGCTTGGATAAAAGCAAGAACCAACCAGAACACTAAACATGAAGATTAAATTATAAAAAAACACATAACACATAAATCATTTTTAAAGTTGTAAAACCTTCCTCCCAGGGAAAGAAATGAGCACCATACCACAATAAATGTAAGTGTATATATTGAGTTATCTACCTGCTAATAGGCATTATTTCAAACTTGAAAATCTGTCTCAAACTGACAAAACTACGAAAATTAATTTTTAACAACTATTCCCAATTTACACATAGCATCAATAAATACTCTTAGCCTGGACATAATCACTGGACATTTGTGGACTCAAGTCACACAAACTGTATTGCCTTTGCTTCATAGTAAAATCAGTGGCAACACCTTTACAAATACCTACTGAACTATTTTTGGAACGAGTAAAGAACTGTACCACCACCAAAAAGCTTGCGTGAAAATAGGAATGTGCAATGTGAACAATTGTGTGTGGATGTCAGGAAATTCCATGAAATAAGATTAAGAAAAATTCACAAGTAAACCGCTAATTTTAACCATTGGGTACCCACCCTTTCGTAACCAAATTTTCCATTTTGTACCCAAATCAGTCTAATTTGTACCATGTCATATGACCATTTGATACCATACAGTATTTAGTGATACTATCATTTCGTACCAATGAGTTCAAACGTAATAAAAAAGATTTTAAAAAAATAAATTTAAAGTAAATAATAATAATAATAATACTTAAAATAATAATAAACACTAGTTAATTAGTACAATTTTTTATTTGGGGGATCTTCTTTTTAGGGTATTATTGTGTGTGTAAAATTGTGAATACCGGTAATAAATATACCATGCAGCAATTAATGAATTATTGAAACTTACTGGATATATATGTTCTAAAAATAACATGGTAGGAATTAGTAACAGGATAAGAGGGTGCATAGTTTTTAAACATAAGAAAAATAATATGATAAGTTAGCAGTACACTATGATACGAAATTGTGAAACAAGATGGAACAAATTGGTTACAAATGTTTTTTTTTATATGGCATGGAATGGTTATGGTACGAAATGACTATAAACCATTTCAACTACCTCTATTGTGTATGGTGACTCATTTCTGACATTGACATAATTTTAGTCGACATAAAACATGTCAACTTAACATCTTGACGAGTCCAGTGTATGGAATTGGCTAGAAAGACATGATAGTCAACAGGGTCTTTAACTTTGAAAATTAATGGTCCTGAAATATGGAAGTTTGTGTGTCTCTTTAATTTTGCCAATTAAACCTCATATTAACTATACTGGTGTGTTTTTTGCTATATTGTCTGTTGTCTGTTGGGTATCAGGTCAATTCGCCCCACGGTAAATTCGCCCCCACTTCTTGCAAATTCGCCCCCATGTCAAAATCACCCCCCTTCAAATTCGCCCCCACTTCTTGAAAATTCGCCCCCCAACTTTTATTGAGATTTTACCTTCTTTAAAACTTTTTTTTTATTAATTATTAATTTTATTTTACCTCGAATATGCCAAATTAACACTGTTAACATATTGTTTGTAAATACAGGTATGCATTGTGTGTGTTGCAATTTATGTCGAGTATTCATAATGCATTGACTGAATTCACACATAAGACAGCCCAGGTGTGTTGTGATTACTGTAATAATTTATATTGAAATTGTGATTATCAAAAGTCCTTTTTTACGATTATTGATATTTACCTCTAACCACCAACTGTCCACAGTTTCAACTTGGACAAATATATGGAACTATTAGAAGGTACTAGATGATAGCTAGTGAAATATTGCTACCGTCCACTACCGTCTAGTAGAGTAGCCTCCAGTATTTAGAGTTGAGTGAAGTAATGGTGTTTAACTCCCAAGTCAAGAGCACAGGTACCAGGGGAATTTACTTGAGCACGTCGTCATAAATCAACTTATAAGTCATTACTACAAAATATAGTTTAGAAAATAATGGGGGCGAATTTGGCGGGGGCGATTTTGTATGTGGGGGTGAATTTGTTGAAAGTGGGGGCGAATTTGCGCAAAGTGGGGGCGATTTTGACATGGGGGAGAAGTTGTTAAAAGTGGGGCGAATTTGACGGGGGCGAATTTACCGTGGGGCGAATTGGCTTGAATTTGTCTGTTGTACTAGTGTGAAGTATTGTTCATTAATGTAGATTTTTTATTATACTAAAACAGAATATCACAAATTAAGGCGTCTTGAGGAAACTTCCGTCTGCTATAGTAGAACCGCTCGTTAAACGAAAGAGCCAACCAGACTTGGAACTCTATGAAGTTGGTGACCAGAGCAAAAAGTTAATAGCCTTGTTCCATCTGGCCCGCAGTAATTTCGCACACTGGACGAGTCGAGATATTATCATGAAAAGTTGTGATACCAAAATAAAAAGTTGAGAAAAATTACATGGCATGCAGCGATACTATGTTCCATTAGTTATGGTGGCTTATTTCTGACATCGACATAATTTTAGTCGACATAAAATTATCTTGACATGTCGACTTAATATCTTGACAAGTCAAGATATTATCATGGAAAGTTGTGATACCAAAATAAAAGGTTGAGATAAGTAACACGACTTGTCGTGATATAAATAAGTCGATATCGAGATAATTATCACAACTGGTTAACATGAGTATCGCGGCATGTCGTGTTACTTATCTTAACTTTTTATTTTGGTATCACAACTTTCCATGATAATATCTCGACTTGCCAAGATAATAAGTCGACATGTCGAGATAATTTTATGTCGACTAAAATTATGTCGATGTCAGAAATAAGCCACCATAATTAATTACAAAAAATAAGTCGCAATATTGATAATTATCACGACTGGTCAACATAAGTATCGCGGCATGTCGTGTTATTTATTTCAACTTTTCATGATATCTGGATTCATTAAGATATTAAGTCGACATGTCAAGATATTAAGTCGACATGTTGAGATAATTTTATGTCGACTAAATGTCGGCTAAAATTATGTTGATGTCAGAAATAAGCCACCTATGGTGGCCACCATATAAGCCCCCATACACCATACACCATACCTCAAATAATAATTTCACTCTCGTCTTCCGTAGACTTTACAATTTAAACCGGAAATAAGAAGTTTAATAAGAGTATAAAAATGTGTAACATAAGGCAGAGATTTCAAACGCAGATTTATTACCAATTCTTACTATAGTCAACAGTAATTAAAGTCTTATGCTTGTATGGTTGCTTCTTTATCTTTTTGTTTTGCTTCAGACAATTCCGGAAAACACCCAAACTGATCAAATTTGTGAAAATGATGTCTCAATTACTATTTAGACTACTTTTGCGGTAGTGAAGGTGCGCTGAGCTACACTTTCTAGCACCACATGTGCACATGGAACCTCAAGATACAGAACGAATCAAGCGTTAAGGAATACCTGATAGCCGACTTTAAAAGTTGGAATGGAGGAAAAGGTGTCAGATGTAATACCATCGTTGATAGAAGCAGTTGAAACTATATTGAATCCTTTTGCAACCCCAGATGCTAGACAAACTGCACACAAGGTGCGTCATCTAATTGTGGTTTACCGGTCTACTGTAAATCTGTTAATGTTATTAATACAGGTGGCTGGGTAGCTCAGTCGGTATAACATCCTGCTAGTATTGGGAAGGTTCCAGGTTCGGGTTTCGGTTCGAGCTTTTATCGTTGAACCAAATGTAACATTGTACATTAGGAACATCGTTAATTAGATTAGCACCGTTTTAATTTTTTCTTTGGAAAATTTAATGCAGCTTTAAATAACTGTAACAAATTTATTTATGTACCCGTTTATATCAAAATTGATACAAAGAAAAACAGATAAAATGTATTATGTATTTTTTTTTTTTTTTTTTTTTTTTTTTTTTTTTTGACTAAGATATATTTTAAAGTTGATATACAAAAGTATTTCAAAGTTTTTCACTATAATAGAGTTTAAATTTGTTAATGTAGGTTTGTGATGATTTCAAAGAAGTCTCGAAATTGTGTATTCCTTGTGGACTTGTGTTGGCTGGTAAAGAGTATTCACACATCATCAGACATTTTGGGTTACAACTTCTGGAACATTCTGTTAGGTAATAACTATTTTTGTATACATTTTCTGGAGCATTCAGTTAGTATAATTATTGCACAGTTTACAGCTTAAGGAAGATTCTGTTAAGTTTTGACTATTTGGTTAACATCTTCTAGAACATTGTGTAAGGTAATTACTCCTTAGATTGACAGCTCCAGGAGATTTTGTTAAATAATAACTACTTGGGTTGACAGCTCAAGGAAGATTCTGTAAGGTAATTACTACTTGGGTTGACAGCTAAAGGAAGATTCTGTTGGATAATAACTACTTGGGTTGGCAGCTCAAGGAACACTGTTAGATAATAACTGCTTGGGTTGAGAGCTCAAGGAAGATTCTGTAAAGTAATTACTACTTGGGTTGACAGCTAAAGAAAAATTCTGTTAGATAATAACTACTTGGGCTGACAACACAAGATAAATTCTGTTAAATAATAACTACTTGGGTTGACAGCTAAAGGAAGATTCTGTTGGATAATAACTACTTGGGTTGGCGGCTCAAGGAAGATTTTGTTAGATAATAACTACTTGGGTTGGCAGCTCAAGGAAGATTCTGTTAGATAATAACTACTTAAGTTGATATCTCAAGGAAGATTCTGTAATGTAATTACTACTTGGGTTGACAGCTCAAGGAAGATTCTGTTAGATAATAACTACTTGAGTTGATAGCTCAAGGAAGATTCTGTAATGTAATTACTACTTGGGTTGACAGCTCAAGGAAGATTCTGTTAGATAATAACTACTTGGGTTGACAGTTCCAGGAACACTGTTAGATAATAACTACTTGGGTTGACAGCTCAATTAAGATTTTGTAAGGTAGTTACTACTTGGGTTGACAGCTCAAGGAAGATTCTGTAAGGTAATTACTACTTGGGTTGGCAGCTCAAGGAAGATTCTGTTAGATAATAACTACTTGGGTTGACAGTTCCAGGAACACTGTTAGATAATAACTACTTGGGTTGACAGCTCAAGGAAGATTCTGTAAGGTAATTACTACTTGGGTTGGCAGCTCAAGGAAGATTCTGTTAGATAATAACTACTTGGGTTGACAGTTCCAGGAACACTGTTAGATAATAGCTACTTGGGTTGACAGCTCAAGGAAGATTCTGTAAGGTAATTACTACTTGGGTTGACAGCTCAAAGAAGATTCTGTTAGGTAATAACTACGTGGGTTGACAGTTCTAGGAACACTGTTAGATAATAACTACTTGGGTTGACAGCTCAAGGAAGATTCTGTAAGGTAATTACTACTTGGGTTGAAAGCTCAAGGAAGATTCTGTAAGGTAATTTCTACTTGGGTTACAGCTTCTGAAGCATTGTTTAGGTTATTACTTCTTGGGAGCTCCAGGAATTTTGTGTTAGGTATTTACTACCCAGGTTGACAGCTCAGAAACATTTTGTTGCTTATACTGTCTGTTCTACATGTCAAAGAACATTCTGTTACTTGGGTTACGGTTCCAGCAAGATTGTATTAGGTAATTTCTGTTCAGTAAACATATTCTGGAATTTCTATTAGGTAATTACTGCTTGGTTTTTAACTTCTGAAACATTCTTATTGTATTTTTTTTTTTTTTTAAACTTTGATATCAATGGGCAGTACTTGCATGTTGATGTATATGTTACAAAATTCTAGATTACTAGATTATCACTTGGTATAATTATATCTCAATGAGATTATCACTTGGTATAATGATATTTGAATTAAGATTATCACTTGGTATAATGATATCTAAATTAAATTATAAGTTGGTATAATGATATCTAAATTAAATTATAACTTGGTATAATTATATCTGATTTAGATTATCACTTGGTATAATGATATCTGATTTAGATTATCACTTGGTATAATGATAGCTGATTTAGATTGTCACTTGGAATAATGATAGCTGATTTAGATTGTCACTTGGTATAATGATATCTAAATTAAGATTGTCACTTGGTATAATGATATCTGAATTAAATTATCACTTGGTATAATTATATCTCAATTAGATTATCACTTGGTATAATGATATCTGATTTAAATTATCACTTGGTATAATGATAGCTGATTTAGATTGTCACTTAGTATAATGATATCTTAATTAAATTATCATTTGGTATAATGATATCTCAATTAGATTATCACATGGTATAATGATATCTCAATTAGATTATCACTTGGTATAATTATATCTAAATTAGATTATCACTTGGTATAATGATATCTCAATTAAATTATCACTTGGTATAATGATATCTCAATTAGATTATCACTTGGTATAATTATATCTCAATTAGATTATCACTTGGTATAATTATATCTCAGATTATCACTTGGTATAATTATATCTCAATTAGATTTTCACTTGGTATAATTATATCTCAGATTATCACTTGGTATAATGATATCTCAATAGATTATCACTTGGGATAATTAATCTCAATTAGATTATCACTTGGTATAAATATATCTCAATTAAATTATCACTTGGTATAATTATATCTCAGTTAGATTATCACTTGGTATAATTATATCTCAGTTAGATTATTACTTGGTATAATTTATCTCAATTAGATTATCACTTGGTATAAATATATCCCAATTAAATTATCACTTGGTATAATTATATCTCAGATTATCACTTGGTATAATTATATCTCAGTTACATTATCACTTGGTATAATTATATCTTAGTTAGATTATCACTTGGTATAATTTTATCTTAGATTATCACTTGGTATAATTATATCTCAGTTAGATTATCACTGGGTATAATTATATCTCAGATTATCACTGGGTATAATGATATTTGAATTAAGATTATCACTTGGTATAATGATATCTAAATTAAATTATAACTTGGTATAATTATATCTCAGTTAGATTATCACTTGGTATAATTATATCTCAGTTAGATTATCACTTGGTATAATTATATCTCAATTAGATTATCACTTGTTATAATTATATCTCAGTTAGATTATCACTTGGTATAATTATATCTCAGTTAAATTATCACTTGGTATAATTATATCTCAGTTAGATTATCACTTGGTATAATTATATCTCAATTAGATTATCACTTGGTATAATTATATCTCAGTTAGATTTTCACTTGGTATAATAATATCTCAATTAGATTATCACTTGGTATAATTATATTTCAGTTAGATTATCACTTGGTATAATTATATCTCAATTAGATTATCACTTGGTATAATTATATGTTAGTTAGATTATCACTTGGTATAATTATATCTCAGTTAGATTATCACTTGGTATAATTATATCTTAGTTAGATTATCACTTGGTATAATTATATCTCAGTTAGATTATCACTTGGTATAATTATATCTCAATTAGATTATCACTTGGTACAATTATATCTCAGATTATCACTTGGTACAATTATAACTCAATTACATTATCACTCAGTATAATTATATCTCATTTAGATTATTACTTGGTATAATTATATCTCAGTTAGATTATCACTTGGTATAATTATATCTCAATTAGATTATCACTTGGTACAATTATATCAATTAAATTATCACTTGGTACAATTATATCTCAATTAGATTATCACTTGGTACAATTATATCTCAATTAGATTATCACTTGGTATAATTATATCTCAATTAGATTATCCCTTGGTACAATTATATCTCAATTAGATTATCATTTGGTATAATTATATCTCAATTAGATTATCACTTGGTACAATTATATCTCAATTAGATTATCACTTGGTATAATGATATCTCAATTAGATTATCACTTGGTATAATGATATCTCAATTAGATTATCACTTGGTATAATTATATCTCAATTAGATTATTACTTGGTATAATTATATCTCAGTTAGATTATTACTTGGTATAATTATATCTCAATTAGATTATTACTTGGTATAATTATATCTTAATTAGATTATCACTTGGTACAATTATATCTTAGTTAGATTATCACTTGGTATAATTATTTCTCAGTTAGATTATCACTTGGTAATTATATCTCAGTTAGATTATCACTTGGTATAATTATGTCTCAATTAGATTTGATTGAGAGGTTACAATACAATTTTATGAAAAAAAACAACATAGGATTGTTATGTTTTGTAGATTCAAATGGCTAGAATTAAACCAAGAAGATAAAGAGTTATTGAAGAGATGTTCATTAGAACTCATAGCAAATGTAAGTATATTTGTAAATAATATCACATTTACATGTGCAATTTACCTAATGATGTTACATTTACATGGACAAGTTACCTAATAATGTAACATTTACATGTACATGTATTATGACACATAACAGTTTTGTTGATTATGTCACATTCACATTATACAGTTGTGCTATGGCATCATATTATTAGTTACACAGTGATTTAGTGACCTAATACGGAAATATATGGAGTCATTAAAATTTATATTGGGCGACGCGATAGCGGAGCCCAATATAAATTTTAATGACTCCATATATTTCCGTATTAGGTCACTAAATCATTGTGTAACGAATTTATCCCACCGAAGATCTTGATCTTCATGTCAAAACATTATTTCAACTGCAAAAACAGAAACATTTCATGAGTTAAACACAATTAATACTGCTCAAAGAAAATTTTAATTCAACAGATGATAATCAACAATAACAATAATATTAACATAACTAGTGTAATGTAAAACTGCCTTGTTAATTCATATAAGTACCTTTTTTCGATCATTTCTTCTGGCGTCGTCTGCGCAAAGCGCTTTGTTGACGACGCCATTATGGCTGCAGACCCGGTAACAGGGGACGTAATCGTTACTGACCGAATATATTTTCTTATCAAGGGAGATAATCAAAAGTGACCTAATACAATCCCATATTAGGTTACTAATTGACCAATGGGAATCAAAGATTTTCATCTGAGGTGGGATAATTACATATACATGTCAGTTTATGATGTCACATTTACACTTACAAGTCAGTTTATGATGTCATATTTTCATCTAAAAATCTGCTTATGATGTCAAATTTACATGAACAAGTCAGCTCCAATTTTCATGTACAAGTCAGTTTGTGATGTCATATTTTCATGTACAAGTCAGTTTGTGATGTCATATTAATGTGTACAAGCCAGTTTTTGATGTCATATTTACAGGTACATATCTGCTGGTGATGTCACATTTACATGAACAAATCAACTACTGATGTTCCAATTTTCATACATGTACAAGTCAGTTTCTGATGTCACATTTATATGTACAATGTGCTAATGATGTCACATTCACATGAATTAGCCAGTTCATGATGCTACATTTACATGTACAAGTCAGTTCATAGTATCACATTTACATGTACAGGTCAGTTAATGGTGTCACATTTACAGGAACAGGTCAGTAAATGATGTCACATTTACAGGGACAGGTCAGTTTATGGTATCACATTTACATGTACAAGTCAGTTTGTAATGTGAACTTTATATTTACATCTGAGCTAATGATGTCATATTTTTATGTACACCTGATCTTAAGATGTAAAGTAGATTTATAGCCAATAGTCTTAATGACAAATCTTTTTATTGACTCAGTTTTCATAGATAATGCAAATTAGTTGTTTTTTACCAGTTCTTTAAATGGTTTCTTTTCTAGAAAGCGGCTTTATGGAATGACATTTATTGTGAAAAAACTTTGGCTTATGTACATCTAAAACTGTGTCTGACATGGCTGTCTGAAATTCAAATACATATAAAAGTCCAGTTGAGTGTTACTGACCCTAACAGCCCTATTGTTTGGTTTTGATGACCCTGCCATTAAAATGGCTGAGGCATATAGTATGTGTTGATGAAGCTGTCAGTTTATCATTGTCATTCTGTCAAAGTTAGTTTTCTGCATGTTTTCTCTTATTGATTCAGGTATCAGAATGATATTTGGTATGTAGTATCTATGTAATGATGAGATACAGTTTAAGTACAACATCATGTGTTCAAAAGTCAAAGTCGTAGATTCATGAACCTATTAAATTTTTATTATTATTAGGAAAACTATATATAATTTATATGTACATGTATGTATGTTAGAATATTGTAGGCATGGATATAATTATTTTAATTTAAAGTTCAAGGGTTAAAGTGTCAAGACCATAGCTTAAAAAAAAAAACAAAAAAACAAACAAACAAACAAAAAATGAAATGGTTAATTATATGGAAAAATGTCAGTAAGAAATGGTGGTCATGATCTAAATTTTTAGAATGAGTTTTAACAATAAATAAAAATAATCACAAGTTATGATATTATCTTAAAACCTATCAATGTTATGTCAGAGTATTGATTGTAAATAGAAAGTTGTGCTTCTGTCACAATTCTAAAGCTTTTTGAAGATAGTTTAAAAAAAAGTTAGGGTTATGGTTATGTTTTAAATTTTACTGGACAGATTTTAAGACAAATTTTCAGAAGTATATATAGACCAATTATTCAGATTTATTCATGGTGTTGCCATGGCTACCAAAATTAGGTCAAGGTGACCTAGAGGTACTAAAACATTTAAACTTCTTCTTTTAAAAACAAATCAGATAATAACTTTTGGAGTTATTAACCCTGGCTATGATTATTATTTATTTTTTTATTTTTTTTTTTTTTTTAGATTAAGCTGTTTTTGTCCATTTTTTTTTTTTTTTTTTTTTTTTTTTTTGAAAACTATTTTAGATAGATAAAAATAAATGTTCATCATGACCAGATTTAACAAGGTATTAGGTTTCGTAACTATATGTAAATCCATAAAGAGTTGTTGCCCCTAAAATATTGATTTTTTGAAAATTTACAGTTACAAGTTTTATGACTATATGACAAAACATGTAAAAATTGTTGTTCCTTAAAATACTAATTTTTCACAACTTTTGCTGTTATTACTAAAAATAGAAAAACAGAAAAATGACCATTACATATTTATTTGTTCATCAATTTGGTTCAAATTTGCTGGATACAAAATAGAACTCTGGACATTAAATATAACAGGTTTTTTATGATTTTTTAGTACTTTTTTTGGTTGTACATTATTAGTGCAATATGCATATTAGCAGCTAAATATAGCTGATACTTTGAAAAAAGTAATAATACTATAATTATATTATTACTCGGGTATTTTCATATTGTATCATATTGATACAGTATCAATAACACAATGTTGTTAATTAATGAAATACTATATTGCTGGGGGATTAGTATTACTTGTGATGCCATGTATATGTTTTAGGTTATTACGCCCCTATTTTAATAGCTCATAATTAGTTGAACATGCATGCAATTAACCAATAGATCCTACATGTATATTCAACAATTTTTAAAAAAAATCTTCTTCCATTTAGCTATTTGCCAAAAATAACTAAATCGTCATGTTAATCTGATTCTTTCTGTATTGTAAATCCAGTATACAGTTTAATGTATTGCCAATTCCCTTTCTTTTAAGCTAGTTAAATTATACCATTTTTTTTTTTTTATTAAATCTTAATTGTATTGAATGCAGCCAGTAAAGCATCACTGGCCCTATTTAGCTATTCTTTTTTACATACTAACCACATTCTACAAACTAATATATACATGTATATATATTTATTTTTAGGGAACTATTGGTATTGTAGATGAACAAGTTCACATTAAAGATGGAATAGCAAGACTTACAGTTGAAATCATTAAGAGGGAATGGCCACAACTGTGGACAAGTTTACTTAAAGACTTGTATGATTTATGTCAGATGGGGGTAATGTTAAGCATGATATTATGTAACTATAGTCTGTCAGGTAGGCCAGTGGGTAGAAGTCAGTCAGTCAGTCAGTCAGTCAGTCAGTCTATAGATCAGTCAGTCTGGTAAGACAGTCAGATCAGATGGTTTAGTCAATAAGGTCAGATGGTCAGTTCAGTGGGTATTTTGAGCAAGGTGTGATAGGTTGGTAGGTAAGACAGTCACTCTGATCAAAAACAAAAGCTAAACTCGCTTTAATTATGCAAAATTAGCAATAACTCTACACATTTAATAATAATATTATATGAACCAGAGTTGATTGATTAAGAATGCCTGTTTTGAAGCAGTTTTCTAAATGAAAACAAATTCAAAAGTCAAGACTTTAACCTTCTTAATGAAATAAGCTTGAAATTTGCTATATCTTGACCTTATCTAAAGATTTTTCATGGTGTTTTCAAATTTACTGTTTTCACAAAATGATCTTAAAATTGGGGTTTAGGTCAAATTTATTACCTAACTTTAAGCTCAGATGAGCTATTACTCTCTTCGTCTGTCCTCTGTTGTACATAAAACTTTTAACATTTTAAAGGTCAAGTTTATTACCTAACTTTAAGCTTAGATGAGTCATCGCTATCCATCTTTTCTGTCCTCTGTTGTGCATAAAAATTTTAACATTTTAATCTTCTTCTCCAAAACAACTGGGCCAAATTTAAAGAGTACCTGTAACCAAATTTTTTTATCATAAATGTGTTAAATACATGTATTATTAAAATATAACAATATTGAAAACCGCATCAAAATTGGTGACAAAATAAAAAAGTTTGAAATCCACACATAGGCATATATATTAGAATATTGTAGGTAAAGCCATGGTAATCATTGTATTAAATACTTTAAGGTCATGTGTTCAAAGATCAAGGACATAATTGCATAAGAAGAATTAAATTGCTAAATTAATTTTCTTGAAAGCTATTTACTTTTTGTATAGACATGTGTAAAGAATATTGTTGGTATTGATGTGACACTTTAGTACTCCTCAATTTTATTATTATCATTCTAAAAAATCCATGTATATCATTTCAGTATCTGAAATGGGAAGTTAATAGTTATCCAGTAGTTTGAATTGTTTGAGAACAAAATATTTTGAGTTATGATTTTCAAGAACATAAAAAAAAGCATTATTCAAGTTATCAACAGTTTATTGTATTTATAGAGAACCAGTGAAGATGATTTTTATTTTCAGGAAACCCAAACAGAAATTGTACTAAAGATATTCTTAAGACTTATAGAAGATGTAATAACATTTCAAAATGTTCCATTACAACGAAGGAGAGAAATAATGCAAAGTTTAACATCTCACATGGGAGAACTATTTGAATTTTTTATGAATCTCCTTCAAAATCATACGTCAGCTGCTAACAGTCTGGTAAGTTAGTGTACTGTAGAGCTGCTAACAGTCTGGTAAGTAAGTGTACTGTAGTCAGAGCATTTTTATTTCTTGTATAAAAATTTTAGTTTAAAAACTTGATTGACATTACAAAAAAGGATTGGAAATATACCTACCTACATACCTACCTACCTACCTACTTACTTACCTTTTTACCTACAAACCACCCACCAACCATCTGCCTAGAAAAATTTGTCATCGTCTTTACACAGACATTTATATTTAAATTTTCTGGACACTCTGATTTCTTCTATCTTCTGCCTTTTTGCAAGGAAAAGAAAATCTTCATTAGGGCATAAACTTCCCTTTGTTCCTTTTCACTACAGTTACACTTTGCAATAATTATTTCAGACATCAGATGACACATTAGAATCTAAAGTGGCTTATAAAGCACATACATGTGTTAGTGAGGCAGTACTTACAACAATGACTGGGTACTTAGACTGGGTTACAATGAACCATATATTTATGAAAGATGGTTTACTGTTAAGAATGCTTTGTTTACTACTCAACAACAGAAGTTTACAGTTACCTGCAGTGGATTGTCTACTTATAATTGTCAGTAAAAAGGTAAGTCTCTCTCTCTCCCTCTCCCTCTCTCTCTCTCTCTCTCTCTCTCTCTCTCTCTCTCTCTCTCTCTGTCTCTCTCTCTCTCTCTCTCTGTTATAATGTTATTATATATACCTAGTCTGTTATTACAAGGATTGTAATTTAATTTATTTTCTTCGTGCCTCCGAAAATAAATATTTTCTTTTCTAACTAAGAATAAAAACACAAACCAATTTTAGGAAGTGCATAGTTGCAAGATTTATGTAATAATATCGACATAATCAACAAATTACAAATTGTATGTCATTAACGAGATAATTGATATGTTCAGCAAACCTGACACCTATGCCTAAATATTGAAAAAGGGTAGGGAGGGTGGGTTTTACATTAAAATACTTAAACAACTTGTTACTCTCTTGCAACTAGCTCGATTGACACGACTGAAAACACTCGCGTTTTTATACATGCACGGATTTTAATATCGTGTATTATAATTAACCAATCATATGATACGCATTTTATAGGTACTTAAAAACCCGAAACATTCCGAATTACTTAAAACACAAAGTAGAACGCAAAGAAATTAATTTATTTTCTTCATGCCTCCGAAAATAAATATTTTCTTTTCTAACTAAGAATAAAAACACAAACCAATTTTAGGAAGTGCATAGTTGCAAGATCGATTAAATACAAAGGAATTTATAAACCGAGATTAAGGGAAACCAATATTTTATTGGGTAAATCGTCTTTTATATATCCGTCTTTAGCTATATCGGTAACCCACCTACCATGAGCTTTGATCAGCCTGTCAGGAACTTGATTATTAGCGGCTGCGCTAGCCCCACCACTACGTAAACTATGAAGACAGTATTTTTTAGGATCTAAGGCAAGAGTTTTTAGAGACGATAAAAAGATTTCTCTCGCTCTTGTATAAGATAAACCTTTATTTTTATTTGTGGCTTTGTATGTGTCAGATTTGCTTGAATAATTTATAGCAGTGAACAAATATTCGCTCGAGTCTTTGGATAACCCTGCTTTTAAAATATATTTATTTAACCATGAAACCGGACACAGTTTGTTGCCAGTCTTTGCAATTATTATTTCGTTTCCTCGTCTATAAGTATCCGTTTTACTTTCTCTTATAGAAATTTTAACATAACCCTGTTCAAAAAACAGATCACTCATTTTAATATTAGCAAGTTCATTATATCTAAGAAACCCTGAAAACCCCAGCAAACATAAAACACAAGTCCGAAGATTAATCAAATTATTTTCGTCTTTTCCAAAATGATCCACCAGCTTGTTTAAAATGTCTACAGTAACTGGTTCTTTTTTCATAATAGGCTTTCCGAGAATTCGTTTACCTCCTTCCATTACTAACTTCAACAAGTTATCCTCGCACGGATTAGAGTTCAACGAAATTTTGTGAAACCAATTTATGCTATAAAAATATGATTCTAACACAGCATAAGAAACTCCTTGTTGAATTAAACCACAAATAAACAATGACACAGCTGGTACAGATGCTGGCAATGACATAAAACTATTTAAGATACACCATTTTTCAAACTTCAGAAAATAACTATCATATTTCTTATTTGTTGATTCACTTCTGGCTCTTCTTACTATTTTAGGCAACAAACTTGCAGATAATCCGAGGTTTTCATGATCTTTATATTCATTTAAGGTTTTCCAATGACTGGTGCTAAATGATTTTCCAAATTCTGTAATTAGGAAAAATTAAACAAAATTATTATATGTAAACAATTATCATAATAAAGAACTAAATAAAATACTAAATACTGAATTTCAACAATTTCCTTAAATAAATGCAAAAGTAACGTTTACTCTGGAGTACAGTCCTCCATTAAAGTAACACGATTTCATTAAATTGGAGTACAGTCCTCCATTAAATTGAGATAATTTATTAATTTGGAGTACAGTCCTCCCTTACAGTTACTTAATTACATTAAACTGGAGTACAGTTCTCCATTAAAGTGACAGAATTAAATTAAATTGGGGTACAGCCTTCCATAAAAGTGACAATTTTATTAAATTGGAGTATAGTTAAAGTGACATAATTTCATTAAACTGGAGTACAGTCCTCCATCAGATTGACACAATTTCATTAAACTGGAGTACAGTCCTCCATAAGATTGACACAATTTCATTAAACTGGAGTACAGTCCTCCATCAGATTGACACAATTTCATTAAACTGGAGTACAGTCCTCCATAAGATTGACACAATTTCATTAAACTGGAGTACAGTCCTCCATCAGATTGACACAATTTCATTAAACTGGAGTACAGTCCTCCATCAGATTGACACAATTTCATTAAACTGGAGTACAGTCCTCCATCAGATTGACACAATTTCATTAAACTGGAGTACAGTCCTCCATAAGATTGACACAATTTCATTAAACTGGAGTACAGTCCTCCATTATATTTACACAATTTCATTAAACTGGAGTACAGTCCTCCGTTAACATAATTTAACCTAAGTAGACATGATTATAGTCCTTTATTAACGTTATATATAATTTCAATAAACAGAAGTATAGATTATCACATGATATTAATTAAAATCTATATACAAAACCACTACATTACTGATGAATTTTTGTTGCGCAAAAACCGAATTTTGTCTGAACCAGGTACAAAGAAATTAAATGGCTTTAGGTACTCTACCGAGTCCTTTACAAACGATTTGAAACTTCCATCAAAATTCATAATTTTCGGCCAGAAATCTGATGATTTCCATTTTGGAACAATTAAAACACCTCTACACTTAAAAAGCTCAGCATGATATAAAGCTTGTGTAATTAACTTGACTGGAGGTACAATCCAACAAAATTCACCAGACCAATTAAATGCAAAAGCATCTACTCCAGTAGACCCAGGCGTCCAAAATTGAGAATAAAATTTTTGGACTTTGAAATTGCTGGAACTTGCAAACAAATCACACGTGAATGGACCCCATTTCTTATTGAAAAATTCAAAAATATGAGAAGAAACTCCCCAGTCGTCCCAATCAAAAACCTTGCTGTATAAATCAGCCTCGGTGTTAAGGTCTCTTGGTACCCATGCAACACTTAAGCTTATGTCAAATAGCACGCATAATTGAAAAATATCTACAGCAAACGAATGTAATGGGGATGTCATACTGCCCTTATTTATAATGCGTACAACGTTCTGATTATCTGTAAACAATTTAACATATCTACCTCTCAACTTATCTTTAAAAGCAAGAACTGATAGCTTAACTGCTTTAAGCTCTCTGTAAGTAGAGCTCTGTAATACATCATTTTCGTCCCACATAAAATGTGCATGTAAATTTGATTCTTGCAACAATACTGCTGCACCTGCAGCGTCACTGGCGTCAGTAAACACTATTCGTTCTACTTGTCTAACAATTGGTGATATAACCCTTAATGGCAAAATCTCTAAATTACTTTGCCAGAATATTAATTCGGATCGTGCAAAATGATCGATTTCAATATCTGAATCCCAGTATAACCGGGATAAAATTAAACGTATCAAATATCTGGTAAATAATTGACAAATTGGACCTAGAGCTGGTTTTAAAGAAATAATTTTACCTACTATACACGCAATTTGTCTGGCAGTTGCATGTTTATTTGATATCATTGTCACAACAAGTTGAACAATTTTTTGGATCTTATCTGAAGGAACCTCTAAAACAGAAGTTTCAAGATTCCATATAAAACCTAACCATTCCATTATTTTTGAAGGATAAAAATTGCTTTTTTCCTCATTTATAACAAAACCTGCGTTTGCAAGATCACTTTGGATTTGTTTCGCCATAATAGTACAGTTTACTTTTGTATCTGTAGCCCATCCGTCATCAAGATACACAATTATCTTGAAACCCATTCCACGCCATCGCAAAACCAAAGTCCTTAACACTTTAGTAAAAATATAACCAGATTGGGATAAACCAAATGGTAAAACTGTAAAAACAAAGTATTTATATTTGTCACCAAATTTCCAAGCAAACCCTAAATATTTTTGATGATCAGGATGAATATCTATGTGATGATAACCAGATTTTAGATCAAATTTTATCATAAAATTGTCTTTTTCGGCAAATAATAAACCTTCTGGAACACCTTCAAATTTAATTCTCATTTTTGACAAACACATGTTGACATGCCTTAAATCTAAGACCAGTCTTTCTTTACCATTAGCTCGGACGGAAACTGTTAATGGGTTAACACAAAAAGGGGGATTTTTAACTTCTATTACACAACCATTTTTCAACAAATCAGTAATGGCCTGTTCAACAAATAAAGCATGTTTCTTCGAAGAAGCGTTGTTTTTAAGGAAAACGCTGGATGGTAAATAATCAAAATGTAACATAAATCCATATTTTACTACATTATATATATAGTTATTTGCTTTCAATTCATTTTTCCAAAAACTGTGACATCTAGCTAAATTTCCCTTAACACTTAGAGTTTTTATTTCAGAGTCACCATTTTTAACGTACTCTGCGTTATTAAGTACATTTTTCAGTGTTATAAAGTAATACTCATCTTTATTGCTGATTGTCTCTGTTTGTTGTTCCTGTAACTGTCGCTGAGACGTTTCCAATTGTTGAGTTTTTTGTTTGTGTTTGACCTGTGTATGGACACTCTCTCGCCATATGGCCTGGAAATCCACAGTAGAAACAAATTGGCAACTGTTGTTGTTGTTTCTGCTGCTGTTGCTGATAAGGGAACGGCCTACTGAATTGCGGCTTCTGGATGAAATTGTTGTTCCTGTTGTATTGCTGCATCGGATATTGGGAGTTCCTAGCTGTTTCAAAGCTACGAAAAAGCTGATTATCAGACATGTTATCAAAATAATTAATTGGCGTTTTTCGTAAACCTGTCGCATAAGGATGAAATCTGTTACGCTTAGCATTAGAAATGTTAATTGCATTACGGAGTTTTGCTGCATCCTCTCCGTCATCAGCAATGGGATCATCGGAATACTCTCTTGCCGTATCCCACCCATACTTGTCAGCTACTGTCAAAACTTTATTTCTATTGTTTATTATTTTAATTTCTTTATCAATTATGGAAGATACTTCTGAAATATTGCCCGTTTTACAGCTCAGCTCAATTTCATTAAGAGCATTTACATGTTCCTTATTAAAATTAAATTGAATTTTATTTCCCTCACTTTTAAAAGGAATATTAGATATACTTTCCTTTCTCTTTGTAACGCTGGTTAATTCTTCCAAAATTCTTTTCCTTTGTATATCAAGGGCGTTATCTAACGTTTGATTAAAAATGGCTACTGCCTCATTGGTAGTAAAATATTCCGTCTCACGCCTTTCTCCGCTATCTCGTCGTGACTTTTTGGAATGCGAATCTCTTCTGTCTCTACTTCTGTCTCTACTGTTTCTATCTGAATGTTCTATATCCGACATTTTACATTAAAATACTTAAACAACTTGTTACTCTCTTGCAACTAGCTCGATTGACACGACTGAAAACACTCGCGTTTTTATACATGCACGGATTTTAATATCGTGTATTATAATTAACCAATCATATGATACGCATTTTATAGGTACTTAAAAACCCGAAACATTCCGAATTACTTAAAACACAAAGTAGAACGCAAAGAAATTAATGTAAAATGAGTCTGTAACAGCTTGCAGGAGGCATACATGTAAATTGTCTGTAATCTGTCATTTATTGTTGTTTGAACAATAATTTAACTTAAATGGAATTTTATCAAAATTCAAACGGATAATAGATATTATTAAAAAAGAGAAACCTATTGATTTTTTGGTTAAAGGCTAAGGCCACTGTTATGATAACATTTCATATGTCTGCCTCAGGAATGGATTATCATAGCTGGGTCATACATTTGATTTAAAATCTGAGACACTGCTACCCTGTCTGGCCATTGACATTAGGAGGACAGAGTATCAACTGGTTCATCCAGTGCATGCATATCATTAGAATTGTATTTGGGAGATTTTAGAAGAGTAATTGGGAGAATTGTATGCTTGTCTGTGGCATACTGATTTTGTGAGCTAGCACTCTAACAAAAAGCCATCCTAAGTTTGTGCTAGTACATGACAGACCATTATACATAGTCTCACATCTCACACATACATGGACTTACAGATGTAGTTTCTTCTTTGACAGGATTTGAGTGATTTTGCATTGTTCCATTATTTTGGGTGAAGATAGTGAAATTTAGAGAAAATGATAACATAGATTTATTTTTCTCATATATTCTTATAAATTTGATACATACATCCTCTTACATAGTTTTTCTACAAATTTTTGAAGGATTTGAATGATAATGAGAAAATGTTTTACCAAATTTACTTTTGGAAATAATAATTTAAAAACAAATATAAATAACATCTTCTTTTGTTGTACCTTATGACTGATTAAAATAACCAGATGTTTTGACAATCACAAATATGTAAACAAAATTTTGTACAACCCAGCATACAAACTTAGAAAATGTTTATCTTTTGTCTGCTTACCTGTATTAAATTCACCTTACTTAATGCCTGTATGTGAGTTGGAAAAGCAGAGGTGGATGTTTTGGTAAATATTTGGGATGACTTTTGGTTAAATCTATTATTTTTTTGATTGGCTAGATGAACAGATAGGCTACATTGTTCTGACTGATATACATTAGCTTGCTATAACAGATAGTGTAGTTTTTCATTTTATGTTCTCTCACACCCTGAACCTAACCTTTCTTCTAATTTTTCTATCTTCAGTAAAACACAACTGTTTTATATTACAGGGTAAAATTGAAGATAGAAAACCATTATTAATTTTATTTAGTGAAGATGCAATGGCTGTGATATGGAATGCAATAGTGTGAGTATCTGACTGGTATTGTGTGATATTGTGTGAGTATCTGACTGGTATTGTGTGAGTAACTGACTGGTATTGTGTGATATTGTGTGAGTATCTGACTGATATTGTGTGAGTATCTGACTGGTTTTGTGTGAGTATCTGACTGATATTGTGTGAGTATCTGACTGGTATTGTGTAAGTATCTAACTGGTATTGTGTGAGTATATGACTGATATTGTGTGAGTATCTGACTGGTTTTGTGTGAGTGTCTGACTGGTATTGTACGAGTATCTGACTTGTATTGTGTTAGTATCTGACTGGTATTGTGTGGTATTGTGTGGTATTGTGTGAGTGTCTGACTGATATTGTGTGAGTATCTGACTGGTATTGTGTGAGTATCTGACTGATATTGTGTGAGTATCTGACTGGTATTGTGTGAGTATCTGACTGGTATTGTACGAGTGTCTGACTGGTATTGTGTGAGTATCTGATTGATATTGTGTGAGTATCTGACTGATTTTGTATGAGTGTCTGACTGGTATTATGCAAGTATCTGACTGGTATTGTGTAAGTATCTAACTGGTATTGTGTGAGTATCTGACTGGTATTGTGTGATATTGTGTGAGTATCTGACTGGTATTGTGTGAGTAACTGACTGGTATTGTGTGATATTGTGTGAGTATCTGACTGATATTGTGTGAGTATCTGACTGATTTTGTATGAGTGTCTGACTGGTATTATGCAAGTATCTGACTGGTATTGTGTAAGTATCTAACTGGTATTGTGTGAGTATATGACTGATATTGTGTGAGTATCTGACTGGTTTTGTGTGAGTGTCTGACTGGTATTATCTTTTACCAGCATGTGTTATTTTGTATTCTAGATAATGCCATGACAATCAGACTTGACTTCAACTACTAGGTGGCAAACCATCAGAATTTATTTTGCACTCAGGATAATGCTTCTACTATCATATTTGTTAATCACAACTTATCAGACTTAGCCATCAGACTTTATTAATAATGTATTCAGGATAATACCACTAGCATCAGATCTGATGCTGACTACTAAATGTCAAGCCATCAAATGTTAATTCCTTACTTTGAATGATCATACTGCTTTCAGATTTGGTATCTTTTAATGTCATACCTAAAGATTTATCTCCTTTTATGATATTGTATGGTCATGGTTCTGTTGCTAAGTAATAACTAGCATTAAAACATCCCCCTGAAGAAAAATGTCATTTTGATCTGTTGCTTATTACATTTGATTGTTAGACAAAAAAATTGTTTTATCTTGCAAAATCAAGACTTTTTAAAAATATCTTTAACATTTGATTTCAGAACAGCAGAACAGGTGTCATTGGATGAATACTACTATCTTTTCCTAAAGAGATTATGTCAAGTTCTTATTGAACTTGGCAAACAATTATGTGCAATGTGGGTAAGTTCAAAGCACCTGTCAGAAAAATCCTTGAAAATGGCCTGCTTTTTACAATCCCTGTGCCCCAAGAAATTTTGTAAACTATCACTCATTCTTCTCTCCCCACAAGTTCTGACAAAGTTAAAATGTATGACTACATTTAGGAAGTAAAGAAATAATTTTGACATTACAAAATAATGTCAGTTGAAAAGAATTTTATTGATAAGTTGAATTCTCTATAACAGCAAAGCTTAAAGGTACACTGTAAATGATATACTGAAGGATGTTTTTTGTCATCTATAATTTATTGTATTTTATTTTAGTTGTATTTTATGTTTGTTTTTCATCACTGAAACTAAGATTCAATCAACTACCGATACTTTCCATAAGATATCATATTTTAAAGCCAAAACCTGTATGAACTATGCTAACTATTTATATGTCATTAGAGCTGTAAAGAGACCAGACTTAGTGCCATCGGTGTACATTAGATATGTGTTTAATGTGTGATGTTAAGAGATTTGTGCTGAAAAATTTACAAAGTCCTAGTGCTGAATAGAAATGAACAAATGCCCCATTATTGTGCAGATGTGATTTATTAATGATAATTTTTGGATTAGTCTTTGGTTTTTTATTATTTCAGGGTGTTGTAACAGATGTTGGTAAACCTGATAATTTTTCTAAATATTTAGAATCTCTACTAGCATTTACACAGCATCCAAGTCAGGTACTTAATGATAGATAATTATAAACATGTGACCAAGGCTCCACAAATGCCGGTTAGGTCAATCAGCGGTCTGCAATAGGTTAATCGAGCGTTTGTGACATTACCAGCATTTGTGGAGCCTTGCCTATAACCAATGAGTACTCTTAATTGTTGACAAGCTGATATAAAAGATTTTCTTAAATCAGGTCTTGTCGTACTCTTTATAGAATAAAAGCATTTTTTGATATTTTTCAATTCAATTGGCTTTTTAAAGTTTGAATCAGCATTTTTCGCCGAAAGTTTGCTTTTGTGAAGGCCTGCATGGATATCTCTACTAGCATTTACACAACATCCAAGTCAGGTACCTACTGTTTGATATTTATAATGATGTAACTTCTTTAGTCATTACTAATATTTACACAATATCCAAGTCAGGTACATAAATATAAGGCATCTTTACTAACATTTGCTCAACATCCAAGTCTTGCTGACTTATGATAACAGTGCATCTCAGTGACATTCTCTCCTACTTGCCAATATGTAAGGGACACTGCATCTTGATGTTCACTGCAATTATATGTAGATCCTAATATCCTAGTACATGTATTACAATTGTTACCTTACTTCCTGACATTCAGTTATTTTTACTCTGACTACTTCAATTTCCCCTGGCCCATTGCATATACATACATGTATATATAATGTGTGTGTGTTTTGTGTGTTCATAATGTTTATACATGTTTTTGGTTATTTTTGTTGTTTTAAGTTAATGTACATGTTTAGTCATTTAATATTTGGTTTTATTCCAACTTTTTACAGATGATAAGTAGCTATACACAGACTTTGTGGGCCACATTTTTAAGACATGACATAATTTCTAAAGAGCCTGATTTAATTGCCTGTATTCCTAAATTATTTCACAGTGCCACTAAAACACTTTTAAAGGTAAGTATTTAAGTAAATAAGTATAAATAAGTATAAAAAGTACAGTTTATTCTGGTTATCATAAACACAGACATCTCAAACTTCTTCATAAGTTGCATGTTTTTAAAATGTCCCAAATGAGTTACTTTTTAACCAACTTTCTCCTGTTTTCTAAAACTCAGATTGCTATATTTTTAGTTAAGTCTGTTCATGATAGCTATATATAATACCATGTACAGGTGAAAGTTTGGTACACCTGTTTATGATAGCTGTATATAATAGTGTACAGGTGAGTGTTTGATACACCTGTTAATGATAGCTGTATATATAATATCATGTACAGGTGAGTGTTTGATACACCTGTTAATGATAGCTGTATATATTATATCATGTACAGGTGAGTGTTTGATACACCTGTTAATGATAGCTGTATATAATAGTGTATAGGTGAGTGTTTGATACACCTGTTAATGATAGCTGTATATATTATATCATGTACAGGTGAGTGTTTGATACACCTGTTAATGATAGCTGTATATTTTATATCATATACAGGTGAGTGTTTGGTACACCTGATAATGATAACTATGTATAATACAGTGTACAGGTGAGTGTTTGATACACCTGTTAATGATAGCTGTATATGATATCATGTACAGGTGATGTTTGGTACATCTGTTAATGATCACTGTATATACATGTACCAGTAATACCATGTACAGGTTAGTGCATAGTGTGTCTGTTAATGATACAGTAGCTGTATATATCATTTTGTACAGGTGAGTGTTTGGTACACCTGTTAATGATAGCTTTACATAATATCATGGACAGGTGAGTTTTAAGTTCACCTGACATAATATCATGGACAGGTGAGTTTTTAGCTCACCTGACCGAAAGGTCACGTGAGCTTATGGCATGGCAAGGGGTGTGTATGTGCGTGCATGTGTGTGTCATTAACACCTATTTTCTACTTCTCCTCCAAAACTGCTGGACAGATTTCAATGATACTTGGTCAGAAGCATATATGGGCCGGTGCAATTCAGATTTGTTCATGGCGTTGCCATGGCTACCAAAACTAGGTCAAGGTGACCTAGGGGTCCAAAAATCTTTAAAAATCTTCTTCTCCGAAATCGATGATGGGAGAAAAAATCTGATGTGATATTTGGCTTCTCTAGGGTCTTAAACCTATAGTTTGTTCATTTCGTGAAATTTGGTCGAAAAATGGGTTACGCGTTTTTGCGTTTAATTTCAAAAATTTTGTAAAATGGCTTCAAATTGTTTTAACTTGACTACTTGAACAGATAATGAGATGGGGTTTTCAGTTTTGACTTTTTCTTAAAATAACCTTCAAAATGGGGTCAAGGTCAAAGTTCAAGGTCATGACCTAGTTTGTAATTTTGCAGTTTTAGGCTATTTCCTTCAAAAATTTTAAAGATATATAATATCAAAACATTGTGAAAATGATCAGAATGACAAAATTCAAAAAGATACAAAGTTTCATAACTATATGATAATGCATATAGGAGTTGTTGCCCCTGAAATGTTATTTTTTGCTTATAAAAACAAAAATTGTGCATTAGCTTGAAAACTATTAACTTTTTGCATAGGCATATATATATGACTCAAGGTCATATGATCAAAGGTCAAGGTCATATGTGCATAAAAAAACTCAAATTGTTAATTATCTTGAAAACTGTAAACTTTTTGCATAGGCATATAGATAAGAATATTGTAGGTATTGACATGATGATAATTTTGATATATGACTCAAGGTCATATGTACAAAGGTCAAGGTCATATGTGCATAAAAAGTGTGAAATTGTAATTATCTTGGAAACTATTTACTTTTTGTATAGACATACATATCAGAATATTGTAGATATTGACATGACTATCATTTTGATATATGACTCAAGGTCATACATTCAAAGGTCAAGGTCATAGATGCATAAAAAGACTCAAATTGTTAATTATCTTGAAAACTGTTAACTTTTTGCATAGGCATATATATTAGAATATTGTAGGCATTGACATGACAATTATTTTGATATATGACTCAAGGTCATATGTTCAAGGGTCAAGGTCATAGGTGCATAAAAAGCCTGAAATTGTTAATTATCTAGGAAACTATTAACTTTTTGTATAGACATATATATCAGAATATTGTAGGTATTGACATGTCGATCATTTTGATATATGACTCAAGGTCATACGTTCAAAGGCCAAGGTCATAGATGCATAAAAAGACTCAAATTTTTAATTATCTTGAAAACTGTTAACTTTTTTCATAGGCATATATATTACAATATTGTAAAGATGGACATGACGATTATTTTGATATATGACTCAAGGTCATATGTTCAAAGGTCAAGGTCATAGGTGCATAAAAAGCCTGAAATTGTTAATTATCTTGGAAACTATTAACTTTTTGTATAGATATATATATCAGAATATTGCAGGTATTGACATGACAATCATTTTGATATATGACTCAAGGTCATACATTCAAAGGTCAAGGTCATAGGTGCATAAAAAGCCAGAAATTGTTAATTATCTTGGAAACTATTAACTTTTTGTTTAGACATATATATCAGAATATTGTAGGTATTGACATGACGATCATTTTGATATATGACTCAAGGTCATACGTTGAAAGGTCAAGGTCATAGGTGCATAAAAAGCCAGAAATTGTTAATTATCTAGGAAACTATTAACTTTTTGTATAGACATATATATCAGAATATTGTAGGTATTGACATGACGATCATTTTGATATATGACTCAAGGTCATATGATCAAAGGTCAAGGTCATATGTGCATAAAAAAACTCAAATTGTTAATTATCTTGAAAACTGTAAACTTTTTGAATAGGCATATATATAAGAATATTGTAGGTATTGACATGATGATCATTTTGATATATGACTCAAGGTCATATGTACAAAGGTCAAGGTCATATGTGCATAAAAAGTTTGAAATTGTAATTATCTTGGAAACTATTTACTTTTTGTTTAGACATATATATCAGAAAATTGTAGATATTGACATGACTATCATTTTGATATATGACTCAAGGTCATACATTCAAAGGTCAAGGTCATAGATGCATAAAAAGACTCAAATTGTTAATTATCTTGAAAACTGTTAACTTTTTGCATAGGCATATATATTAGAATATTGTAGGTATTGACATGATGATCATTTTGATATATGACTCAAGGTCATATGTACAAAGGTCAAGGTCATAGGTGCATAAAAAGTTTGAAATTGTAATTATCTTGGAAACTATTTACTTTTTGTTTAGACATATATATCAGAAAATTGTAGATATTGACATGACTATCATTTTGATATATGACTCAAGGTCATACATTCAAAGGTCAAGGTCATAGATGCATAAAAAGACTCAAATTGTTAATTATCTTGAAAACTGTTAACTTTTTGCATAGGCATATATATTAGAATATTGTAGGCATTGACATGACAATTATTTTGATATATGACTCAAGGTCATACGTTGAAAGGGTCAAGGTCATAGGTGCATAAAAAGCCTGAAATTGTTAATTATCTAGGAAACTATTAACTTTTTGTATAGACATATATATCAGAATATTGTAGGTATTGACATGACGATCATTTTGATATATGACTCAAGGTCATACGTTCAAAGGCCAAGGTCATAGATGCATAAAAAGACTCAAATTGTTAATTATCTTGAAAACTGTTAACTTTTTTCATAGGCATATATATTAGAATATTGTAAAGATGGACATGACGATTATTATTATATATGACTCAAGGTCATATGTTCAAGGGTCAAGGTCATAGGTGCATAAAAAGCCAGAAATTGTTAATTATCTTGGAAACTATTAACTTTTTGTTTAGACATATATATCAGAATATTGTAGGTATTGACATGATGATCATTTTGATATATGACTCAAGGTCATACATTCAAAGGTCAAGGTCATAGATGCATAAAAAGACTGAAATTGTTAATTATCTTGGAAACTAGTTAACCTTTTGTATAGGCATGTATATTAGAATATTGTATGTATTTTTGCCAATGATTTTGGCCATATCCTCAGGTGAGCGTTAAGGCCCATGGGCCTCTTGTTGGTACATCTGTTAATGATAGTTATATATAATACACTGTACATGTGAGTGTTTGTTATGTCTGTAAATGATAGCTATATATAATACCATATACAGGTTAGTGCTTGGTATGTCTGTAAATGATAGATGTGTATATCATTTTGTACAGACAAGTGTTTGATACACCTGTTAATGATTATTGTATAAATCATTTTATACAGGTGAGTGTTTCGTACACCTGTTTATGATTGTTGTATATAGTACCATTTCAGGTGAGTGTTTGGTACATATGTCAATGTAACTATATATTATCATATAAGAATACGGTTGAGTGTTTGGTACGTTTGTAAATCATGTTTTTATTAACAGGATATGTTATGTCTGTTTAGTGTTAATGAAAGGTTGATATATTTTAGGTAGGATTTCCAACACAGAATAATTCATTAAGTTGTAACTATGCCAGACTTGATTTTGACAGTGATGAAGAATTCAATATGTTTTTTTCTAGTAAGTAAAAATTCATTTCTGTTACTTTTATATATTTTAGTTTGTATAATGTTTGTAAATGAAAGCATATTTTGTCCCACTTTTGATCCATTTCAACTTCTGAAAGTTTATAGATATTTTGTTTTTATTTTGTCACCTGTCTACATGAGCATTTCAACACCAAGATTTAGAACAAGACTGATTCTTTCATCTGTGTGAAAATCAAAATTTTAGTTACATAATATCAATTGTACACAACTTGTAAGAAATGTGATATAGAAATGTTATATATTAATTTATCTGTCATAAAGCTAACGCAAAAAGAATACGTAACCTTTGTCTTTTTATCTTAGTAAAGAATTTCATGTATTTACTATAATTTCAATTGATATACATGTATATTCTATATTCTGTATAATTGTATTTGTAATATTTTTTAAAAAATACAGAGCTGAAGTAGCTGATACACTTAGATTAGGGAAGTTATACAATCAATGAAGACCTGTATAATCTTATACAACCTGTATTATTGTTTGTTTATATAATTTTGTATAGAATACAGGGCAGAAGTAGCGGATACACTTAGATTAGGGACAGTTATACAACCAGTAGAATCCTTTATGTTTGCTAGAGATTGGTTACAGAACACATTACAAAAACCATTAAACACTGGTAACGGTAGGATATTATAAAATCTTCATTAATTGATATCATACGTTCATTCTGATTATGGTTAATTTTGTTTTTCTGCATTTAATTGATTTTACACTTTACCTTGTAATGTGACATGATGATTTTAAATTTGTCTTAAAAGTTTATTATTATTTTATTATTATTAATATTTATTATTATTATTATTATTATTATTATTATTATGTACATAAATAACACAAACAACCTTTGAGAATTGATTGAAAAATTATAAGGTTAAAAATTTAGATGAGATGCCGTCTGCTATTGGTCCATTCATAAATACTTCATTTAACTCCATTTCTTATTGTTAAAGACATACAATTGGACATTATTCTGTTATTTCTGTAAATTTATTTTAGGTGCAGAAAATGGGAATTGTAAGTTAACTTCTCCATCATTTTTGGAATGGGATGCTATGACTGTTTGTCTTGAATGTGTCATGGCCAGAGCTATGCAGTCTTCTGGACCTTTACCAGATTTAAAAGATGGAATAACTTTACTTCAAAATGTTCTTAGTTTTCAAACAGAGGTAAAGTTTTTACATCCTTGTCGACTCCCCTTTTGATATGCTATAGTGATTGAGTGATCGATTTTATATGAATCATCCTGTCTGATTATGACTATCTTTATATCGGGGGTCCAGAAATGGTCATATTTACTGAACATATTTGAGGGTCTGAAACAGTAAGCGTGTATTAATATTGGTGCTGTCATTGTTTTCCCTCAGACAGGTGAGCTAAAATTCATATTAATGTGTATTAATATTAGTGGAAATTAGTTTAACACCGAAAGTGCAAATATTAATACACAGCCAAAATAAATACTTATACAGAATATTGTAAGTATTCTGTATGACAATCATTTAGATGGATGTTTCAAGGACATATGTTCAAAGGTCAAAGTTTTACCTGCATTAGAGCATTGAATTTTCAATTTTCTTGAAAACTATTATCTTTTTGTATAAGCATGTATATTAGTATGATTAAGGTATTAATATGACAATCATTGTGATGTATGGTTCAAGGTCATAGATTCAAAGGTCAAGGACATAGCTGCATAAATATACTGAAATGGTTAATGATTTGGAAATTATTCTTTGTACTATAGTTACTACATATTAGCTATTTATTAATGAACTGTGACTAAGATGTTTCTGATCTAATATTGTGGCAATTCCAAACATGAAAAAATTTGAAAAGTTTCTGTAATTAAGTTCTTTGCAAACCATTTTGGATATATCTTCAGTTGAGCATTAATGCCATGGTCCTCTTTTAAAATTTTTTATTTGTTAAGGATTCACTAATATTGTCATCTTTACTGTCATGTTTTTTATAAAATTTTTAAATTTTTTACATGTTCAGGATCCACTGATATTGTCATCTCTACTGTCATGTTTGTCCGCATTGTTTCCATTTCTTAATCATGTTCCTGAAATATTGCCTTCAGTCATTGAAAAGGTAAGTCAATATAAAATATAAAATGAAATAATTTATAAGTACTAGTATTCTGTTTTAAGTTTACACTATAGGATTAAGAAGTGGGCAATTTTCTTTGCCATTTTACATATGTTAATTTTAAATTTTATATGCAAGTATTTATTTTCAGCAATTTATGCAGTTAATACAAGTTAAAGGATTTTAATAGGTTTATCAACATATAGAAATCTCAAATCTAGATATGAGTTTTTCTAATGAGGGGAGGGGGTCAATTTTCTCAATTTTTTGCATTTGATCTTAGGTTTATACAATTTTTTTCAACATTTTTTCAGCTGGAAATCTGGTATACACATTTCAAATTTGAACTGTTTCACTTTTATTGGGAATAAGGTACAAGTCCATCTGACTTGAAATTGTCATAAACAACCAAATTTTCTTTAAACAACTTATCAAATTACATGGTCACCTGACAAAATTTCAAAGTCTTTTTGTGTTTTTGTATTTTAAAAAAATGAAACCCAATACAGATAGCTTGAAATAGAATGGCATGGAAAAATGTTTAAAAAATAATTGTATTCTAAACTTTCTGGTTCATTTGAAATTGACTCTAGATCTATCAAACAGAGCTCAAAAAACAGGACATACCGTATACATGTATGTCTATTGTAAATATTTTTTTAATGGAAAATATAATATTGCAACTAGCCATTTATGTTAAATTTTATATTGACCTGTGAGCATTTTATGTCCATTGTCTCTATTGATATTATTATGTAATTTCTTTTTTTATATAGATATTCTCTGCAGTTACATTTAATATTCTGGGTCAGACAAAGTCCACTCGTAGCAGAGCTGTAAAGAATGCTAGACAACATGCATGTTCCATTCTAGTAAAGATCTGCAAGCAGTATCAAGAACTTCTATTCGTAAGTTATAAAACAAGAAATATGTACTTAATATGACACAGTTCTTTATTTTCTTTTAAATTCTAGTCATATTCATATTATCTAGTACATCCGATATTAAATTGCCTTCCATTTTACCAATACATGATAAATAAATTTAGGGTAACCTACACAGTTACTGTAAAGGAATAAAACTAACAGGGAGATAGTGTAAATGAATAAAACTAACAGGGAGATAGTTTAAAGGAATAAAACTAACAGGTATATAGTGTAAAGGAATAAAACTGACAGGGAGATAGTGTAAAGGAATAAAACTAACAGGGAGATAGTGTAAAGGAATAAAACTAACAGGGAGATAGTGTAAAGGAATTAAACTAACAGGGAGATAGTGTAAAGGAATAAAACTAACAGGGAGATAGTGTAAAGGAATAAAACTAACAGGGAGATAGTGTAAAGGAATAAAACTAACAGGGAGATAGTGTAAAGGAATTAAACTAACAGGGAGATAGTGTAAAGGAATAAAACTAACAGGGAGATAGTGTAAAGGAATAAAACTAACAGGGAGATAGTGTAAAGGAATAAAACTAACAGGGAGATAGTGTAAAGGAATAAAACTAACAGGGAGATAGTGTAAAGGAATAAAACTGACAGGGAGATAGTGGTAAGGAATAAAACTGACAGGGAGATAGTGTAAAGGAATTAAACTAACAGGGAGATAGTGTAAAGGAATTAAACTAACAGGTATATAGTGTAAAGGAATAAAACTAACAGGGAGATAGTTTAAAGGAATAAAACCAACAGGGAGATAGTGTAAAGGAATAAAACTAACAGGGAGATAGTGTAAAGGAATTAAACTAACAGGGAGATAGTGTAAAGGAATTAAACTAACAGGGAGATAGTGTAAAGGAATAAAACTAACAGGGAGATAGTGTAAAGGAATTAAACTAACAGGGAGATAGTGTAAAGGAATAAAACTAACAGGGAGATAGTGTAAAGGAATTAAACTAACAGGGAGATAGTGTAAAGGAATAAAACTAACAGGGAGATAGTGTAAAGGAATTAAACTAACAGGGAGATAGTGTAAAGGAATTAAACTAACAGGGAGATAGTGTAAAGGAATTAAACTAACAGGGAGATAGTGTAAAGGAATAAAACTAACAGGGAGATAGTTTAAAGGAATAAAACCAACAGGGAGATAGTGTAAAGGAATAAAACCAACAGGGAGATAGTGTAAAGGAATTAAACTAACAGGGAGATAGTGTAAAGGAATTAAACTAACAGGGAGATAGTGTAAAGGAATAAAACTAACAGGGAGATAACAACAAGCTTGAGAATAAAACAGAATAGGGTAATTTATGACCAAAAGATAATGAGGAAAATGGACACAAAAATATCTTATCTCTACATGTCTAACTGTTATAAACAGTTGGGTAAAATGTCAACAACCACCATACATCATTGTCTCAAGTACACTCATACTATTTGTCTAACCAGTATACATCAACCATGAAAGTGTTCAATTAATGATTTGCAATTGATTGATTTACAGAGCACTGGGGTCAAAGGTCAAGGTTACTTATACTATGAGTAGAAGAAGTTTTTTTTGTGCAGTACCTTGGTTTTAAATTGAGGATTTAAAATGAAGCTTGGTACAGATGTTACTATGGCAACATTACACTTGATTTATTTAGATCACTGTGTAATAGGTCAAAGGCACTGATAACTATAGATAAAAAATCTGTTTCAAAGCATTAGCTTCAGTTCTAATTAAGGGTCTTGAATGAAACTTGATACAAGAGATTTATGACAAGGTCAAGATTGGAATTGATTTAAAGTCATTAGGTCAACTTTCAACTTTGGTTTAAAAACAGTAGGTCAAAGGTCAAAGCCATTTCAACCATAAATAGTAAATGAGTTTCTGTGCCAAAATTACAGATTTATTTGAGGCTTTGTAATGAAAATCATGTACTGAGATAAAGTTTACCATTGTAATTGATTTTCAGGTCATAGTAGGTCATTGTCACTATAAGAGGAAAAAAACAGTTTCCATGCAAGAAAATTAGTTCTATTAAGAGTTTTAATAAGATTCCATACTATGGTTGTTTATCTGAAGTTTTCACTTTGAAGTCTTTAAGGCCACATATTAAAATCACTGATAATATGAATTGAAAATTAGTTTTGAAACATACTGATATTTAAATGTTAATAGAATTTGTTTGAACTTCATACATTAGTTGCTTATAGTAGAATTTGGTTTGGTGTTTACCTTCAGATCAACTTAACAGAGGTTAAGGTCATTAACACTATAAATAGACAATCAATCCCCATATAGTAAAATTAGTCTTAATTGAGGGGTTTGAATAAAATTGTTAAAGAGTTTGTTTATGACAAGGTATTACTTTAATTTGAAGTCTGAACACGCATGCTAAGAGCAACAAACCTTATGATATGCTCTGTATTTCACTGTATGTTTTCAAATTCAGATTTTAAACAAGACTAACCATTAAAAAATCAAACATCACTGTTTTATATTTTGAAAGTTCTCTATATTGGCTTGTTTTATTTATCAGTTAATTTCAGCCTTTCTTTGACAAACTTTACTGCTTTAAAAGATAATGAATTGTATACAATAAATCATTTATTTAAAAATGTATTTCTAAATTTCAGCCTGTGTTTGACAAACTATATAGTCATATTAAGATAATTAGTAGTAATGATGGACAGTTATCTCAGATGGAGAAATGTATACTCATAGAAGCTCTCATTATTGTAAGGTAAATATTCTCTCTTTATTTTCATGTAATTATTTTCTCATTATTGTAAGGTAAATATTCTCTTTTCATTTTCATGTAAATTATTTTCTCATTATAAAATTGATTATTTTTTTCAAACATGTTAACTTGAATGTTAATGTTTATATATGTTTGCAGTCATTGTCACTGACACAAGACACATATATGGTAGTACATGCTCTCATTCTCGTAATGAAACGTGTTCTTTGAGACATATTTCTTGAAAGATTTTAAAATAAACAAGAAAACAAGAAAAAACAAATACAACTACTTTAAATGCAGTGCAGGTTACAGAAACTGATTATCCTTATTTATTTGTACATTGTTAGTGTGTAACAGGTGGGTCATGTCCGATACACAACATTGACATATGTCATCTATAAAAATATTGTGCCAAAAATGAAAAACACACTCTGGACAAAACACTGTCTTGTTGTGGTGAGGAAAATGTTCACTAATTATTGTAAGATCTCTGTAAAAGTTAACCCTAACTGTTAAGACAAATGTTATCTTATTGTTGTGAGGTAAATGTTTTTTTGTTGTAAGGTACATGTATATATTTTTTTAGTATGTTAGGTAAATGTTTTTTTTTGATTTAAGGTAAATGTTTTCTTTTTGTTATTTTTTCAGTAACCGTTTCTATAATTTTGAAAAACAAAGTGTTTTTATAGAAGAAGTAATGAAACCAGTAAAAGATCTATGGTTGTCATCAGAATTTAAAATGTAAGTATAAATTTGAAATTTTTTAAGGTAAGTATGTCAGTTTTGGTTGTCATCAGAATTCTAAATATGAAGTAAACATGGTTGTCATCTAAACTTTAAAATATAAGTATGTCAGAATGTGCTGCTTGTCCTTAATCAGATTGATATCAGAACAGAAACAGTGCTACATGTGAACTAGTTCAGATAGATAAAAAGGCACTATCTGTTTGGTACATTTTAAATTTGTGGTTGAACTCCAATAGTCAAAGGATCCTAACATTAGTTATAAAAGGATATGATGATTGTGACTAAATGTCAAGTCATCCAGTTTAAGCTTGTAGTCAAAAGAACGAAGTGTTAAAAATGAAGATATTCCTTGTGAACTTTTTTATTTCAATAACCCAACCCCACTGACAAATTAATAGATAGATATACTTCTTACTTAATTGTGTGTATATTTATTTTAATTAGAAAATATTAACATATTTATCACATAATTGCCATATTTGATGATAAAATTGCATTGATGAAAGAGGTAAAAGGTCAGATTGTTTCATTTGATCATGGGGTGAATTGTCTGGGAGCAAACTTACTTTGAGCAGGGTGCCTATTTTGGCAAAAATATTAATTAGCTCACCTGAGCCAAAGGCTCAGATGAGCTATTGCAATCTATCACCGTCCGTCGTGCGTCCTCTGTCGTCCGTCGTGTGTAAACTTTACATTTTAATCTTCTCCTCCAAAACTACTGTGCCAAATTTAATGAAACTTGGTGATTATCATGCCTTGGTAACAGCCTTTCAAAATTGTGTTCCGGGTTTGGCCACACCCAACAAGATGGCCGCTGTTACTAATAATAGCAAAAAGACAAAAAAATCTTCTTCTCTGAAACCAAAAGGTGCAGGCAAATTTTGATTGGATATTTGGATTCAGCATACCTGGGAACATTAAAATTGTGTTTTTCAAGAAAATTGAACGAAAAATAGGTCACACGTTTTTTGCGTAAAATTATGTAAGTTGAGACATTTGTTGTTATAACTCAATAACGGCTGAAGATAATTGTATGGAGTTTTCACTGTTGATCTTGTCTTGCTATTTTCTTCCAAAAGATGTCAAGGTCAAAGGTCAAGGTCATGTCCCTGCTTTTGACCTTTGATAAAAAATCCTATTTTTTAAACATTTCAGGTGATAATGGCATGGGATTTTCAGTTAATTGTAGGTAGTGACATGACGATCATTTTGATATATAGATCAAGGTCATAGGTTCAAAGGTCAAGGTCAAAGATGCACAACTATTACCTTATAGTTGATTATCTGCAAAACTATTAACTTTTTGTTTAGGCATGTATATTAGAATATTGTAGGTATTGACATGCCAATCATTTTGATATATGGTTCAAGGTCATATGTTCATAGGTCAAGGCCACAGCTGTAAAAGAAAACTTAAATTGCAAATTATCTTGAAAACTATTAACTTTTTTTATAGGCATGTATATAAGAATACTGTAGGTATTGACATGATAATCATTTTCATATATAGTTCAAGGTCATATGTTGAAAGGTCAAGGTCACAACTGCAAAAAAATACTTAAATTGCTAATTATCTTCAAAAATATTACCTTTTTGTATAGGCATGTATATTAGAATATTGTAGGCATTGACATGCCAAACATTTTGATATATGGTTCAAGGTCATATGTTCAAATGTCAAGGTCACAGCTGCAAAAGAAGACTTAAATTGCAAATTATCTTGAAAACTTTTAACTTTTTGTATAGGCATGTATATTAGAATATTGTAGGTATTGACATGACATTCATTTTGATATATTGTTCAAGGTCATATTTTGAAAGTTCAAAGTCACAGATGCAAAAGAAAACTTGAAATGCTAATTATCTTGAAAACTTTTAACTTTTTGTATAGGCATATGTATTAGAATATTTTGGGTATTGACATGCCAATCATTTTGATATATGGTACAAGGTAATACGTTCAAATGTCAAGGTCACAGCTGCAAAAGAAGACTTAAATTGCAAATTATCTTGAAAACTATTAACTTTTTGTATTGGCATGTATATTAGAATATTGTAGGTATTGACATGATGGTCATTTTGATATATGGTTCAAGGTCATATGTTGAAAGGTCAAGGCCACAGCTGCAAAAGAAAACTTAAATTGCCTATTATCTTGAAAACTATTAACTTTTTGTATAGGCATGTATATTAGAATATTGTAGGTATTGACATTTTGATATATGGTTCAAGGTTATATGTTCAAAGGTCAAGGTCATATCAACATAGGAATAATAAAATTATTTATTATCTTGAAAGCTATTTATCTCGTGCATAGGCATGTATATTAGAATATTGTAGGTATTGACATGACAATCATATGTGGTTCGAGGTCATATATGTTCAAAGGTCAAGGACATAGCTGCATAATTATACTAAAATTCATTATTGATTTGGAAATTAGTCATTGCACTACAGTTACTTCATGCATATTATATAAGCTACTTATAAATGAAAAGTGAGTGGATATATTTCTGATTAAGTTTTGTGGGAGTTCTCAACTTGAGAAAACTTTTAAAGTTTCTGTACTTAATATATTGTCTATTGCACTTTGCAAACAATATTGGACATATCTTCAGGTGAGTGTTAAGGCCCATGGGCCTCTTGTTTTATTGTTATTAACTAATAATAATTTCTTTCATCTTAATCAGTTCTTCAAATGATGTACCAGAACAAGGTTGATTAATTGCAAAGCCTGGAAACAGGGTTAATATGTTATTGAGAGTTATTTACCTTTTGATTTAGATTTTAATCATTCAGTTAAAAGTGCTTTATTTGTCTGTCAAGAATCAAAATGTCCAAAAGATAATCTGCAGAGAACTTGGGATTGTCTTGAAAAAAATGAAGACAACTGTAAAAGTTGGAAGATGGTTAGATGTGGACATCTTCCTTTCTTGTAAAATCAAAGCTAATCAAGAACCACACGCTTGATAAGACCTTAGACGTGTTCAACCATGTGAGTGCTTTCCACTCATCCTAACATTTTTTATGTATATTAAACTGATATGAGCAATAACTTTGAATCTAAGTTATTATTATCATCAGGATACTTAATCAGACACTTGACTGGAGAAGAAAATGTCTAAATATTAATTAAACTGGGCACCTGTACACAAGTTTTTACTAATTCTGTGATTCAGATTCCTTTTAGATAGATACCATGCACTTGTACTGAAATATAGATTGAAATGCATGTTTCAAAAATTTTATAACATTTCTTAAAAATTTGTCCCTAGGATGCCATCTTGAATCTAAGGCTAACAACCATACAATAGTGACAACCATACGGTAGTGACAGGCACTCATGTTTAAAGCTGCATTAAGTTTTTCAATTTTCTGATTTTTTTTTTTATTTTCTAAAAATATATTTTTTTAAAGAATGGATAACTTCTAATCACTATCTGTGAGATTCATTTTTTTAAAATTTCATTCCTATTAGCTGTAAATAAATGGAATCCTCTAACCGGTTGGTCAAAGTTTATCGATTATTACATTATGAGCCGGGAGCATGTGCATGGATGTACGGAAACTCCAATAAATCGAAAGTGAAACCTGACAAATTGTATTAATTGTCTGTCATTAATATCCAAATGTATTCGCAATGGTGTTACTTATCCCTTACAAAGTCACAAATGACAGATTTGATGAAATTTTTTGTTAAATTTATTATATTTTACTGTTTTGTAAGTTGAGTCCATGTTACAGAAAATACCAATATTATAAACCAAGACAAGATGGACGATCACAAACCATAGGATACAAAATAACCATAAACAAGTTACACTACATGTACTTTGACATAGTATATTATGTACTGATATTGTTTTTACTTTCTACATATAATTGTCATAATTCTAATAGTGTTCCTGCGTTATTTTAGTAAATTGATGTTATTTATTCTTTTTATCTCGCCTAAGCACAGAGCGCTCAAGTGAGCTATTGTGATGGGTCATTGTACGTCATGCATCGTGCGTCAACTTTTGATTGTTAACAATCCTGAGGCCACAATTTGAGTCCAATCTTCATCAAACTTAGTCAGAATGATCCTCTTGAGCAAAAGTTGAGTTGAGTAATGGTGTTTAACGTCACAGTCAAGAATATTTCACTTATATCGAGACGTTACCAGCTATAGGCAAAAGTGCAGAAATTTTGCCTGTGCGTTGCGCTGATGACATTTTACAGCAGGGTTCTTTATCGTGCCATGCCTGCCATGACACGGGACCTCTTTTCTTTTAAGTTCCCATCCGAAAGAACTGTGACTTTCACTTTGTAGTGCTGAGTGCTTGGCGAAAGAACAGTCACTATCCACTTTTTCAGTCTTGGGTCAGATCGGCCGGGGTTCGAACCCACGACCTTCCACTTACGGAGAAAGCACTCTATCAACTGAGCTACTGCAGTGGCTTTCTTGACAAAAGCAAGTTTGTATATGGGCCATGTTGGGTCAATAAGTAGGTCACTAGGTCAAATTGTAGAAAAACCATGTGTACACTCCTGAGGCCCAATTTTAGTCTAATCTTCATCAAACTTGGTCAGAATGATCCTCTTGACAAAAGCTAGCTCAGGTTTGTATATGGGCCATGTTGGGTCAATAAGTAGGTCACACTAGGTCAAATAATAGAAAAATTATGTGAACACTCTGAGGTCCAATTTTAGTCCAATCTTCATCAAACTTGGTCAGAATGATCCTCTTGACAAAAGCTGGAGTTTTTATATGGGCTTTTTTGGGTCAATAAGTAGGTCCCCAGCTCGAAATGTAGGAGAAATCTCTTTTAAAAATAGAAGCTCCAGTTTGCCAAGATCAAGCTGAGTGTACATCATTTTCAGGTGAGTGTCCAGGGCCTTCATGGCCCTCTTGTTACATGGTATATTGGTGTTGTTTTTTTCTTTTTACATGGTATATTGGTGTTACTTTTTTTCTTTTTACATGGTATATTGGTGTTATTTTCCAGTGCATTTTCAGCTGCAGACAAACTTATGTCATATATAGGATTGGACCAAGCACCTGTTGAACCAAGTTCTGCTGATACTTGTGGAATAAATAGATCTCATGTAAGTTAATGTTGAAAAAAGAAGTTTTGATACGTGTGGAATTAATGAACTTGTATAAATGAATGTTGAGCCAAACTCTTTTTAGCTCACCTGAGCTGAAAGCTCAGATGAGCTTTTGCTATCCGTTTTTGTACTTCGTCCCTCGTGCATTGTGCATAAACTTTTTACATTTTAATCTTCTTCTCCAAAACCACTGGGTCAAATTTAATGAAACTTGGTAACCATCATGCCTGGGTGAAGCCCTTTCAGATTTGCACAACTGAAGGAGTTATGTCCCCTTGCAGCCCCACAAGGGAAAGAGTGGAAAACTTTGAAAATCTTCTCCTCTGAATCTTTAAGAGATATACCTTATTTATTTCATTTATAACATCCTTAGGTCATCTATTATCAGATTTGCACAAATGGTAGCCATGGGGCTCAAAATGGGGAAATTGTAAGGCACTGAGTGGGGAAATTGCTAAAAATTATATATTTGTCACTATATCTTGAAAACTATCAACTTTTTGTATAAACATGTATATTAGAATATTGTAGGTATTGACATGACAGCCATTTTGATATATGGTTCAAGGTCATATGTTGAAAGGTCAAGGTCACAGCTGCAAAAGAAGACTTAAATTGCTTATTATTTTGAAAACTATTAACTTTTTGTATAGGCTTGTATATTGGAATATTTTAGATATTGACATGACAATCATTTTGATCATTGGTCAAGGTCATATGTTGAAGGTCAAGGTCATAGCTGCAGAAGAAGACTTAAATTGCTAATTATCTTGAAAACTATTAACTATTTGTATAGGCATGTATATTAGAACATTGTAGGTATTAACATGGCGATCATTTTTATATATGGTTCAAGGTTACATGTTCAAAGGTCAAGGTCATATCAACATAGCAATACTAAAATTATTAATTATCTTGAAAGCTATTAATTTCATGCATAGGCATGTATATTAGAATATTGTAGGTATTGACATGACAATCATATGTAGTTCGAGGTCATATATGTTCAAAGGTCAAGGACATAGCTGCATAAGTATACTGAAATTGATTAATGATTTGGAAATAATTCATTGCACTACAGTTACTTCATGCATATTATATAAGCTACTTATAAATGAAGTGTGAGTGGATATATTTCTGATTAAGTTTTGTGGGAGTTCTTAACTTGAGAAAACTTTTAAAGTTTCTGTACTCAGTATATTGTCTATTGCTCTTTGCAAACAATATTGGACATATCTTCGGGTGAGCGTTCAGGCCCATGGGCCTCTTGTTTTAATACTTGTGGGATTATTAATCTCATAAATAATGTTAGTTGTGACAGATTTTCTTACATGTTACTAGGATGTTACATGCCTTTTTTTTATTGTTGCAAGTTTCTTACTGTATAACTACAGATATTATGTGTAAAACATTATCATTACAGACTTCTTACTGAATTACTAGGATATTACATGTGTTTATTTATTCTTACAGATTTCCTACTGTATTACTAGGATATTACATGTGTTTATTTATTATTAAAGATTTCTTACTGCATTACTAGGATATTACATGGGTTTATTTATTATTACAGATTTCCTACTGTATTACTAGGATATTACATGTGTTTATTTATTATTACAGATTTCCTACTGTATTACTAGGATATTACATGTGTTTATTTATTATTACAGATTTCCTACTGTATAACTAGGATATTACATGTGTTCATTTATTATTACAGATTTCCTACTGTATTACTAGGATATTACATGTGTTTATTTATTATTACAGATTTCCTACTGTATTACTAGGATATTACATGTGTTTATTTATTATAACAGATTTCCTACTGTATTACTATGATATTACATGTGTTTATTTATTATTACAGATTTCCTACTGTATTACTAGGATATTACATATGTTTCTTCATATTACAGATTTCCTACTGTATTACTAGGATATTACATGTGTTTATTTATTATTACAAATTTCCTACTGCATTACTAGGATATTACATGTGTTCATTTATTATTACAGATTTCCTACTGTATTACTAGGATATTACATGTGTTTATTTATTATTAAAGATTTCTTACTGCATTACTAGGATATTACATGTGTTTATTTATTATTACAGATTTCCTACTGTATTACTTTGATATTACATTTGTTTATTTATTATTACAGATATCCTACTGTATTACTAGGATATTAAATGTGTTTATTTATTATTACAGATATCCTACTGTATTACTAGGATATTACATGTGTTTATTTATTATTACAGATATCCTACTGTATTACTAGGATATTACATCTGTTTATTTATTATTACAGATTTCCTACTGTATTACTATGATATTACATGTGTTTATTTATTATTACAGATATTCCTTCTGTATAACTAGGATATAACATGTGTTTATTTATTATTACAGATTTCCTACTGTATTACTAGGATATTACATGTGTTTATTTATTATAACAGATTTCCTACTGTATTACTAGGATATTACATGTGTTCATTTATTATTACAGATTTCCTATTGTATTACTAGGATATTACATGTGTTTATTTATAATTACAGATTTCCTACTGTATTACTAGGATATTACATATGTTTATTTATTATTACAGATATCCTACTGTATTACTATGATATTACATTTGTTTATTTATTATTACAGATATCCTACTGTATTACTAGGATATTACATCTGTTTATTTATTATTACAGATTTCCTACTGTATTACTAGGATATTACATGTGTTTATTTATTATAACAGATTTCCTACTGTATTACTAGGATATTACATGTGTTCATTTATTATTACAGATTTCCTATTGTATTACTAGGATATTACATGTGTTTATTTATAATTACAGATTTCCTACTGTATTACTAGGATATTACATCTGTTTATTTATTATTACAGATTTCCTACTGTATTACTAGGATATTACATGTGTTTATTTATTATTATAGATATCTTTCTGTATTACTAGGATATTACATGTGTTTATTTATTATTACAGATATTCCTTACTGTATAACTAGGAAATAACATGTGTCTATTTATTATTACAGATTTCCTACTGTATTACTAGGATATTACATGTGTTTATTTATTATTATAGATTCCCTACTGTATTACTAGGATATATCATTTGTTTATTTATTATTAGAGATATCCTCCTACATTACTAGGATATAACATGTGTTTATTCATTATTATAGATATCTTACTGTATTACTAGGATATTACATCTGGATTTCCTACTGTATTACTAGGATATTACATGTGTTTATTTATTTTTATTATACATATCCTTCTGCATTACAAGGATATTATATGTGTTTATTTATTTTTGTAGATATCCTCCTGCATTACAAGGATATTACATGTGTTTATTTATTATTACACATATCCTACTGTATTACTAGGATATTACATCTGTTTATTTATTATTATAGATATCCTACTGTAATACTAGGATATTACATGTGTTTATTTATTATTACAGATTTCCTACTGTATTACTAGGATATTACATGTGTTTATTTATTATTATAGATATCCTCCTGCATTTCTAGGATATTACATGTGTTTATTTATTATTACAGATATCCTACTGCATTACTAGGGTATTACATGTGGTTATTATTATAGATATCCTCCTGCATTACTAGAATATAACATGTGTTTATTTATTATTATAGATATCCTCCTGCATTACAAGGATATTACATGTGTTTATTTATTATTACAGATTTCCTACTGTATTACTAGGATATTACATGTGTTTATTTATTATTAAAGATATCCTTCGGTATTACTAGGATATTACATGTGTTTATTTATTATTATAGATATCCTACTGTAATACTAGGATATTACATGTGTTTATTTATTATTACAGATTTCCTACTGTATTACTAGGATATTACATGTGTTTATTTATTATTATAGATATCCTCCTGCATTTCTAGGATATTACATGTGTTTATTTATTATTACAGATTTCCTACTGTATTACTAGGATATTACATGTGTTTATTTATTATTATAGATTACCTCCTGCATTTCTAGGATATTACATGTGTTTATTTATTATTACAGATTTCCTACTGTATTACTAGGATATTACATGTGTTTATTTATTATTACAGATATCCAACTGTATTACTTGGATATTACATGTGTTTATTTATTATTACAGATATTCTACTGCATTACTAGGATATTACATGTGTTTATTTATCATTACAGATATCCAACTGTATTACTTGGATATTACATGTGTTTATTTATTATTACAGATATCCTACTGTATTACTAGGATATTACATGTGTTTATTTATTATTATAGATATCCTCCTGTATTACTAGGATATTACATGTGTTTATTTATTATTATAAATATCCTCCTGCATTTCTAGGATATTACATGTGTTTATTTATTATAACAGATTTCCTACTGTATTACTAGGAGATTACATGTGTTTATTTATTATTACAGATTTCCTACTGTATTACTAGGTTATTACATGTGTTTATTTATTATTAAAGATATCCTTCGGTATTACTAGGATATTACATGTGTTTATTTATTATTATAGATATCCTACTGTAATACTAGGATATTACATGTGTTTATTTATTATTACAGATTTCCTACTGTATTACTAGGATATTACATGTGTTTCTTCATTATTACAGATTTCCTACTGTATTACTAGGATATTACATGTGTTTATTTATTATTACAGATATCTACTGTATTACTAGAATATTACATGTATATCTTTATTATTACAGATTTCCTACTGTATTACTAGGATATTACATGTGTTTATTATTATTACAGATTTCCTACTGTTTTAAGAGAATATTACATGTGTTTCTTCATATTACAGATTTCCTACTGTATTACAAGGATATTACATGTGTTTTTTTCATTATTACAGATTTCCTACTGTATTACAAGAATATTACATGTGTTTCTGCATTTTTACAGATATCCCACTGTATTACTAGGAAATTACATGTGTTTATTTATTATAACAGATTTCCTACTGTATAACTAGGATATTTCATGTGTTTATTATTATTACAGATATCCCACTGTATTACTAGGATATTACATGTGTTTATTTATTATTACAGATATCCGGCTGTATTACTAGGATATTACATGTGTTTATTTATTATTACAGATATCTACTGTATTACTAGAATATTACATGTATATCTTTATTATTACAGATATCCTACTGTATTACTAGGATATTACATGTGTTTATTATTATTACAGATTTCCTACTGTTTTTCGAGAATATTACATGTGTTTCTTTATATTACAGATATCCTACTGTATTACAAGGATATAACATGTGTTTTTTCATTATTACAGATTTCCTACTGTATTACTAGGATATTACATGTGTTTATTTATTATTACAGATATCCTACTGTATTACTAGGATATTACATGTGTTTATTTATTATTACAGATTTCCTACTGTATTACTAGGATGTTACATGTGTTTATTATTATTACAGATATCTTACTTTTTTACGAGAATATTTACATGTGTTTCTTCATATTACAGATTTCCTACTGTATTACTAGGATATTACATGTGTTTTTTCATTATTACAGATATCCTACGGTATTTCTAGGATATTACATCTGTTTTTTTATTATTACAGATATCCTACTGTATTACTTGGATATTACATGTGTTTATTTATTATTACAGATTTCCTACTGTATTACTAGGATATTACATGTGTTTATTTATTATTACAGATATCCTACTGTATTACTAGAATATTACATGTATATCTTTATCATTACAGATTTCCTACTGTATTACTAGGATATTACATGTGTTTATTATTATTACAGATTTCCTACTGTTTTACGAGAATATTACATGTGTTTCTTCATATTACAGATTTCCTACTGTATTACAAGGATATTACATGTGTTTTTTCATTATTACAGATTTCTTACTGTATTACAAGAATATTACATGTGTTTCTGCATTTTTACAGATAACCCACTGTATTACTAGGAAATTACATGTGTTTATTTATTATTACAGATTTCCTACTGTATTACTAGGATATTACATGTGTTTATTAATTATTACAGATATCCTACTGTATTACTAGAATATTACATGTGTTTATTTATTATTACAGATATCCTTCTGTATTACTAGGATATTACATGTGTTTATTTATTATTACAGATTTCCTACTGTATTACTAGGAAATTACATGTGTTTATTGATTATTACAGATTTTCTACTGTATTACTAGGATATTACATGTGTTTATTTATTATTACAGATATCCTACTGTATTACTAGGATATTACATGTGTTTATTTATTATTACAGATTTCCTACTGTATTACTAGGATATTACATGTGTTTTTTCATTATTACAGATATCCTACTGTATTACTTGGATATTACATTTGTTTATTTATTATTACAGATTTCCTACTGTATTACTAGGATATTACATGTGTTTTTTCATTATTACAGATATCCTACTGTATTACTTGGATATTACATTTGTTTATTTATTATTACAGATATCCTACTGTATTACTAGGATATTACATGTGTTTATTTATTATTACAGATATCCTACTGTATTACTATGATATTAGGTGTTCTAAAGAGAAGTAAATGGCCAGAAGACTTACAGGTTATATATAATACATTAAAAGTTTTAAGAGTCATCCATCATGGTTAATAACAGTGCCTTTTTCAACAAGCGGCCTTTTCAACCAGGTTTTGATCAGAAAATGTTTTTGAAGAAATAAAAACTTATTTCAAAAAATGTTTGTTTTTTTGTAATTTTTTCTTTTTTTTACAAAAAAAATTTAACCTTTCATTCAAAACGAAATTAAAATAAGATAGTGAATAAGGTTCTACCACACAACCTTCTGTAACACAGCGTACATCACTTACAGTTTTACACATAAAATTGCTAAGGGGAGATAACATTGTATTTTTTTCTTGATTTATGAATTTTATTTCTTTTTCTAGTGCTTCAGATTGTTGGTGCGCCCGCCTTAATCCTGCATGATTTTTAAAAATGACACATGAAAATTGTACTCAGTGCCCCCACAGGGAGCACTTAACTATGAACGATATTAGATCTAAAACACATGTTCTCCCGATTATCCTAAAAAATCAGACGGCGGAAAACAGGAAGTGTCTGTAAAGGTTATTGTAACTCGGAATCCATGGATTCGAATTCGAATTTTACGGCAGTCAAAAAATGAATATGTTAAAAAGGAAGGGAGGTAGCATCCTCTCGTTTTTGCCCATAAAGACCCGAGATGAAGAAGAAAGCAGTAAAAATGAATCAACATATAATTCAAGACATTTCTCATTTCTGCACAGAATGGGCCCCTGGTTTTTCAAAACAATCTGAAGCACTGTTTTCTTAAAATAGAATTATTCATTAAAAGAACATTTGTTGCTTAAAAAAATAAACTCTACTATGTAAACTTTTGGAGAATAGCATTTAAATAGAAACTATTTTTGACGACCACTGATCTTTAAGGTACATTTGGTGCCTTAATTTACGCAAAACTTGGTTACAATGTCAAATATGAGAAAGATATAGAAAGAGTCCAAATACATTACAAGATCTTTTAATGTATGTAAACTGGGGATGTACAAAATGTATAAAACAAAAACATCTCAGACAAGATCTATACATTTATTTATTCTTTTGCATCGTTTCTGTTGTATTTCAGATGGCTTCTAAAGGTGGATTTGTTTTAGGAAATATTAATGGTACAAGTGTGATGTATAGAAATCCAGCTACTGCCCATGTCAAAGTTCTAATGGAGAATTTAATGCTACTAATGAAGTAAGTACAAAGTTCTAATGGAGAATTTAATGCTACTAATGAAGTAAGTACAAAGTTCTGATTGAGAATTTAATGCTACTAATGAAGTAAGTGTAAGTGTGATGTATAGAAATCCGGCTACTGTGGGGAATAATTCTGACTAAATTGAAACCTTCCAGATATCCAAGTTATATCTTCACTTGATTTTAAGATGATGAGTTTTAGCTGTATATGCTTTGTGTAATATATCACATTATGCCTTTTTTGAAAGGTTACTTAAACAATGTTTATATTTTATATATATTTATGTAAATTTATTTTTGCCAGATTTCTATAGATTACTTACAATTGAAAAAAACTTACACAACCTTCAATCTTGGTAGAGTCTTTCCTTGCAACAGTGACTGATATCCTGTGGAAATCAGCCATAGAATGATCCAAAGGCTGTTTGGTCCTGATTGTTACCCCATCAATAAATTAGCCACACTTATTTTAACAATTTTCTTTAACTAGCTTCTTTGAGTATTATCTGACTTAGATTTGTTGGAAAAATTACAATATTTTTTGGTAAAATACAGGAATTTTTAATTATTACATGAGTATTTACAACCATTTGAAAAGTTTCATGATTGGGCCCACTAATAGCACTGTTACCACAGATATTAAGTCCATTTATTGCCTGTTGATATTTAGTAATTTAAATAATAAGAGGTCCCAGTTTGCTTTTCTTTGTCAGTAATCAGTTTTATTCCTCTATTACAAATGGTTGTTGGGGGGGGGGGGGGGTTGTTTGTATAAAATGGTTTACCTGTAATTATATTTTACAGATCAATGAATGCTGCTTGGGATCCAAGTTATTTAAATTTAAGACATCCAGATTTTGCAAAGTCATATGAGCTGGTGGATAATGAGAAACAGACAATTTTAGGTAAACATTACTGTTTATGAACTATTTAACTTTTTAAATATATTGTTACAAAAAATTGAACTTTACAGGAATCAGATAGAAAACTTGACATATTTAATCATCTACATAAATAATTACATATTGGACAATGACATACATTAGATAACTACATTAGATTTTTAAATTCGAAACCATTTTCTATGTATTTTGAAAATCACCCGCTAATTTAATAGCCAAAATATTGTTAACAATTTCCCAACTCAGTTCCAAAAATCTTCTTGAATTAAAATTTAAATCTCATAATCTTTCTTCAAAATAGTGTACACAGACTTAGAGCAGACGATTTAATTATTTTACTTAATAAATTTAACTAAAATATTCTTAAACTTAAACATGTACATTGTATAATAAACCTGAAGTCTGCCTGACGTTTATGATAAACACTTGAGACCAAGTAAATGGTCTATAACTATGAGCTGATTAGTAAATGGTCATTGGTCTGTAACTATGAGCTGATTAGTAAATGGTCATTGGTCTGTAACTATGAGCTGATTAGTAAATGGTCCTTGGTCTGTAACTATGAGCTGATTAGTAAATGGTCATTGGTCTGTAACTGTGAGCTGATTAGTAAATGGTCCTTGGTCTGTAACTATGAGCTGATTAGTAAATGGTCATTGGTCTGTAACTGTGAGCTGATTAGTAAATGGTCCTTGGTCTGTAACTATGAGCTGATTAGTAAATGGTCCTTGGTCTATAACTATGAGCTGATTAGTAAATGGTCCTTGGTCTGTAACTATGAGCTGATTAGTAAATGGTCATTGGTCTATAACTGTGAGCTGATTAGTAAATGGTCATTGGTCTATAACTATGAGCTGATTAATAAATGGTCATTGGTCTGTAACTATGAGCTGATTAGTAAATGGTCATTGGTCTATAACTGTGAGCTGATTAGTAAATAGTCATTGGTCTATTCTATGCAGGGTGTTATTAAACGTAATTCATGCATCTTATTGTCTTGTAGAAACAGTTTATTAGTAAATAATATCATATTTATTTATACAAAAACCTTAGAACTACCTGACCAAGATTTCTTCTAATTTATATCTCAATATACACATCTTCCATACTATAAGATGTAATCTGATTGGCTTATATAAATAACAATCATGATAATCTATTTATATTCATACACTTTATCAATTAGCATTAAGCTCAGTTTAAACAATTATTATTTTATTTTTTTAAAATATTTATTCCTTGAAACAATGTATTGATTAAATTATTAAGACTAACATGCTAAGTTGGCATTATTAAGCCTGACCTGATTTAATATGCTTTAGTTTTACCTGTCAGATTATACAGAGGGTTTCCTAATATTACAAACAAATCATTTTGCATGAGATCAACCATTTCTATACTGAAAACTTGCAGCTGTAGTCTTGGTAACCAAGAATTTTACACAATAAATAGACAATATTTGGCTTGTTTATGATAAAAAGAAATCAGCAACTGCTTATTAAGGATATTACAGTAGTACTACGGGAAGTACCATTGAAGATCTACAGCAAGCACTTATTAAGGATATTACAGGTAGTACTATGGGAAGTACAGATCTACAGCAAGCAATTTACATATCTGGAAATTTCTCAGTATTGAATAATTTAAAAATCTTTATAACTGCATTCCTCTACAAATACAGAGTTTTGACCCAAGGGAAAAATAACCAAATATTAACTTAAGATACATTTTTCTGTTTCTGTTTTACTTTGATTCATTTGAAATTGCCCCAGTCAGTCTAAAACAATTCACTACCTCCATATTGGTATGTTAACATAGCATGTCACCAGCATCAGCTTGATTTAAATGATATAAATTCTGTTTCTTGCTTCATAAAAATTACACAAAAATTATTAATTTACATTTCTCATGGCTGTGTTGTTACTTTCAGGAATACCATATCCATGTGTGGATAATTCTAGTAGTCCAACATGTAAAAATCCGTTAGACAGAATGAAGAATTTCCTTACAACTACACATGATAATAGGTATAGTAATTTGGCATACACACAGTGTGTGTGTGTGTGTGTGTGTGTGTGTGTGTGTGTGTGTGTGTGTTCTAACAACTGCACATGTACACATGACTTTGAAATACTTGTATGTTTGTTTAATTGTCTTGTTGTGCACAAGTGTATAATATGTAGCATTATTTGTGACTAATTTATTAACTAAGTTAGTTTGTACCTACAAGTATATTTAAATGATATATTAAACATTTCATATGAGCATGTATGGTTTATTTGTACACAGTGACAGCTGCTTGTTAATTAGGTTGATAAATAGAATGTAAGCAACAGTTTTATTTTGACATTTAAGCTAAATGGTAAATAATCTCAAACTTTTAATATCCCGTTACATTTAGTGGTGAGGTTTTATGTACAATTTATTTTCTGCTAATCATAAGACCTTTACAGAATTTAAAACCCTTTTATAAAGAAAATAGCATTTTCACTAAGGTATTTCAATAAGAATCACAAGGCAATGCTCCCCTTCAATGATGGGCATTACAGGGACTTGTAGGTAAGGATCGACCCAATCACTTGTCTACCTGTCCTGTCTAGCATTCAGTGAAGCATGCCTTGTGTAATTTAAAAATAATTTTATTGCAAATGTATTTCCAAATTGTACATATTTCGAACAATTTAAATAGTATGAAATTTCTATTGTTAGTATTTATGCTTATACATGTACATCTTGCTAAAGCTTTGATTGTATGATTTATAAGTAATGCAGGTTGTTGATAAGGATAGACCCAATCACTTGCTGTACTCCTTATCTTCCAATGGCATAGTGCTTTCATGATACTTTAGGTCCGTGATTATGTTTTTGATGACTCATTCACTCACTGCTCAAATTCATGGCAATATTTCCTGTCTGAAGCTTGTATGTATTTTATATACATTATACATGTAATTGTGTGTGTAATTATGTTATGCTGCAAAATGTATAGATATGTATATGTTACATTATGTACCACCTCTGGTTGTGTAGAGGGAATAAAGAACATTTAAATATTTGATAGCCTCCACTTAAATGACAAGTTTATTTTCTGCCTGTCCTCTGTTTATCTGCTTGTTCTCTAGTGGTTTCTAGATGACAACTTGAGAACAGATTGATAGAGTTTTAAACTTAGTAAAGTTAATTAGTAATATTAAATACATTTCATTTTTTATTTTCAGCTTTATCTCATTTATTAATTTAGAAATGTGAGGTTTTAAAATTAAAAAATACAGGTCAATTTTGTATTTTTATAAAATGTTTATACACAATCAAAGATAATAAATACATGTAAATAAAGTTACAATTATATGAAAAGATTTATTACTCCGCAGCATGTTGTAGTATCATTTTAAGTCCTAATGTCTTGTTTTCAGAGATTTGTTGCACACTGCAGAGAATATTGATCATATGTGCAAAATACAAAAATCTATCAGTCCTCATACTTTTAGAATAAACTTGTTTTCAATACCTTCACTACTATTTTTATTTTTTATGTTTCAGCTGTCATATTTTAGGTAATGCTGGCCAATGTCTTGGGTATGAATTTTATACAGAACCAAATCTTGCAGAATCCATTTTAAATACAGTTTTGACAAATCTACAACATCTTCCAGATTATAGAATGAAACCTTTGATAAATATCCTTATCCTTATATATTTGTCATAGTGACAGAACTTTATATATTTGTCATAGTGACAAAACTTTATATATTTGTCATAGTGACAAAACTTTATATATTCGTCATAGTGACAAAACTTTATATATTCGACAAAACTTTATATATTCGTCATAGTGACAAAACTTTATATATTCGTCATAGTGACAAAACTTTATATATTCGTCATAGTGACAAAACTTTATATATTTGTCATAGTGACAAAACTTTATATATTCGTCATAGTGACAAAACTTTATATATTTGTCATAGTGACAAAACTTTATATATTCGTCATAGTGACAAAACTTTATATATTCGTCATAGACAAAACTTTATATATTTGTCATAGTGACAAAACTTTATATATTTGTCATAGTGACAAAACTTTATATATTCGTCATAGTGACAAAACTTTATATATTTGTCATAGTGACAAAACTTTATATATTTGTCATAGTGACAAAACTTTATGTATTCGTCATAGTGACAAAACTTTATCAATACTTAATTGTAATATTGTTAATGATAGGGTCAATATATACAATCAAACAGTCATAATACAATGTATATATAAAATACTGTAAATCACTTGGTATGTAATTTATCAGATTTATTTTCTTGTAAAAAATACATTTAATGAAATTTTGAAGTGAATGTTTACTTGACAAAGAACTTTTGCTCTGTGTGTGTGTGTGTGTGTGGGTGTGTGTTTGTGTGCTGGCATAGGTTCTAAGTAAAACATTAAAAAAGCAGATGTTTACATACAAATGAATATTATTTACTTTTAAATAAAAACAAACATTTACTGTTAATTATTAAGTTATGTTGTTTTAATCAGTAATAATTATCTGGAACTCACTTCACAGAAGTTTAAAGAATGAATGTATCATTGAGGAAAACCTTTACACTACCACCAGTCTATAAATTGATGAATTTCATCATAATTGGTAAAATCTTTTAAATGTTTTATTAATATATTTATACAAAACTGTAATGCAGGAGGTTATAAATGAAGTATATATATATATAAAAGTCACAAATATTTGTGTTTAGCCAGTTATAGAATTTTATTGTAAAACCTTAACAATAAACAAGAGTATTTATAAAACCTTATATACTGAGTTGTCCTAAAGAATGTTTTACCTCAGCAGTCATTCCACTACTGGCCTTTCTATGTCCATTTATGTATGAGGTGTGTATAATATAAATTATTAATTATTTCATTTTTTTAAATCACCATATTACAGTAGTAGTACCTGAATGTCTGGTCTTCCTGTATGTATGAGATATATTTAATATAAAAAATCTTAATTATATCATTCTATAAAAATATGTACAAATGTATAGTGTAACCTCCTGAAACAGAATCCTTAGCAAATAGAAATCCTGTCAAAACCATCTGAATCCTTGCATTTGGTCCTGAATTTTAGAATCAGTATTATTTATTTTTAAAAGTTTAATTAACTGAACACTGTGAATTCTGACTTTTGGTGTATTTTTTTCAGGGGAAAAAACAATCATTGTTCAATATTTAACCTGTGAAAAAATAAATTTTTCTCTCAATTTGCACTCAAAATATGAAATAATTTTATGGTTGATATCAGTCAAATAAAAAAACAAGGTTTTGTTTCATGTACCACCAAAAAAATAATTATCTAAATTGGGAAGGTATTCATTTTGTTAAGTAATAACACAATTCTCATTGATAGTGAAGTAGTTAACGAAGTTTGTACAATAATCTCTTTTCTTGTCATCTTTGTTGCTCATTTAATTTGAAGATAATTGACAATCTGACATGGTGTCTCGTAAACATGATAATGATGGTGATTATCAATCAGCAAACAGTACATCTTATTAAGTGTCAGGACTCAAAAAATAGGAATTGGTTAGAAAAAAGATGTGCTTTCTAAAAAAGCACTTTGCAGCAATCTGTAAAAATTACTGATTATTATAACCATTTACTATATGTAACACATTTTTCTCAAACATTTTTATTGGGTAGTTTTTGTTAGAATAGGCAAATGGGGTGCTGCATTTAGCACATTCTTTAAAAATCTTCTCCGAAACAACTTGGTCTATTTAAATATATTTTGATGTAGATCTTACCTAGGTGCGATTTAAGTTAGCACAAATCAACTTCTCTGAAGTTGTATAGTCATTGAACATATGTTCTTTTCCAAAAACAAAAAACAAAGTCATGTATTAGTAGAATATTTAACTAGGATGCAACATTAGTCCAATCTTTGAAATTCGTCTAATCTTAGATGTAGCTTGACTTATTCATTTCAGTATTATGAACCAATTTAAGCCAACCTGGTTGTTTTAGCTCTCTACTGTCATAGTTGTAATAAATACAAACAATTGTGCATCACTGACCCTATTGTACCTCTTCTGTTCACAGTTATGTTGACTGTTGCTGTATAGATTTTTTTTTTCTGTAGCTTATTTATAATACATATTCTTGCATTATACAGTTTTTTGTAACGACTTTAGTTAAATTTAGGCAAAAAGACATGGTCACTGATTGTAAAAAGAAAATTAGATTCCATTCAAAAATTTTAGTTTTAATGCAGTGATTTTTATAAAACTTCAAAGTACCAAAAGCAGCTGATGACAAAATTTGCTTTGGAATGATTTTCAAGTGTCATGCTCGGTGTTTCTGTAAATACAAAATTGGCTTTTGGTCAATAACTTTAGTAACAATTTATAGATTTTAGGTCACCTGAGCATGAAGTGCTTATGTGAGCTGTTGTATTTAGTCTTTGACTGGTGCATGTTGAACATTTTGCATTATGTGTTGTGCATCAACATTTTTTGGTGAGTACTCTAGAGGCCACAGTTTATATCCAATCTACATTAACTTTGGCTACAATGATCCTCTTTACAAAAGCTTGGTCAAGTTTCAATAAGGGTCATGTTTGATTAACGAGTAGGTCACATGGTCAATATATAGAAAAACCAGGTTGGGTCAGTAACTGGGTCTCAAATTATAGAAATCCTTGTTGACACAGATGTTGGCAGTTTTAGTCTTATCTTGATCAAGCCTGCTTTTGTTGGTCAAGTTTTTGCCTGGGTTGGGTTAATATGTAGGTCAGTAAATTAAACCATAGAAAAACTTTGTTAATATACTTAAAGTCACTTTTCAGTTCAGACTTCTTCAGACTTGTTTAGAATGATCAAACTTGACAAAAAAAGGTCAAGTTTATGTATGGTTCATGTTGAATCAGTAGGTAAAATCATGAAAAAACCTTGTAAACACTTTTAAGGCAACAGTCATGATTCATGTTTCATCATTGTTCTTCAAGGTGATCCTCTTGACAAAAGCTAGTTGAACTATAATGTATTGATCATTAAGTAGGTAAGTAGGTTATGGATCAATAAATGGGTCAGTAGGTCATATCTTAATACAACTTTGTCAATACACTTAAAGCCCCAGTTATACTGAAATCTTCATCTGGACAAAAACATGGTCAAGATGGTGTAGAGGTTATAGTGGAAAAATATGTAGGACACTAGATCAAAAATGGTCAAGTTGGTGTAGAGGTTATAGTGGAACAATATGTAGGTCACTAGAATAAAACATGGTCAAGATGGTGTAGAGGTTATAATGGAACTATATGTAGGTCACTAGATCAAAACATAGTCAAGATGGTGTAGAGGTTATAATGGAACTATATGTAGGTCACTAGATCAAAACATGGTCAAGATAGTGTAGAGGTTATAATGGAACTATATGTAGGTCACTAGATCAAAACATGGTCAAGATGGTGTAGAGGTTATAATGGAACTATATGTAGGTCACTAGAATAAAACATGGTCAAGATGGTGTAGAGGTTATAATGGAACTATATGTAGGTCACTAGATCAAAACATGGTCAAGATGGTGTAGAGGTTATAATGGAACTATATGTAGGTCACTAGATCAAAACATGGTCAAGATAGTGTAGAGGTTATAATGGAACTATATGTAGGTCACTAGATCAAAACATAGTCAAGATGGTGTAGAGGTTATAATGGAACTATATGTAGGTCACTAGATCAAAACATAGTCAAAATGGTGTAGAGGTTATAATGGAACTATATGTAGGTCACTAGATCAAAACATGGTCAAGATGGTGTAGAGGTTATAATGGAACTATATGTAGGTCACTAGATCAAAACATGGTCAAGATGGTGTAGAGGTTATAATGGAACTATATGTAGGTCACTAGATCAAAACATAGTCAAGATGGTGTAGAGGTTATAATGGAACTATATGTAGGTCACTAGATCAAAACATAGTCAAAATGGTGTAGAGGTTATAATGGAACTATATGTAGGTCACTAGATCAAAACATGGTCAAGATGGTGTAGAGGTTATAATGGAACTATATGTAGGTCACTAGATCAAAACATGGTCAAGATGGTGTAGAGGTTATAGTGGAACTATATGTAGGTCACTAGATCAAAACATGGTCAAGATGGTGTAGAGGTTTTAATGGAACTATATGTAGGTCACTAGATCAAAACATGGTCAAAATGGTGTAGAGGTTATAATGGAACTATATGTAGGTCACTAGATCAAAACATGGTCAAGATGGTGTAGAGTTTATTCTGGAACTATATGTAGGTCACTAGATCAAAACATGGTCAAGATGGTGTAGAGGTTATAATGGAACTATATGTAGGTCACTAGATCAAAACATAGTCAAGATGGTGTAGAGGTTATAATGGAACTATATGTAGGTCACTAGATCAAAACTTGGTCAAGATGGTGTAGAGTTTATTCTGGAACTATATATAGGTCACTAGATCAAAACATGGTCAAGATGGTGTAGAGTTTATTCTGGAACTATATGTAGGTCACTAGAATAAAACATGGTCAAGATGGTGTAGAGGTTATAATGGATCTATATGTAGGTCACTAGATCAAACCATAGAAAAACTTTACTAACTTTATCAAAGTTACAATTTTAGTTAAATCTTCTTCAGACTTGCTCAAAATGATCATCTTGACAGAAGTAAGATGAAACTTTTGCTTTTGTCATGTTGGTTCTATAATTAGATCACTTCTTCAACTCATAGAAAAATATTGTTATTAATATTAGGCTATTATTTTAGTTAAAACTTTATTAAACATACTCAGAATGTTCCTCTTGACACATACATTTACACAGCTGAGCATCTAGAACCTCAAGCTGAGCATCTAGGACCTCAAGCTGAGCATCTAGGACCTCAAGCTGAGCATCTAGGACCTCATATCTTTCTTGTTAATGCTACATTTTAATGAATTTACTTGTTATACTTATGATATCATTTAAACTTGCTTTCAGAGATTGGGGAGTAAATGGCAAATAATCAACCAGAGATCTGTGTAAGTATCACTGTCTATTTACATTAATTGATTTTTTTGTTACAATATTTTAAAGAACAATGAATCTTGTTTGGAAAATCTACATAAAATAAACAAATTGACAAATGACAAATCAAATAAGATTTTTTATATATACAGTAAAACCCCGATCTATCGCCACCCGATTTATCGCCAAACTCGCTTATCGCCAAAGTATCATGTAAACCCATTTTTCCCTCATGTAAAAACCCCCGTTTTAATGCCAAATTCGCCTATCGCCATCCGCCACCCTTACCTTATAACCAATGATCATTTTACTGTTATTGTAACCTCGATATTATCGCCAATTAACATGGTCACATGTGACTGATTTTATTAAAAGTAGACACACGATTGGACAGTCAGAAACTCATTCATGCGTATACAACTACATGTATGTATGGCTTCCCAATAATAGAAAAAATAGCGATTACTGAATTGTGTTTCTTTTATAAATAAAAAATACTCAGCTGATCTTTGTTTTTGTTTGTTGATTATATATAATGTATAAACAAAACGTCAATACCCAAACGAAAAAGGAATTTCGTTGAATATCAAACAGAAAAAGTATATTATGATATATTACAAAAACTTGCTAAAATAACACAGCTAGAAACTGCTTGTTATTTTTTCAATGTTATGGGGGATTGGAGTAAAACAAAGAACTGTTGGGGATAATTTGCCTGCAAAAAGGCCATTACGGTGACAGAGGCCCTCCAAGAAAATGACACGGGAGTGCTACGTATTCTGAGAAGGCATTGAAGTTGTGTTTACTTATGCTCGAACTCAGAATATATAAATAAAAATAAAACGATTCTTTAAATCATATGAGTCTTCCACTGAAAACAATTTAATTGAGCCGTCTCCAATTTCGATTTTAACGTATGTATCCAACTCTCGCCAAACTCGTTATAACGCCAAAATATTAATGGATAAATGTTGGCGTTATAACAAGGTTTTACTGTAATTGGAATAACATCAGCTAAACCTACAGTTATAAACTTTGATCACAACACTTGCCATAACACATGACATCTGTGTTTTATGTGGACATTTTTATTTTGATGATTTCCAACATACAACCTGCTCTGACCTGTACATCATTGTGTAACATTCGTGACTGCTTTTGATCTAAAGTAACCAATTGATATGGCATACTGTCTATTGTTGAATTGTTCTAAACATGAGATCTCTCTCTCTACCTTTTTTGCACAACCTTTTTCAAAATAATATGGACTTTGTATCCTGAGATACTATCAACAGCAACATGCAATATATGTTGTATGTTGATCCTTGTATCATATTCATCTTTGTTGAAATATCTCATTGTTTGAGAAAAAACAATAAATACTAACTATATTAACTATATAATAGGCTCTAAACGGCTTATACAAAACATTCCCCATTGACATCATATCAAGGGCAATAACTAACATCCAGATATTAATTAAAGGGTACTTAGAGATTTTGTGTTTATTATGAATTCTGTCATTTATTATCAGTCAGAGTTAGTCATCAAGACCTATTCCTAGAGCTTCATGGTAGATTTTTCACAGATTATCTCCAGCTTTATTAGTCAGTGTTGGGAGTATGTTATAGTCATTAACCCTAATTAACTTCTTCATTTTATTTCTGTTTTATACATTGATTATAGAAGTGAAACTGATGATTTGGAAACCCAGGAAATACTTGAAGAACAACTTACAAGACAGTTAACTAGAGAATATATAGATCTTTTAGGTATGGATAGAGAGAAAGTATGGTAAGGTATGGATAGATAGAGAGAAAGTATGGTAAGATATGGATAGATAGAGAGAAAGTATGGTAAGATATGGATAGATAGTAGGTATGGTACGGTATGAATAGATAGAAGATATGGTAGGATATGAATAGATAGAAGGTATGGTTAGGTATTGATAGATAGAAAGTATGGTTAGGTATGAATAGATAGAAGATATGGTAGGATATGAATAGATAGAAGGTATGGTTAGGTATGGATAGATAGAAAGTATGGTTAGGTATGGGTAGATAGAAAGTATGGTTAGGTATGGATAGATAGAAAGTATGGTAAGGTATGGGTAGATAGAAAGTATGGTTAGGTATGGATAGATAGAAAGTATGGTTAGGTATGGATAGATAGAAAGTATGGTTAGGTATGAATAGATAGAAAGTATGGTTAGGTATGGATAGATAGAAAGTATGGTTAGGTATGAATAGATAGAAAGTATGGTTAGGTATGAATAGATAAAAAGTATGGTTAGGTATGGATAGATAGAAAGTATGGTTAGGTATGGATAGATAGAAAGTATGTTAAGGTATGGATAGATAGAGAGTATGGTAAGGTATGGATAGATAGAAAGTATGGTTAGGTATGGATAGATAGAAAGTTTGATAAGGTATGGGTCAATAGAAAGTATGGTAAGGTATGGGTAAATAGAAAGTATGGTAAGGTATGGGTAAATAGAAAGTATGGTAAGGTATGGGTAAATAGAAAAATGGAAATAGAAAGTATGGTAAGGTATAGATAGATACAAGGTATGGTAAGGTATGGATAGATTTAAAGAATGGTAAGATATGGATAGATAGAAGGTATGGTAAGGTATGAATAGATAGAAGTTATGGTAAGGTATGGAAATAGACAGTATGTTAAGGTATGGAAATAGAAAGTATGTTAATGTATGGATAGATAGAGAGTATGGTAAGGTATGGATAGGTAGAGAGTATGGTAAGGTATGGGTAAATAGAAAGTATGGTAAGGTATGGGTAAATAGAAATTATGGTAAGGTATGGGTAAAAAGAAAGTATGGTAAGGTATGGATAGACAGAAAGTATGGTTAGGTATGGGTAAATAGAAAGTATGGTAAGGTATGGGTAAATAGAAAGTATGGTAAGGTATGGATAGATAGAGAGTATGGTAAGGTATGGGTAAATAGAAAGTATGGTAATGTATGGATAGATAGAAAGTATGGTAAGATATGGATAAATAGAAAGTATGGTAAGGTATGGGTAAATAGAAAGTATGGTAAGGTATGGGTAAATAGAAAGTATAGTAAGGTATGGATAGATAGAAAGTATGGTTAGGTATGGGTTAATAGAAAGTATGGTAAGGTATGGGTAAATAGAAAGTATGGTTAGGTATGGGTTAATAGAAAGTATGGTAAGGTATGGGTAAATAGAAAGTATGGTAATGTATGGATAGATAGAAAGTATGGTAAGATATGGATAAATAGAAAGTATGGTAAGGTATGGGTAAATAGAAAGTATGGTAAGGTATGGGTAAATAGAAAGTATGGTTAGGTATGGGTAAATAGAAAGTATGGTAAGGTATGGATAGATAGAAAGTATGGTTAGGTATGGGTTAATAGAAAGTATGGTAAGGTATGGGTTAATAGAAAGTATGGTAAGGTATGGGTAAATAGAAAGTATGGTTAGGTATGGGTAAATAGAAAGTATGGTAAGGTATGGGTAAATAGAAAGTATGGTTAGGTATGGGTAAATAGAAAGTATGGTTAACAAGATTAACTTGTTGTTTTTCAGGATGTATATGTCGTAATAGAAAAATAGATATATCTACTAACACTGAGGATGAAATGATTGATGACAATGATATTCTAGTACAGTCTCAACAGTTAAAGGATGATTCTCTTGGAGATCTAGGGCAGTTGTGTTTAAAGGAAGAAGTAAGTTTAATGATGTATAGTAAATGTCACATGACAGCCTGGTGTAATGGTATATAATCATTTCAGTTTAAGTACAGTCTCATCCAGAGTTATTTACACATAACTCTATACTTGAGGTTTATTGTATCTAATTCGAGAATTATTTTATATGTGTACTAAATGTAATGCTGCTTGGAGAGTTTGATAAAATTTTCTGTTTTCTTTCTGCTTTTAGTCAGTTTATCCTTGTATGGTGATGTGTGTTTTTAGTGGACTTGCTTGGAATGATACACAAACAAGTAATAGGTGTGGAATGATTGGATGGTCTATGTTGAAACAGGTAAATATTGTGAAAAATCCAGAAGTTCATTTTGAACAATGCATCTGCCAGTTGAGTGGTACAGGCCCCTTTAGTATTTTGTTTATTTGAGTTTACTCAAAACCATATAATATGATAGTGTAAAATTTATTATGAGTAAATTTATAGAAAACCCAAGTTGTTGATGACTGGAAACTCGTAGAACATGTAATTTACTAATTTTATGAAGATAATAAACCTAAGTTGTTTTAAAACTGGACAGTAGTTGTACAACTGGGTCACTGAACTAAGTTTATGACTTTAAACTGAATAATTAACTATTGAAAAATAAAAATTATGTATGACTATAAAATCCAATCCAAGTAATTTTATAAGATGAAACCAAAGTAACTTCATAACTGTAAATAACAATTTAAGGTAATAGTTTTACTGTTATCATATGTTTTAGGTTAAGATATTGTTTTATGTTTTAGTAGTCTTAATATCTTGGTAATTATCTGTTGATACTTTATGAATCATTTTATTCCACACTTTTCATGTGATGTATTTACAGCTTGTTGCTGACAAAAAGATGACTTCTAATTCTGCTGTGCATTTTCTTTGTTGTGTTTTATTTGGTTTACAACAACATGGTGAACATGAAGGATGTCAAGCATCACTTCTTTCACTAGGATTACAGACATACGAGTTACTGGTATGTACATTATATAGTTATCACCTTATGTCAGTATGTGTCACAGAGACTTGTACACATGATTGTCAATATATCTTAGAGACTTGTGTACATGTTTGTCAGTAAATCACAGACTTGTATACATGTTGTATATATATATGGTTGTCAGTATATCACGGACTTGTATATATGTTTGTCAGTACATCACAGACTTGTATACATGTTTGTAAGTACATCACAGAGACTTGTTTATATGGTTGTCGGTACATCACAGACTTGTATACATGTTTGTCAGTACATCACAGACTTGTATACATGTTTGTCAGTACATCACAGACGTGTATATATGGTTGTCAGTATATCACAGACTTGTATATATGTTTGTCGTTACATCACAGACGTGTATATATGGTTGTCAGTATATCACAGACATGTATACGTGTTTATCGTTACATCACAGACGTGTATATATGGTTATCAGTATATCACAGACTTGTATATATGTTTGTCAGTACATCACAGATGTGTATATATGGTTGTCAGTACAACACAGACTTGAATACGTTTGTCGTTACATCACAGATGTGTATATATGGTTATCAGTATATCACAGACTTGTATATATGGTTGTCAGTACATCACAGACTTGTACAGTATACATGTAGATGTTTGTCAGTACATCATAGACTTGTATATTACAGTAGTAGTTGGTATATCACACAGACTTGAATACATGGCTGTCAGTATATTACAGAGACTTAAGTATATCACAGTGACTTAGATACATGTACATGGTTGTCAGTGTGTAACAATGATTTTTATTTTAAAAAAATTATCAACAAGAACACTTGAGAAGCAAAAAGAATTTTATTGGACTAATTGATCAAGATACATATAGTAAAGGTATTTGATGCAAACTTCTTCTCATTCATTAATGAATATCAGTTTCTATTTCAGCGTCCTCTTTTCCCAGATATTAGCAGCGTCTTATTACAAATACCAAACTGTACAGTTGAATTAGTGAAGGTATGTTTTCGTGAAGACTAGTGCACAAAAAGTACATTAATAACCAACTTCACACAGTGACTTGTTTTGGATATGTGAGCTGTACCATTTCTTTAAAAGATACCAGTATATACAAATTTTTAACTCTAGTATTGATGCTACTATATACTGTAGCAGCATATAAAATTATCAGGACCCATGTTCCCTATATCATTACAAATTTTCAACAGATGAGTACAATAGTACCAGGGGTTAATGAAAATATTGTATCCGCCCGTAATTACAGTAGTTGCTCTTGTTTAAAGTTTTTTTTAGGTCACCTGAGCCATAGGCTCATAAAATAATATTTTGAATTGTTATTATGTTTGCCTTATAATAATGATTAAGACAGAATATGATAATTGAAGGTCATATTCTATCTTGATCATTATAATACATTAAATACTACAGTTCTTCTGTTGCATAAAATATCAAAAACTTTGCCCCCTATATCATTACGAATATTGAACTGTACACTTATGTGTGTATGTTATCATTTTGTTAAAAATACCATCTTACATGTAATTGATTTAAAAATGTTAAGTTTGGTTTATTTTTTCAAAACTGACCATTTTGTAATAATTAATGCTTGTTAATATTGATTATATTTCACCGTATTACAGGCTTTTGATGATAAAATTCTTCTAAGCAGTCCACAGAAACAAATGACTGACAAGAAAAAGAAAGATGCTTTTAAAAATTGGTAGTTGGTGTAATAGGGGTATGTACATGTATATTGATTGGGGAATTGTTGGTATAAAAGGTGTATTATAGAAATGGAGATATTGTGTTGTATATGAATGGGAGAATGGTTGTTGATATAATAGGGGTATTTATGTAAATATATAACAAAATACCTGCTAAATTTTGCTGTGCCATATGTGCACATTTCAGAAAATTATTTCGCATCAGTGACACTAGGGGCCAAAAAGTTTGATAGATAAAAAAGAAGAGCCAAATAGTTGAAAATTAATTAATCCAAAGTTCCAAATTTATATGTATCCAAATCCAGCTAAGGAATGTTTTGCATGAGGGAATAATCCTTAGTTTTAAATAAATTTCAAAATTAGGACAACTGGAAATTTTGCTAAATGGTATATTTTCTGACAGCACAAAGTACTGCCTACTGAGTTATGGATACCCTTGGGGAGAATAACTCTGCCAGCAGTGGTACCCGCTCAGGGGTAGTAAATATATAACAAAATACCTGCTAAATTCTGCGATGCCATATGTGCACATTATGGAAAATTATTCCTCATCAATGACACTAGGGGCCAAAAAGTTTGATAGATAAAAAAGATGAGCCAAATAGTTAAAAAATTAATTGATCTAAAGTTTCAAATTTATATGTATCCAAATTTAGCTAAGGAGTGTTTTGCTCGAGGGAACAATCGTTAGTTTTAAATTAATTTCAAAATTAGGACAGCTGGAAATTTTCCTAAATTGAATATTTTGATGGAATGTTTGTTGTTTAATTATTGTTGGTGTAATAGGGGAAGGTGTATTGCTGGAGAGTTGTTGTTAAATATTAATATGAAATTAATGAGGGAATTGCTGTTTGTAAAAAATAAGTATATATATTTGTGAGGTTGTTTGGATACTATTGGTATGTATGTTATTGATATTTTTTATAAAATTATTGTAAGTGCAAAACATTCTAATGCTATTAACAATGAGATCAAGCCTAGTCATCTCTAAAGATTAATCTCAGAACAAATTCCTTTATGCATGTGATGTACAATTTTGTATAATGGTTTGCCTTAGTGTAGCATGCACTTAGGGTGACTATGTGTTAAGGTTCACACTCATCAAGTAAGTATGCTGCAGACAAGCAATACCAATAGTCCAGTAACATTTTTCTGGGTATTGTTGAGCTAGTGATACTCTGCCCTTCAATGCTAAGTGCCAGGACAAAAAAAGAATTTCAAGTTTCTGGGTATTGTTGAGCTAGTGATACTCTGCCCTTCAATGCTAAGTGCCAGGACAAAAAAAGAATTTCAAGTTTTATGTATGACCCAGCCAGATTTGAACCCTGAACCTTTAATTTTAAAGGTTGACACCACCATTGAGCTACAGAGGACATTCTTAGGTGTAATAGGGGTATGTGCTTTAATAAAAGGATTGTGTTTGCATTATCTGGGCATATGTTTCTTATATGTTTATTGGAAATCCTTAATGGCATAAAAGAGATGTTTATATTGGGATTTGTTTTTGGTATAAAACAGGCATTTTTATTGATGAGGAAGTTTTTGTTGGTATAAGTTTTGGTTCTAGATAAATTATATTTTAAAAATAAATAATTGAAATAAATCATACATACTCAGAAATCTATTTTAGTAACACTGGCATCACTTTTAATGTTATTTAAAATGAATTCATGTTATAATTTGTTTTACATTTCAGCAAAATATAGGACAGAAGTTTAAGAGAGAAATACATTACAAAAACCTCCCACCTCTTTATAGATTACGACCAAAAGTACCAACAGTTGATGATACAGAATCAGAAGATATAGGTCTTTGTGGACTATTTAAACCATCTAATACAGATTCTTAGTTTGATTCCAGTGGGACCATATCTATAATGATTATAATTAGAATATTGAGTTTTCTGTGCACAACTTAAGCTATTGATTATAATCAATGCTAAGTTACATCGTGATGTAATATTTATAATGAAAAACCAGAAGTGATAGTGCTTCTTAAACCATCAAGCAATTGTTATGAACTCATTGTAGCAGCAACATTTGGATAGTGGTAATTATGAGGTTTCTTATGCAATTGTCAGAAAAAATGGGAACAAAATGATAAATTTGCTTTTGATCCATTCAGGAACACTTGGGATAATAATATTATTGCTCTTTTTCTAATGTAACTGGAACAGGGGGATAGTTCTAAATGTATTTTGTCTAGGTACACATAAATCATGATAAAAAGCCTCTATTATAGTGAAATGGAACAATGGAGAGTTCTTAAAGTATTTTGGTTAGGAACACTTGGATCATGATGATAATACTTCTATTCTAGTGTAACAGGAACAATGGAGAGTTCTTATTGTATTTTGGTTAGGAACACTTGGATCATGATGATAATGCCTCAATTCTAGTGTAACAGGAACAATGGACAGTTCTTATTGTATTTTGGTTAGGAACACTTGGATCATGATGATAATAACTCAATTCTAGTGTAACAGGAACAATGGAGAGTTCTTATTGTATTTGGTTAGGAACACTTGGATCATGATGATAATACCTCAATTCTAGTGTAACAGGAACAATGGAGAGTTCTTATTGTATTTTGGTTAGGAACACTTGGATCATGATGATAATACAGTTCTTATTGTATTTTTTTAAGGAACACTTGGATCATGATGATAATGCTTTCTTTTCTTGTGTAGCTGGAACAATGTTCATTATGTTGATCATAATTAAAACAAAATATGTCGATGATATTGTTAATATTAAATTCTTGTCAATTTAACCAAGTCATGACCACAAGACAAGAAAATAATTGTTACTTTCAAATAGAACTTATTTTCATGTTCATGGAAAAAGTTTTGTTTTGATTTCTAACATTAAACATCATTGAAAATTTTATGCATCAAGGACTGATTTATATGTTATGAGCCTCGTATGTAAGGGGTTGAAAATTTGGAGAAATTATTGCATTATTTTAACATAATCCCCTTCAGTATCTATACACTTTTACCAGCCACGTTGAAGGACTCGGATGCCACTTTTAGATAAAATCTGATGGAGCGAGATCGGCAAGTAGGATGTATGATTGTCCTGGTGGAACACACCTTTACTGAGTTTTCAGTGGCGCTGTAACTGCATCAAAAGTGATGCAAAGTATGCGTCATTAATTGTTTGCATCTTTTTAAAATAATCTACATTTAGCATCCCATAAAATCGAGGCCGTAACCTTTCCAGTTGATGGAACCGTCTTTAGTTTTGGCAGCTGTGAACCGGGGTGCTTTCATTGTTGAGACTGTTGTTTGGCCTCTGGAGTAAAATTATTGACCAACAGGGACAGCCGTTGTGGGATGGGATTCATCCTTAAGGCTGTGCCTGACAGGTTTGAATTCCACAACCCACCTTTTTACTGTCGCATATAAAGAGGCATCTTTCACTAGTGCTGCTGCCACGTCAGTATGGGTATTTTTAGGTGCTTAACCTATCTTGTGGAAATATTAGCATACTGCTCTTGCACTGATTTTGTCCATTTTGCCAAAGTCACTTGCCTGGTTTTACCACCTGCAACGAAGTTGGGGGGGGGGGGGTGTATACTGTAATCACCTTGTCTGTATGTGTTTTTGTCTGTCCGTCCCTAGACACAATTTGTTCAGAGTTTAATCAGTTATGTATGATTTATTGAAACTAACTATGTACAGACTTTTAGCATCATAAGAACTTGTGCATCTACAATTATCAGTTTGATCAGATGAATTTTGTGTATTTATTGCCATTTCCAGACTAAGAAGTTTTCACACCTACAATTTGGCTGTACATACAATTTGTCCAGAGGTTTATTTAATTATGTATGTTCCAACTTTTCTGAAACTATACACATATGTTAGGCATCATAAAAATCTGTGCACCTGCAATTATCAGATTGATGGTATGATTTTTTTAAATTTATTGTCATTTCTAGACTTAGAATTTTTCACTTGCAGTTTGGTGGTACATACAATTAGTCCGGAGGTTTATTAAATATGTATGATATAGTTTTTTTTAAACAATGCACACATATTAAGAATCATAAGAACATGTGCACCTGTTATTATTAGATAGATTACTTTTTTGGTTTGGTCGTTAACTTAATTTCGTTCGGGAGCGGGGGTAGTCTCCTTTAGAGACAGTTCTAGTTTACATTAGAATGCTACCTCGTCATGTAGACTGACTAAAAAACATGTCTTCGGATACGTGGCTCTAAATAGTCAGGGAATAGCAGGGCTGAAAAAACACATTATGCTAACCTCTTTCAATAAAAGGTTCACAACATATCAATCAGCCCTTGTATCAGTGATCCGGGAAACATTAAAATCAAATGATTTAAAAGTAAAGACAAGTATTTTAAAAAGGATGTAAAATACGTAACTAGTTAAAAAAAACTAGTAAAATTTTAGTACCTTGTCACTGAATTCCTAAGTTAGTTTTTTGCAGTAGAGCAAACGACTAGACATGTCAAGTAGTACAAGTGCAGCATTGTAAGCTAAGAAACATCTGACAAAAATACTATTTTTGGTATAATAGTTTTGATATGCCATATGAGCAACATTTCGGAAAAGTCATTTCTCATAGAATTAAATCAAAGTACTGGTAAAAACAAAATTTAAAGGATAGAGGTGTTTAGAAATAAGGGAGTTAAGGCGTTTTACGCCCTAGTCATGAATTTTTAGTAATATCGATTGTTAAATAGAGGAGGGAACCGTGGTTCGTAAGTAAAACTGCCACAAGCAAACTGACAATCTTACTACACTAGGATCTGCCGGAGTGAGATATAAAACTTGGCGTCGAACGTTACTTTATTCATGTGTCGACAAGGTAAGCTAACTGGTTGTGTTAGCACCCTGGATATAACAACATACATGTAACAACCTGGATGTGTTAAGAAAGTCGTAGGCTAACTAGCATTAGTGCAATATGCAGCTCGTAGATGTTCACGAAAGTTTAAAGGGGTTAGTTTTAACTTTCACTTAGCTAACAATACTGTACAAATTGTATGCCTAGACGGAAGTTAATCTCTTCCAGTTAATCCTACTTAACCTATGAAAAATTTTAGATTAAATCTCCAGCACCGAAAACATGGAGATTACGTACTTATTTAATTAACATTTTGGTTGTGTTCCAGTCTATTAAGTTTTCAACCTTGATGATATTGTTGTACTTAATCATTCCACTCATTTCACAAGTGATGTTTCAAATGGCACATATAAAATAAGAATTTGTAACTGAAAAATATGTACATTGAAAAAAAATCAAAGGAACAAAAAACACAAAACAAAACAAGTAAATAGCAAAACAGAAAAAACAAATTCAAGACGAATATATAAGGATCACTGAAAATAAGATTAGAAGATCAAAAGCACTCCTTACAAAATGTGAACCAACAAACCCTAAATATATTTAATATACATCAAAATAAAACAAAGCATATAGTGTTTTAACCTTTTAATTACATTTTAGGAGAACAATAAATGGAATGATATTCCGCAAAGATACGTAACGTTTCATGGAAGAGTTGTTTATTAACAAGTCTAACCGATATGTGACATAATTAACAAGGATGAAGCGTTGGTGTATATATCGACAATAAAGCACATAAACGTTAACATTTCATTAGTATATATCTATAACAGAAATAAAAGGTTAACATTGTTGTAATGATCGAAATCCCTAATTATAACAGTCACAGTAAGCATATTGTACGCCGATTCCCCTTTACTACGACTCTACAGGAGTGATAACTGATAGTGTCACAATAAGTATATTGTACGCCGATTCGCCTTTACTACGAATCTACAGCAATGATAACGTTTATATCGGTTTGACAGTGTGTCATAGTAAGTATATTGTACACCGATTAACTATACTACGGCTCTGCAACAGTAATATCGTTTATGTCGGTTTGACAGTGTCACAGTAAGTATGCTGTAGCACATTCCCCTTTTTACTACGATTCTACAGCAGTGATAACGTTTACGTCTGTTTGATCTTGATTGTCCTGATTATCCTTGTCTTCAATTTTTGTATCACTAAAAAGCAACATATCATTAGTTAGGTTTAAAATTGGCTCAAAATCATCGAATGTTTTGAAACTCTTATTAAAAGGAAAGATAAAGACAGATGTGCAAATAGCAGGACTTGCTACAAAAACATTTGATCAAAATACATCTGATTTCTAGTTTGATTGGAGATTTTCATTACGTTTATCTTCTCAGTTAATTAATACTTTCCCCATAAACAAAAGACGCCACGTTTTATAGTGAAAACGATATTGTAAAAAAAATTAAAATGTTGAGAGGTATTAAATGTTTTCTGAACACAAATAGATAAGCTAACTAGATTCTTTTATCCAGAACAAGGTTCAAGTGTCTTACAACTGGCCTTTAAACGGCCATGGGATAACTGGTGAAATACACAAATCATAATTTTGTGTTTGTTTACAATTTATAAAGTCATGTAAAGAAAACAAATTGTAAATAGGTTCAAGAGCATCTTGAGAAGCAAACATTCTTCACAGAAAAGTTCATTAGCAAGGTCTTAAGTGTAAATAATTCCTATTTTAGACAGAATTTAGACACTTTACCTGTCAGTTGTATTTCCTTGTGTATTTTGACCAGTTGTCGGTCGAGATTCTCCCTTTATTTTCTCAATTCGCTTTAAATATTTTTTATGTCCAGCTAGCAGTTCACTGTGAAAATATCAAAGCATTAAAGGACTGTTTTAGTGTTTTAGTTTGTATCGATTTATAGTTGTACATAAAATCCAAAACAAGAAAAATCAAATGGCTATTAATTTTTACAAAAACACATCTTCCTCTTGAGTTAACTTCATATATATATATATATATATATATATATATATATATATATATATATATATATATATATATATATATACCTATGTCTTACCTTACGCATCCGGCCGTTAGAAACTTGCTAATCTATAGTTATAGATACATCAATATGCAGTATATTCAGAACGTATTTCTATGTCACTTCCAAAATTTAAACGGATAGAGTTTATTCCGAATCATACAACTTACCCCAAATCGACTTCACCATCATTATTAGTGTCCAGTCGTTCTATTAATATGTCTAATTGTGTGCCCGAAATTGGTATCCCTGCTTTCTAAAATAAAGGAATAAGAAGCCAAAGAAATCAGAAATAAAGCCCGTTTATCTTAAAGCTTGCATTTTTTAAAAATAAATAATTAAGAATATACTCAAAAGATGCGTATATGTTTAGGAATGAAAATCCGTAATCTTTCGCAATTATATATTTGACTGTGGTTGTTATCTCGTTAACAAATACATGCATAATAAGTGAAATATTTATTCAATTGGGGGTTTATTGGTGATTAACCTAAGAAAGTTTTAAACTTCTTTACACTAAACAATGTTCTGTTTTCTTTATAATTATACTAAGACGGGACAACTTTTACAATTACATAAATATTATGCTTTAACGTCTATCTTTTTCATTTGAAGACAAATAGTAATTCGTACTTACCTTGATGCCTGAAGCGAATTCTTCATGGCTGATACCGAAATTTTTGTCTGTATCCAGTCTATTAAATAGTTCTGCCCATTTTAATTTGTGTTCATTCACATAATTAATCAAGTACATAAAAGGATCATTAAAAGCATTCTCGTCACGTTTCTGCAAAGCATCTTGAAATGAATCAAACCCATTTACATAACCTCCATGCTTCACCTTGAACGTTGGTTTTGAACCATTAACTGTTTGTAATAAATTAAAGAAAGTCCTTGGAACACACATGTCCTATTGAAGAAATAAAAAGTGCAATATTTATTTTTATTACAATTGAATTGTTTACTATAGTATCAAGTCTAATATTAATTTAGATTATAGAAAAGAATACTCTGAAAAATGTAAAATAAACTTGAATAGCTACAAACGTAAATAACAAAGAACCAAATCAAGTTTAATTGGAGAAGTTTATGTAAGATAATTTTTAAATCAAAAATTTTAAAGATAAATTTTACAGGAAACAACAATACTCTAAACAAGTTGTATGATTATTTATTTGATATAGGACCTTGCACCATAATTTTTTATAAAAAAAATATGTCGATAAAAACAGTTTATAAAAGACATTATTTACAGCTTATTTCCTTATACATTCTGCAAATATAAAGAAATTTTTCTTCAATTTGTTTCAAAATTTGATATCAATAATGTAGCTACATGTTGAATGCTTTTTGTACCGAGTTCAATTTATACAGATTTTACCCTGCATCATTTACCTTAAATTCAAGACGTTCTAAGCTACATTCAGGATAATTGTTTACTATTTGCAATGCCATTACAGGACCTTCAAACGTTATAGGATTTTTACTAATCTGTAAACAATGTAAAAATGATACAAAAAGAGAAAAATTAGTCATTATCTATTTTGTAAATAACCTATGAAATACTCTACATCAAACTATCATCTCCAATCAAAAACTACAAAATTGAAAATAAACTTTTACATTAGCTATATTACGTAGTATTTAGAAATGTTTTTGAAAAAAGTAAGCATTTGTGTATGTGTATGTAGATCTAGAGAAAAACTTACATTTCAAACAAAAAAGAGCTATTGCCATAATTGAAAAAAACCTCTTAACGTCGATTATTCAACAAAATCTTTAATACTGTAACTTTACAAACGTATAAAACAAACAAAAACATACCAGTCCATGTCTAAATCAACCCCCCATTAAAAAATTTAAAAGCTGTCCAATTCAGTCAAACACGTGAACTTCCATCAAAGAAGTGCGCCTGGTACTCCGGAAGGGTAAGCACCTCCTGTCTAGCTAGCTACACACGTCAGGTTGAAAATCAAATTTTAGAATAAAAAAAACATAAGACTATGGGAAGTCTAATATACGTTTGGAAACACGGATATTTTGAATCAAATTTTTAAATCATATTTCAGCTCTGCGATTTGTAAGCAAATCACGCCTAGGTTTGGTAAATTCGCTATTAGTTGATTTAATTGTGAATGAAAAAATTGCAACTAATATATAAGCACTGGTCATAAAACTTTTGACCTTTTCAAAATTAGAAGTTTAAGATTTTGCTCTACTGATTCATTGTGTGAACGAAGTTATTTAAACTAAATAACGACTGTTCGTTATAATCATCTTACCTTCAACACCTTTAAGCTTTTATTGGCACAAAACCCTTGTAATACATGCGACATACCCTCTGGTCCTATCCTATTAGCTACTAGATTTAAGTATTGTATTGTATCATTTACTTTAGCTACTGCCGCTAACATATCAGCCCCCTTGTCTTCTATACCATTCCAAGATAAATCTAAATGTGTTAATCTGGTGTTCTCCTAAAACATTGTTTAGAATAAATAAAAAAAAATATTACAAAATTATGAATGAACCCAGTTAAGTTATATATTTTTAACGTCACATCAGCAGACAAATGCTTTTAACAAGTAGTGATTATCTTCACAAAAACATTATTTCTACTAAATTAGTGTTATGTGAGTTGTCGTATTTAATTTGTTTACTGCTGATTCTTGTTAAAACAACTTTCTTGTTATGTTAACATGAAAATAAAATTACTTATTTTAGCATTTAGCTAAATAAAGTATTTGTTTCTGTTGTGTCTGTTCCAATTCATTTTTAAAAATAAATTGGAATTGTTCTTCGGTTAAATGTTACATGCTTTTATGCTGTAGACAAGTCTAGCTAATTAATCATTAATTTGTAAAAAAAAATTGTAATTCAATTACTTTTAGTCCTTCGGCTATGTGGTACATTCCTTCGTGTCGAAGTTGATTCCAACTCAAGTTAAGGATTTCCAGACAGTCATTACTTCCTTAATTAAAAAGATAAGAAATACTGTCACATAAAAAATTAAACAATCGAAAGGAATCATATATATATATAATACATTCAGTAAAAATGTTTTAATATACAAATGTACGACTATTTTCAGATTATATATTCTATACCATGTTTCTATATCAAAGTTAAACATATGCAAACATTACCTACCTAGAGCATCTCCCAATGTTTTACCGCCCTCTTCTCCAAATTCATTACGGCTCAGATCTAGTTCCCGTAAGGCTGTTTTCTTTAAAAAGAAAAAAGTTGCTGAAATGTGATCTCAGCAAAACATACAACAAAAACCTTATTCACTTAGGTTTGATTGGAAATGTTCGTCTCGCAAAATATGACTACGTCATCAATAGAACGAATTACTATAATTATGATAGCTAGGTGCCGATATCATTGTCGCTTAGGCAGTATCACAAGAGAAAGCAAATAAACGGGAACAAATATAAATGTTAGCGATAATAAGTACCATTTATTAGTCATTTTCCATCTATTGACGGAAACTAAACTATTAATAATAACCATTGGACATTAAATATTTAACGCCTCATAGCGTGTATTTTAAAATGTACAGCATCCAAAGTTTTACATATTAAGAACGTTTTAACACAAATGGCTTATCCTATATTTTACAGTGTAAAGTTATTTGTAATCGATGTGGTGTTTTTTTCCTTTGTCAATATATAACAAATACCTGCTAAATTTTGATGTGCCAGATGTGCACATTTCGGAAAATCATTCCTCATCAGTGACACTAGGGGCCGAAAAGTTGATAGATTAAAAACATACGCCAAACAGTTGCAAATTAATAAATCTAAAGTTCCAAAAATTTGTGAACCAAAATCCAGCTAAGGAATGTTTTGCAGGAGGGGACAGACCTTAGTTTTAAATAAATTTCAAAAAATTAAAATTTAATAAATGGGGTGTGAGTCACTCTAGTCAACATAAGAATTATTTGTACAAAAGTTTCTTCACTTTTGATTAAATGTTTGTGAGCTTTATTGTTTATTTCTCTGGTACATTGAACCATATGATATTACAAGTTATTAACTAAACCAAGCAATAATTTTACAAAACTTCACTTGTAGTACATTATTACGACATCGGAAATTTTTTCATTAATTGTAACATTTTGTATTTAAAAATCAATACAACTAAGATGATATAAAACGTACGGAGCAAGACATGATATTTTATAACTATTTTACTTACGTGATATTTCAATATACGGAGAAAAAATTCAGCATCATGCTCCTTAAACTTATTACCTTAAATTAAAACAAACACAAAGTTTATGAAAAACATCTTCATTTATACTTAAAAAACCTGAATTTGAACATATGTAACTATAACTTAACAAGGAACAAGAGCGATGAAAATGAAGCAAGTTGGTCCCGATATAAAATGTATAAACATTTCTGGACAATGGTTGTAAAATAAGTAAGATAATTCAGGGTCAAGTTTAAGTACTATACAAACACCACTGGACATTTACTTAAGTTCGCCCAAAGTCCGGAATTTGTCCAGTCTTATCCAGATTTAGTTGCAACTCTTTCCTCTTTTTTGAAAAAAAAGCAAAAAATGGGACGAATGTAAATATTGTTTCGTTTTTTTTTTTTCAGTATCTATTGGATATATATACCAGATGCCTTTAATGACACAATGACGTCATCTTCTTCTAGTGTATCGCACAATAACTCAGCACCATAGGATTGTAAATCGTTGTCGGAAAGATCCTGTAAAACATACAAGTAATAAATACCAGATCCAACTGGTTCTTAATCTACCGCGATATTATATAATTAATTATTGAAATTAAAGGCTTCTGAAAAAAAAGATATATACAACTTACAAACTTATAAGCTTATCATACCATATTGTTCTATTTGAGATATCTATCTGTATCATGATATGTATTGTTTATGTATTATTATTATTTAATTTTTTAAAACTGCGAATTTTTGTCTTGGTTTAATAAAATTTAATTCTGGTTTTGATACAAATGTCAATCAAATTATCTTATTTTAGTTTCAGACAGATATAATTTTGTTTTTCCAAAAACTAAAGATCTTATTATCCGGTATTCCTCATTTCACTACTTTTACATTAATTGAATTCACAACAATATTTATATTTCAATGCATTAACACTATGTCTTTTTGGCAATCCTTATTTTACTACCTTAACACGAAGTTCTATTGATAAACGTTCGTCATTCTAACTCTACTACAATAACACATAGTCTATTTGACAAACATCCAGGGTACATTTTTCACTGCCTTAAACACAGAATTATGCAAAAACTGGGCATCTGAGAATGTTCAAGATCATCTACGCATCACATCACCTACAACCGTCTGGTTTAAATCTTAATCGGAAAAAATATTATTGTAAAAAGTTTGTCTTCTTGCCGAAAGAAAGTGGTTTTCTACTGACTGTCCATTGGTTTTCACAACAATTCCAGAACTAAATGACTCAATGTTAGTCAAAGAATTTTACTAGGCGTACAAAGTATGTACCGTTTAAGTCTCGTGCAATAAATACAATGATTAATATACTATCTTAACTCTGTGTACATTTAATACATTAAGGCTGACTTAATGATTTCTCTTTCCAGGTTTCCTTCTATGGTTTATTCGGCTTTGTAAGTAAGTAACATAGTCTATATTGATAAATTTTTGCAGCACGTTTTAATCCAAAATCATATATTCGTTATTGATAAACGATAGTTTTCGATAACAAATTTCTCGCCAAGAGAATGCTAAGCATGTCTTAAAGCCGGGTAAATTTTACATACGGTAATTAGCAAGGATTTTGAAAAATATTGATGACAAAATATGTAAACAATAAAACTTTCCATTTCTTGTTTAATTGAAAATACCAATCTATTTGCTCTTAATGAAATACTCTACATGTCTTGAAGAGTTTTTGAAGATGGCTTATAGCTGCATATCAAACAACAGACTAGAAGGAACGATCAAGAAAAAGGACACCCTGATACCATGAAAAAAAACTTTATATTTCCTTGATGGAAGTTCGCGTATATAACTAATTTTGCCAGCTTTCAAAGTTTTTACTTTGTTTTTAGAATTGTGATTATGACAAGGACTGGTATGCTTGTTTTATAGTATAATAGTGTTTGCTAATTTGAAATAACAGAAGAAAGATGATTAATATACAGCCGAACATATTCCTTTCAATAATGCAAAAGATTATAATAAAAGATATATGCATCATGGAATTAACATTCACTGATGAGGAATGAATTTCCGAAATGTGCACATCTGGCACATCAAAATTTTACTGGTATTTGTTTTATATATTTACAACAAAACTTTGTTTCAATAAAAAAAAAACACAAATGAATTAATTTTTATTTTTTATGCTTCTTTCTAATTTGATCTATATATTACAGGGTAATTATGTACATAATACCTACTAAATGTGTTAGTATATCATTTTCAAACACCATATCCATTAAATATCGTATCCCTGTACGTCCTATACAGTTTCCAGCTATCTTCAAGTTCTTTACTGTATCGTTTGTCTGCAAAATATAAAAAAAAAACTTAAGACATTGTGTATAAAATTATTTTGTATCCTTTACAAATAAGATGATATTTTATTAGTACTGCATTAATAATTACAAAAAAAACTACAACGTCGTTCTATTCTATCGGTCTTAGTGTCACTGATGAGGAATGAATTTCCGAAATGTGTACATCTGGCACATCAAAATTTTACTGGTATTTGTGTTATATATTTTTACTACCCTGAGTGGGTACCGCTGCTGGTGGAGTTAAACTCCCCGAGTGTATCCATAACTCGGTAGGCAGTACTTTGTAGTCAGAAATTTAGTAAAATTTTCAGCCACCTAAAATTTTGAAATTTATTTAAAACTAAGGTTTGTTCCCTCATGCAAAGCATTCCTTAACTGGATTTGGGTTTATATAATTTTGGAACTTAAGATTATTTTCAACTATTTGGCTTATGTTTTTTATCTATCAATTTTTTTGGTCTTAGTGTCACTGATAAGGAATGAATTTCCGAAATGTGCACATCTGGCACATCAAAATTCAACTCATATTTGTATTATATATATTAACTTACGTTTTGTTTCAGAAAAATCTTAAATAGCCAAGATAGAGATAAATTCTCTTTAACATGTTGAACCCAAAGTGAATAGATCACGGATAGTTTTTCGTAACTAATCTATGAAATCATTGAAAAATTGTTTCTGTCAATTGAAAATCTACAATAACGGATACAACAAAATAGTCCAAACAGCCAATGCCAAACAAAGATATTTTTAAAATAACATACGTAATGGTGACGTGTTTTTAATAATTCTTAACATACATATTGTGTTGCCAACTGGATCTACTGATTTAGCTGCTTGTGGCACCTATTTGTTCAACTTAACCTCGTCTCTCTTTCTTTATAATTACTTACATGGAGAAGATCCACTATTCGCCTATTTTCAGTCTAATTCTTACGACCAGATAGAGATCCACTGTTTTAGCTACCCATGGTATTTGTCTGATACTTTTGACAAGAGTTTGTTTTACTCTTTGTCTGTTTTCAATTTGATATTCACAAACAAATGTACTACTTATCTAGTTTTATATTGTCGCAGCGTCGAGAAAAGGATGTATTCCTAGCCTATTTCCAGTCTAATACTTGCAGCCAGATAAATATCTACTCCTAAGTCTGCTAATACTTACAACCAGATAAATATCTACTCCCAGCCTGGCTTTAGTCTCATTCTTATTATCTTATCTTCTGTTTTTCATTTTCATACTTATGACTGGTCCTAATAATCCTCGCCTGATTTCATTATGGTACTGAAGAACAGATAAAAATTCATACTAACCCTTGCCTGTTTTCAGACTGTTACTGTTTGACAGATAAAGATCTTTTTGTCCGTTTTTAATGATTCTTATGACCAGATAAGATCAACCCATACCTTTAGTCTGATACAGACGAACAGATAAAAGATTTACTAATCATTATTTTGACTTTCTGTTACTTATGACAATATTTAAATTTACTATTCGCATGTATTCAGTCTAATAATTGCGATCAGATAAATATCTAGTTTTCAGACTGATACTTAAAAAGGTAAAGCTCTACTCACTGTCTGGTTTCTAAGATTGTTACAACCAGATGAATATCTATTGTCCGCATTCCTCGCTTCTATTCCGTCTGATGCTTACAACTAGACATCGTGTTCTCCTGTTTTTTATCTGATACGTAAGAATAGATACAAAATTTACTACTCGCGTGTTATTTGACTAATTCGTACTTTAGATAAAGTTCTCTTCATTACTTGTTTACAGTCTGAGTCTTACGACAAGATTATGATCTCTTCTTCGCCTGTTTCAGTATATTAATGACAAAAAGATTAAAATCTACTAGTCGTTTTTCTCAGTCTGATACTGTTGAAAAGATAAAAATCTACTCATTTTCTGTTTTCAGTCCGATACTTACAACTAGATAAACTCCTGGCCTGTTCTAAGTCTGATTTTTATAATACATAGAAATCTACTCCTCGCCTTTATCGGTCCGTTACTTACTTAATCCTCTTCGTGTTTGTGAGCACATAAGGCCTTCACAGAGGCCCTGTTACTTAGGACCACATAAAGATATTCTGTTTCAGCTGTTAGTTATGGCTTTGTATTATGTTTGATACTTACAACAAGACTCAGAGCCACCGCCTTTGCTGCAAGTGGTCCCAGGCCTTGGTTATTTAAGTTGACCACGCCTGTCTTCAAACCCTTCAAGAAGGAAGATGACGGAGTAATTCTAAACTTTTTACAAGCCGCCATATATACAACACGTGCACGCTCGTCATGTGTAACAGTGGAAACTCTAGTCGGATAACCTTAAAATGAAATTTATATTAGGTTGAAAATAACGAAAAAAACTTCAAAAAGAATTCTTCTGGTTTGGTTTGTAGCCTATGGCTCGTGGAATTCGAATTGAAAACACATGTATCAAATTTTTGTAGCTAACCATTTAATTTTAAATTTCAATGTAATATTTGAAGCACAACAGAACTTTGAAATGACCAATGCACGACACAGAGATATATTGATAACACTTATAAAAAAATTCAGAAATAGAAGGAAAATATGGTACTCAACAACTAGTAAAACAGGAAATACAAAAACATTAATCTGTATCCTTTATCTTTATATTTGTATCATATATATATATATATATATATATATATATATATATATATATATATATATATATATATATATATATATATATATATATATATATAACGTCTGATTGTCATAGAAGGGTCGTACTTACGATCGTCCTCTAGATCTGTATCCCAACCATCATCTTCTTCATCGTCATATTGTGTCATGGATGTCTGATTTACCACACCAAGAGCAGTGTCCATCCGGCTGTTAGCCTCCGTATCCGGGTGTTCTGAAAGCTGTTCCAGTGGCATTTCATTGTGACCAAAATCTGTGGACGAATATTTCTTAGAGCCATTTCTTTCTGCCTCAGTTTGTATATCCTCCCATGCCGGATATCTATCAACAGGGCCGTCTTGTGACATAGGTGTTCCTTTAGTTATTTTTACTTGAGATTTGTTATTGTTTGATAACAGTGATGGAATGTGCAGAGTTTGTTTGAGTGTTATTGTATTCTTTCCTGTTAGTTTGCTAGATGATTTTATTTTATTTACTACGTTTGGTAATTTAATTTTTTGAGTTCCTTTACCGTCAGAGTTGCTCACGTTTTTCGGTGTTTTCGGTGCTTTATTTGCTGTAAACGCGTTTCTGTTCTTGGTTCTATTCCCATTTTCTTTCACTATATTATGGACAGACTTTAAGTCGTTATTCCCATCACTTGGTTTGCTCTTTGTTACTTTTATCTTTGTGACATCTCTGGTTCGACTGTGTGAGGTTAGGCCAGATAACACGCTTGAACTACTAGTCTCCCTGAAATGAAAAAAAAAAAAAACCAAATATACGATAAAGTAATTAAACACACACACACACACACACACACACACACACACACACACACACATCGGTTCATGTTCAATCCCAAAAGTTGAGGGAAAAAAACAATGAATACTTGCAAAATTATTAAACACGTGAACTTACACCAGGAAAAAATGCTGAATTTTCTGAAGGGTAAGAATCTCTTGTTTTACCATACTGTATTAACTTTGAAACAAATACACCACATAAGCTGGAAGAGTAGGTGTATTGCTGCATAGAAATGGGAAGCTGATAACAGAGAATAATTGAAGTCACTACGTATGAAAAATCAGTCGTATTTTTTATTTCCAAGCTCACTAAGATAGTACACTAAATTAACAAATTATGACAAGGTAAAGGGTTATAGCGGAATTGGAATCTCTTAGCATTCATTGAAGTAATAAAACATCAAGACACCTTAATAACACTGTGTTTATGAAACGTATTGCTTTAGTAAAATTAAAATTGTCAGTATCTTCATAATTGCCCTATGGTAAACATGACGCCAAGTTCCTATTATCTCTGTGTGTGTGTGTGTGTGTGTGTGTGTGTGTGTGTGTGTGTGTGTGTGTGTGTTATCAAAATTTGTTGATGATCAAATCTTGTATAATTTCTATTTTTTAAAAATTAAGTTTCGTTTGACCTTTTTAAATCGATTATAAAAGGATATTAAAGTTATTTGATCAGGGATATAAATATTTGTCCAAGGAATTAATTGGTAACTTAAAAAACCATGTAACAAAACTGTTGTTAACTTTAAAATTGACAAACATACACAGCCATTCATTATAATTTGTATATTATAACAGCATAGTTATATACAATATAACGATAAATTGTCGCGCCCTAAACGTCTAAAAGTTGAACAACTTCACGATGTTTAGTTGTATTAGCTATTAAACTTACTTATACTTCAACTATATAGCTATGAAATAGTGACCTTTGCATTAAGCCAGAAGCCCAGATAAAGATAAAACAAGTTTTAAGTATAACTCACGATAAACAATAAACTTACTGTAACTTGTATTACTTGTTTTCATCATTTATATGACTGATTTAAATTAAACATTTCTACTGTATCCGGGTATCCATTGAGCTGACACAGAACATGTTTATACATAGGTTTAGCAGTGATAATAGTCCACACATAACTCATAAATGGTTTTTAATTAAATGTAAACTTGATAACGAATTGGTGAATTAAGAGCTACATAAAAAACACACTTTGCATAAACAGATATGTACTCTATTCTGTTCAATATTCTGACACCGATTACAAAGATAAAAAATTCTATAAAAGGTTATATCTTCTGTAATATTAACTTACCTTTAAAGTTTCTTTTAACTTATATAACCAAATAACGGAATTTGAAATTCTTAAATTTATCTTTACTCGAGCGGTGTTAAGTTACTCCACAAAGTGATCATAAACATAGTCTCACTATAAGCCTGTTACAGTTACCGTAAACCAATACACAAAGTCAGAAAGTATTACCATTGTAACTGGTCACTTATTTATTGTACAGATAATACTTTGTTAGTACGGCATTGTTATTAAATAAAAACGTTCAATTCTCATTTAAGACTGTTTTAAAACTAGTCCATATACGAGACAAAATTACATGCCAAAAATTCTATATATTAAAGCATGAATTTTTTAATGTTTAATACCAACACTACCCGTAATTAGTACTGATAAATAGATTTTGTTGTGTAGGTATACTGAAAGGCGAGTTATTTAACACAATTGACAACAGTCAGATAACTTATTTAAAGTGAATTCATGTTCTTTTGGGGATATTATATGTACATTTATTTGATATAAACATTTTTATCACTGCTTTATATACGTATGTATGTATATAGAATTATGTTTTTGTGTTATAGAAAATAAAAATATAAGATTAGAATCATTCAATTAATCCATGCATTGAGTTCAATAAATCAAATTTAAATACAAATTATTGCCCTTGTAATTTTCCGTACATAAACATCTGATCTCAATTTTTGTTTATATATAATCTATATTATATTTATATTCTTTTTACTCATTTTGAACTTGTAACTGATACTGTTAACGTTTTAAGTTCGGAAAAGACACTCGATCTGTATTCCATTGTGACATTTTTAAGTTCAATACCAACTGGGCATATTTAAGTAATGTTTGAATTATACTGTAAAATGCAAGTCTAAGGTCAGACCCCGCCAGGGAACGAACTCGATAACTCTCGGCGACATATTTAAACGTTAACTATTGTGTATAAGAGTAGGTGTTTAGCTTAACATTACTTTAATTGGAGGAAGATTATACTCAATACTGAAATACATCTATATTTTATAGTTAAAAACAGAATTTGTGACCTAAAATTTCACACAACAGTCAATGATAAAGGCTGCTTAAAAGAGCAGTCAGTGGTTTACGATGAAAACTGACGAAAACAGTAAGTGATATAAATCAATGGCGAGAACAGTCAGCGATATGAGTCACTGATAAGAATAGTCAGTGTTATAAGTCACTAGTAAGAACAGTCAGCGATATAAGTCACTGATACGAATAGTCAGTGTTATAAGTCACTAAGGAGAACAGTCAGCGATATGTCACTGATACGAATAGTCAGTATTATAAATTACTTGTGAGAACAGTCAGCGATATAAGTCACTGACAAGAATAGTCAGTGTAATAAGTCACTAAGGAGAACAGTCAGCGATATAAGTCACTGATAAGAATAGTCAGTGTTATAAGTCACTAGTAAGAACAGTCAGCGATATAAGTCACTGATACGAATAGTCAGTGTTATAAATTACTTGTGAGAACAGTCAATGATATAAGTCACTAATGAAAACAGTCAATGATAAAAACCACTGATACGAATAGTCAGTGTTATAAATCACTAGTGAGAACAGTCAGCGATATAAGCCACTGATAAGAATAGTCAGTGTTATAAATTACTTGTGAGAACAGTCAGCGATATAAGTCACTGATACGAATAGTCAGTGTTATAAATCACTAGTGAGAACAGTCAATGATATAAGTCACTGATGAAAACAGTCAGCGATAAAAGTCACTGATACGAATAGTCAGTGTTATGAGTTATTAGTGAAAATCACAGATATGTCACTAGAGCGACCAGTCAGTAAAAAGGTCAATAGTAAGAACAGTCAGCGTTATAAATCACTAAGGAGAACAGTCAGCGATATAAGTCACTGATAAGAATAGTCAGTGTTATTAATCACTAGTGAGAACAGTCAATGATATAAGTCACTGATGAAAACAGTCAATGATAAAAATCAATGGCGAGAACAGTCAGCTATAAAAGTCACTTAAACGAATAGTCTGTGTTATAAATCACTAGTGAGAACAGTCAATGATATAAGTCACTGATGAAAACAGTCAGCGATAAAAGTCGCTGATACGAATAGTCAGTGTTATGAGTTATTATTGAGAACAATCACAGATATGTCACTAGAGCGACCAGTCAGTAAAAAGGTTAATAGTAAGAACAGTCAGTGGTATAAATCACTAAGGAGAACAGTCAGCAATATTGGTCACTGATAAGAATATAGTCAGTGTTATAAATCACTAGTGAGAACAGTCAATGATATAAGTCACTGATGAAAACAGTCAACGACACAAGTCACTGATACGAATAGTCAGCGTTATAAATCACTAGTGAGAACAGTCAATGATATAAGTCACTAATGAAAACAGTCAACGATAAAAGTCACTGATACGAAAAGAAAGTGTTATAAATCACTAGTGAGAACAGTCAATGATATAAGTCACTGATGAAAACAGTCAGCGATAAACGTCACTGATACGAATAGTCAGTGTTATAAATCACTAGTGAGAACAGTCAATGATATAAGTCACTGATGAAAACAGTCAATGATATAAGTCACTGATGAAAACAGTCAGTGTTATAAGTCACTAAGGAAAACAGTCAATGATATAAGTCGCTGATAAAAATAGTCAGTGTTATAAATCACTAGTAAGAACAGTCAGCGATATAAGTCACTGATAAGAATAGTCAGTGTTATAAATCACTTGTGAGAACAGTCAATGATATAAGTCACTGATGAAAACGGTCAGTGTTATAAGTCACTAAGGAGAACAGTCAGTGATATAAGTCACTGATAAGAATAGTCAGTGTCATAAATCACTAGTAAGAACAGTTAGCGATATAAGTCACTGATAAGAATAGTCAGTGTTATAAGTCACTAAGGAGAACAGTCAGCAATATAAGTCACTGATTAGAATAGTCAGTGTTATGAGTTATTATTGAGAACAATCAAAAATATGTCACTAGTGAAACAGTCAGTGATATAAATCACTGGCGAGAACAGTCAGCGAAATAAGTCACTAGTGAGAACAGTCAGTGTTATAAGTCACAAGTGAGAACAGTCAGCGATATAAGTCAGTGATGAAAACAGTCGGTGTTATAAGTCACTGGTGAGAACAATCAGTAATATTAGTCACTAGTGAGAACCGTCAATGATGTAAGTCCACAATGTTGAGATGAGGTGAAGAATTGTGTTTTAAGCTCAAATCAGGAATTTTTCACTTATATCTAGACAGTCACTTCTTTAAATGGGTAGGAAACCGGACAAAATAATTGATCTTCGAAATGCGAAATGACAAACTTTTTCAAACCAGTATCAGCCGTATGAGATACAAACCTAGGCGAAGATACAAACCGCTAGGCGGTGAGAAGCATTGTTAGTATAATGCAAAAATGTTAGTTATATAAGTCGCTAAGGAGAAAATTCTGTGATATAAGTCACTAATGAAAACAGTAAGCGAAATCAGTCAATACTTTAATCACTTGAATAGATAACATTTAAAAAAGTTTTTTTTACATAAAAACCAGACATGCATATATGGACAATAAAATGCCTTTTATCTCTTCTAAACTAATTCGAACGGATTAGCATGCTTTAAACACTTAAATACTTCACATTGGAACTTTTAACCTTATAAATCCTTATAAACGATACTTATGCTTATCAAATATTTTAAAAGACGGAAACAAAAGTATGGGAAAATGTACATTAAGGTACACAATCATTCTATAAAGAAAGATGTACAATCACCACATAAAAAGGTACACGATCACTACATGAAAAAAGGTACACAATCACTACATGAAAAAGGTACACAATCACCACATGAAAAAAGGTACAAATCATCACATGAAGAAAAGTACACAATCACTACATGAAAAAAGGTACACAATCACTATATGATGTTATTAAATTATTGCAGGTCTCTAGTTTACTAAAATGTCGCTTGTAAACTTTCTGACAACTTATGAGTAACCGATACACTGACGTTAAACCGGATAAATTCGTGAATGTTACTGGCTTTAAAAATATATTTCACTTGAAAGAAAACCTGAATACCCGAACAACAACTTTCAACGGATATCTTTAAAGAAATGACTATTATGACCATTTGGTTAAAACACAATATATATTCAAATATTTGCTGTTACCTTTAGATGAATGTGATATACATATTAAACAAAAATAAATTCGAATGTTGGATAAGTTAGTCATTCATTGTTGAACGCTAACGTACTTAACGCTGTTAAATAACGTACTTCATATATGGCATCAAGAAAAATAATGTCGAGCTACATTAATATAGATTAAGTTAAATGTTACCTCGGAATTCTTCTTGTCAAGAAAGGAAGGGAAAAAAGCAACAACACGCACACAATATCTGTCCCTGTTTTTATCCTATGTGATTGTTTTAGTCACACAGAGTCTAATGACGATTTCAGCCTATTTTTCATTCCAATATTAGTATATAGAGTTAAAAAAGATCATATTCCGGTGATTTAGTGTCCCTTTGATATATATATATATATATATATATATATATATATATATATATATATATATATATATATATATATATATATATATATATATATATCCCTTACAAGTTATACTTTGTAGATTAGGTATTTATTTCTAATGTTGCAAATGGAGAGCTTATATTCTCTTAATTCGGTACATGCTTTCTGCCCTTACAGTTCAGAAGTTTATACTCTGTAGATTCGGTATATGTTTATACTTATTAAAACTCGAGAATTTATACTGTATAGATTCATTACTACCCCTTACAGTTTAGAAGTTTATACTCTGTAGTTTCGGTATGTATACTAGAGTGTATACTCTGAAGATTCGGCATGTATATTAGAGTGTTTACCCTGTAGATTCGGTATGTATACTAGAGTGTATACCTTGTAGTTTCGGTATGTATACACTTGAGAGTGTATACCTTGTAGATTCGGTATGTATACTAGTGTGTATACCTTGTAGATTCGGTATGTATACTAGAGTGTATACTCTGTAGATTCGGTATATATACTAAAGGGTGTACCCAGTAGATTCGGTATGTATACTAGAGTGTATACCTTGTAGATTCGGTATATATACTAAAGGGTGTACCCAGTAGATTCGGTATGTATACTAGAGTGTATACTCTGTAGATTCGGTATGTATACTAGAGTGTTTACCAAGTAGATTCGGTATGTATACTAGAGTGTTTACCAAGTAGATTCGGTATGTATACTAGAGTGTATACTCTGTAGGTTCGGTATATTTTTTATTCCGCTTTGCGTGCGTTACATTAACATTTCCCACTAACAGAGCCGATCGAGATTTAGTCAAGTAATACTAGTATAATTGTATACTTTACCACATGTTTATGAAGAGTAGACCGCCTTAAGCATCCTGTTACACTGTTACTGGATAAGCAGTGATGTTACACTGTCACTGGATAAGCAGTGATGTTAGATCGATGTTTGTTAGAGTTAATTAAGATTTTATCACAATGTCCGTATATCTGACATCTGATCTTAAATTTCACTTTTTGTATACATTATTAAACAGTATATATATATATATATATATATATATATATATATATATATATATATATATATATATATATATATATATATATACAATGTTTGACCTTTCAATCCCTATATAACACTTTAAATAATTTATGTTTAGTTTTTTGTGTTAATCTTTTAAGCCATGCTGTAGATAATCCATGTAATTTTATGAATATATTTTAATCTCTCATTTTTAAAAAATCGTAAGATATCTTAGACACAAAAAGCTTAAACGATATACTTAAAAACTAGGTCTAATTGTTTAAATCGTCTATGGCGTTAATTTCAAATTAATACGGTTCCGATATTTCGGTTTTATTAAAAACGGTGGAAACGGGGAAAAATTGGGGAAAAAACACCTTTTTATGCCGTTTGAAAAGAACGGACTATCGTACGGCGCATTCCGTCCGAGATCCGACATATTCGATACAATTTATTTGAAATGGATAGATTTAATCTATAATTTAAACTAATGAGCAAAATACCTCGTTTAAGTCAAGCAAGACCATGTTCTCGGCAGCTATGGTCTTCTGACTTGTAAATTTAACACATAATTTGAGAAAAAGTAGGATGAGGTATTTTAAATCTATAGTTTAATCATCTTTCGAAAAAAAAAAATTAGTTTGGCGGTTTTGCATTAAATCTTACCAAATTTGCTAGCTATTATATATACTTTATCTTGACAATTAGTAAAGACATGGTCTTTTTTGTTTTCATGTTGTCTTTAACCTTACTATAAAACAAGTATAAGGTCTTCAAAGGTCAAAGTCGTGACCTACATGTAGTAATTGATTTTCTTGGCGTAATTGTTTTTACAAATACTTCTAAAACACATGATTGGCAGCAAAGTCTGATATAGCTTTAGATTCTCTATGGTCTTGTTAATATAAATTTCTGATTTCGTAAAAATGTCCTGCATCTTAGTATGTGTTTATTATGTGTCTAAGTACTGTTTATATTGTGTCTAAGTACGAGTTTATCCTGTTCCCCAAATGCACCAGCCTGGGTCCAAGTCATTACTTATCCTGTATCTCAGATTGTGTAAATCTTATCCTGTGTTTTAGACTCGTGTCTCAATATGTATTTATCCTGTCTCAGTATGTGGTTACCCTTGATCATAATATGTCGTTAACCTGACTATTAGTTTGTGGTTACTTTGTGTATTAATATTTGTTTATCTTGTGTCTAAGTATGTGTTTACCCTGTATCTCATTATGTGATTACTCTTTGTCTAAGGTATGCGTTTACCCTGTCTCATTATGTGAATACCCTGTGGCTCAGCATGTGATTACCCTGTGACTCAATGTGTTAACCGTATGCCTCAGTATTTGTTTACACTGTGTCTCGGTATGTGTTTACCCTGTGTCTCATTATGTAAATACCATGTGGCTCAGCATGTGTTTACCCTGCCTCAAAATGTGATTACCCTGTGACTCAATGTGTTGACCGTGTGCCTCGGTATGTGTTTACCATGTGTCTCGGCATGTGTTTACCCTTTGTCTTAGTACGTTTTTACCCTGTGTCTTTTTATGATTTACCTTGTATATAAGTATTTGTTTTCCGTGTCTAAGTATGTGTTTACCTTATGTCTCAGTTTGTGTCAACCCAATGCCACGTTTTTACCCTGTGTCTCGGTAGGTTTTTACCCTGTGTCTTGGTAGGTTTTTACCCTGTGTCTTTTTATGATTTACCTTGTATATAAGTATTTGTTTTCCGTGTCTCAGTATGTGTTTCAAGTATGTGTTTCTCTGTGTCTCGGTATGTATTTACCCTGTGTTCAAGTATGAGTTTACCCTGTGTCTAAGTATGTGTTTACCTTATGTCTCAGTTTGCGTCAACCCAATGCCTCAGTGTGTTTTCCCCGAGTCTAAGTATGTGTTTACCCTGTGTCTAAGTATGTGTTTACCTTATGTCTCAGTCTCAGTGTTTACCCAAGTCTCTGTATGTGTTTACCTGAGCCTCAGTATGTGTTTACCCGAGTCTCAGTATGTGTTTACCCAGTGCCTCATTATATTAACCCTGTGTCTCAGTATGTGTTTACTCTGTGTCTCACTTTGTGTTTACCTGTGTCTCAGTATGTGTTCACCCTGTCTTATTTTGTGTTTACCTGAGTCTCAGTATGTGTTTACCCTGTGTCTTATTATTTGTTAACCCTGTGTCCTAGTATGTGTTTACCATGTCTTATTTGTTAATCCTGTGTCTCAGTCTGTCTTTACCCTGTGTCTCATTTTGTGTTTACCTGAGTCTCAGTATGTGCTTACCCTGAGTCTCAGTCTGTGTTTACCCAAGTCTAAGTAAGTGTTTACCCAGTGCCCCATTATGTTTACCCTGTATCTCATTTTGTGTTTACCTGAGTCTCAGTATGTGTTTACCTGAGTCTTGGTATGTGTTAAAATCTCAGTATGTGTTTATCCGATTCTCAGTATGTGTTAACCCTGTGTGTAAGTATGTGTTTACCCTGTGTCTCAGTATGTGTTTACCGTGTCTCAGTATATGTTCACCCTGTGTGATCTGTGAAGGACTGACAGTTGAGCCATTATTTGACCTGCTTTTGCCTGTGGCAATTCAGGTAAAAATCAATGAACAAGAAAAGAAAAAAAATTGAGCAAAAACACTTCCTAGTTATCAATCTCTATTCATCAAAATCAAATTGCCAAATAGAATAAGAACTACTGATGCAGCCAAGAAAGTATGACACATAAACAGATGGAATCATTACTTTATCTCCTGGCAGGGGATAAAACATCAAATAATTGAATCTTACTTAGGGTTCTGAAAAGGAAAACATAACAAAGTTAAACACATATGATTGTCTTCTAACCCTTTGTCATGTGTGACAAGATAAATACACATATGTATGATCATCTAAATAAAAGAACCCTTTGTCATGTGTGGCAAGATAAAAACACATGATCATCCATATGTATGATCAACTAAATAAAAGAACCCTTTATTATGTGTGACAAGATAAATACACATATGTATGATCATCTAAATAAAAGAACCCTTTGTCATGTGTAGCAAGATAAATACACATGATCACCCATATGTATGATAATCTAAATAAAAGAACCCTTTGTCATGTGTGACAAAATAAATACACATGTTCATCCATATGTATGATCATCTAAATAAAAGAACCCTTTGTCATGTGTGGCAAGATAAATACACATGATCATCCATATGTATAATCAACTAAATAAAAGAACCCTTTGTCATGTGTGACAAGATAAATACACATGATCACCCATATGTATGATCATCTAAATAAAAGAACCCTTTGTCATGTGTGACAAAACAAAAACACATGTTCATCCATATGTATGATTATCTAAATAAAAGAACCCTTTGTCATGTGTGGCAAGATAATAACACATGATCATCCATGTGTATGATCATCTAAATAAAAGAACCCTTTGTCATGTGTGGCAAGATAAATAAGCATGATCATCCATAAGTATGATCAACTTAATAAAAGAACCCTTTGTCATCTGTGGCAAGATAAATACACATGATCATCCATATGTATGATCAACTAAATAAAAGAACCCTTTGTCATGTGTGACAAGATAAATACACATGATCACCCATATGTATGATCATCTAAATAAAAGAACCCTTTGTCATGTGTAGCAAGATAAATACACATGATCACCTATATGTATGATAATCTTAATAAAAGAACCCTTTGTCATGTGTGACAAAATAAATACACATGTTCATCCATATGTATGATCATCTAAATAAAAGAACCCTTTGTCATGTGTGACAAGATAAATACACATGATCATCCATATGTATAATCAACTAAATAAAAGAACCCTTTGTCATGTGTGACAAGATAAATACACATGATCAACCATATGTATGATCATCTAAATAAAAGAACCCTTTGTCATGTGTGACAAGATAAATTCACATGATCAACCATATGTATGATCATCTAAATAAAAGAACCCTTTGTCATGTGTGACAAAATAAATACACATGATCAACCATATGTATGATCATCTAAATAAAAGAACCCTTTGTCATGTGTGACAAGATAAATACACATGATCACCCATATGTATGATCAACTAAATAATAGAACCCTTTGTCATGTGTAGCAAGATAAATACACATGATCACCCATATGTATGATCATCTAAATAAAAGAACCCTATGTCGTGTGTAGCAAGATAAATACACATGATCACCCATATGTATGATCATCTAAATAAAAGAACCCTTTGTCATGTGTGACAAGATAAATACACATGATCAACCATATGTATGAACATCTAAATAAAAGAACCCTTTGTCATGTGTAGCAAGATAAATACACATGATCACCCATGATCATCTAAATAAAAGAACCCTTTGTCATGTGTAGCAAGATAAATACACATGATCACCCATATGTATGATCATCTAAATTAAAGAACCCTTTGTCATGTGTAGCAAGATAAATACACATGATCAACCATTTGTATGATCATCTAAATAAAAGAACCCTTTGTCATGTGTGACAAGATAAATACACATGATCACCCATATGTATGATCATCTAAATAAAAGAACCCTTTGTCATGTGTGACAAGATAAATACACATGATCATCCATATGTATGATCATCTAAATAAAAGAACCCTTTGTCATTTGTGACAAGATAAATACACATGATCACCCATATGTATGATCATCTAAATAAAAGAACCCTTTGTCATGTGTGACAAGATAAATACACATGATCATCCATATGTATGATCATCTTAATAGAGAACCCTTTGTCATGTGTGACAAGATAAATACACATGATCAAACATATGCATGATCATCTAAATAAAAGAACCCTTTGTCATGTGTGACAAGATAAATACACATGATCAACCATATGTATGATCATCTAAATAAAAGAACCCTTTGTCATGTGTGACAAGATAAATACACATGATCAACCATATGTATGATCATCTAAATAAAAGAACCTTTTGTCATGTGTGACATATAAATGCAAATGATCATCCATATGTATGATCATCTAAATAAAAGAACCCTTTGTCATGTGTGACAAGATAAATACACATATGTATGATCATCTACATAAAAGAACCCTTTGTCATGTGTGACAAGATAAATACCCATATGTATGATCATCTTAATAAAAGAACCCTTTGTCATGTGTGACAAGATAAAAACACATGATCACCCATATGTATGATCAATTAAATAAAAGAACCCTTTGTCATGTGTGACAAGATAAATACACATGATCACCCATATGTATGATCATCTAAATAAAAGAACCCTTTGTCATGTGTAGCAAGATAAATACACATGATCACCTATATGTATGATAATCTTAATAAAAGAACCCTTTGTCATGTGTGACAAAATAAATACACATGTTCATCCATATGTATGATCATCTAAATAAAAGAACCCTTTGTCATGTGTGACAAGATAAATACACATGATCATCCATATGTATAATCAACTAAATAAAAGAACCCTTTGTCATGTGTGACAAGATAAATACACATGATCAACCATATGTATGATCATCTAAATAAAAGAACCCTTTGTCATGTGTGACAAGATAAATTCACATGATCAACCATATGTATGATCATCTAAATAAAAGAACCCTTTGTCATGTGTGACAAGATAAATACACATGATCAACCATATGTATGATCATCTAAATAAAAGAACCCTTTGTCATGTGTGACAAGATAAATACACATGATCACCCATATGTATGATCAACTAAATAATAGAACCCTTTGTCATGTGTAGCAAGATAAATACACATGATCACCCATATGTATGATCATCTAAATAAAAGAACCCTATGTCGTGTGTAGCAAGATAAATACACATGATCACCCATATGTATGATCATCTAAATAAAAGAACCCTTTGTCATGTGTGACAAGATAAATACACATGATCAACCATATGTATGAACATCTAAATAAAAGAACCCTTTGTCATGTGTAGCAAGATAAATACACATGATCACCCATGATCATCTAAATAAAAGAACCCTTTGTCATGTGTAGCAAGATAAATACACATGATCACCCATATGTATGATCATCTAAATTAAAGAACCCTTTGTCATGTGTAGCAAGATAAATACACATGATCAACCATTTGTATGATCATCTAAATAAAAGAACCCTTTGTCATGTGTGACAAGATAAATACACATGATCACCCATATGTATGATCATCTAAATAAAAGAACCCTTTGTCATGTGTGACAAGATAAATACACATGATCATCCATATGTATGATCATCTAAATAAAAGAACCCTTTGTCATTTGTGACAAGATAAATACACATGATCACCCATATGTATGATCATCTAAATAAAAGAACCCTTTGTCATGTGTGACAAGATAAATACACATGATCATCCATATGTATGATCATCTTAATAGAGAACCCTTTGTCATGTGTGACAAGATAAATACACATGATCAAACATATGCATGATCATCTAAATAAAAGAACCCTTTGTCATGTGTGACAAGATAAATACACATGATCAACCATATGTAGGATCATCTAAATAAAAGAACCCTTTGTCATGTGTGACAAGATAAATACACATGATCAACCATATGTATGATCATCTAAATAAAAGAACCTTTTGTCATGTGTGACATATAAATGCAAATGATCATCCATATGTATGATCATCTAAATAAAGAACCCTTTGTCATGTGTGACAAGATAAATACACATATGTATGATCATCTACATAAAAGAACCCTTTGTCATGTGTGACAAGATAAATACCCATATGTATGATCATCTTAATAAAAGAACCCTTTGTCATGTGTGACAAGATAAAAACACATGATCACCCATATGTATGATCAATTAAATAAAAGAACCCTTTGTCATGTGTGACAAGATAAATACACATGATCAACCATATGTATGATCATCTAAATAAAAGAACCCTTTGTCATGTGTGACAAGATAAATACACATATGTATGATCATCTTAATAAAAGAACCCTTTGTCATGTGTGACAAGATAAAAACACATGATCACCCATATGTATGATCAATTAAATAAAAGAACCTTTTGTCATGTGTGACAAGATAAATACACATGATCAACCATATGTATGAACATCTAAATAAAAGAACCCTTTGTCATGTGTAGCAACATAAATACACATGATCACCCATGATCATCTAAATAAAAGAACCCTTTGTCATGTGTAGCAAGATAAATACACATGATCACCCATATGTATGATCATCTAAATTAAAGAACCCTTTGTCATGTGTAGCAAGATAAATACACATGATCACCCATTTGTATGATCATCTAAATAAAAGAACCCTTTGTCATGTGTGACAAGATAAATACACATGATCAACCATATGTATGATCATCTAAATAAAGAACCCTTTGTCATGTGTGACAAGATAAATACACATGATCATCCATATGTATGATCATCTAAATAAAAGAACCCTTTGTCATTTGTGACAAGATAAATACACATGATCACCCATATGTATGATCATCTAAATAAAAGAACCTTTTGTCATGTGTGACAAGATAAATACACATGATCATCCATATGTATGATCATCTTAATAAAGAACCCTTTGTCATGTGTGACAAGATAAATACACATGATCAAACATATGCATGATCATCTAAATAAAAGAACCCTTTGTCATGTGTGACAAGATAAATACACATGATCAACCATATGTATGATCATCTAAATAAAAGAACCCTTTGTCATGTGTGACAAGATAAATACACATGATCAACCATATGTATGATCATCTAAATAAAAGAACCCTTTGTCATGTGTGACAAGATAAATACACATGATCAACCATATGTGTGATCATGTAAATAAAAGAACCCTTTGTCATGTGTGACAAGATAAATACACATATGTATGATCATCTAAATAAAAGAACCCTTTGTCATGTGTGACAAGATAAATACACATATGTATGATCATCTTAATAAAAGAACCCTTTGTCATGTGTGACAAGATAAAAACACATGATTACCCATATGTATGATCAATTAAATAAAAGAACCTTTTGTCATGTGTGACAAGATAAATACACATGATCAACCATATGTTTGATTATCTAAATAAATGAACCCTTTGTCATGTGTGACAAGATAAATACACATATGTATGATCATCTAAATAAAAGAACCCTTTGTCATGTGTGACAAGATAAATACCCATATGTATGATCATCTTAATAAAAGAACCCTTTGTCATCTGTGGCAAGATAAATACACATGATCAACCATATGTATGATCATCTAAATAAAAGAACCTTTTGTCATGTGTGACATATAAATGCAAATGATCATCCATATGTATGATCATCTAAATAAAAGAACCCTTTGTCATGTGTAGCAAGATAAATACACATATGTATGATCATCTAAATAAAAGAACCCTTTGTCATGTGTGACAAGATAAATACCCATATGTATGATCATCTTAATAAAAGAACCCTTTGTCATGTGTGACAAGATAAAAACACATGATCACCCATATGTATGATCAATTAAATAAAAGAACCCTTTGTCATGTGTGACAAGATAAATACACATGATCAACCATATGTATGATCATCTAAATAAAAGAACCCTTTGTCATGTGTGACAAGATAAATACACATATGTATGATCATCTTAATAAAAGAACCCTTTGTCATGTGTGACAAGATAAAAACACATGATCACCCATATGTATGATCAATTAAATAAAAGAACCTTTTGTCATGTGTGACAAGATAAATACACATGATCAACCATATGTTTGATTATCTAAATAAAAGAACCCTTTGTCATGCGTGACAAGATAAATACACATATGTATGATCATCTAAATAAAAGAACCCTTTGTCATGTGTGACAAGATAAATACCCATATGTATGATCATCTTAATAAAAGAACCCTTTGTCATGTGTGGCAAGATAAATACACATGATCATCCATATGTATAATCAACTAAATAAAAGAACCCTTTGTCATGTGTGACAAGATAAATACACATGATCACCCATATGTATGATCATCTAAATAAAAGAACCCTTTGTCATGTGTGACAAAATAAATACACATGTTCATCCATATGTATGATCATCTAAATAAAAGAACCCTTTGTCAAGTGTAGCAAGATAAATACACATGATCATCCATATGTATGATCATGTTAATGAAAGAAACCTTTGTCATGTGTGACAAGATAAATACACATGATCACCCATATGTATGATCAACTAAATAAAAGAACCCTTTGTCATGTGTGACAAGATAAATTCACATGATCAACCATATGTATGATCATCTAAATAAAAGAACCCTTTGTCATGTGTGACAAGATAAATACACATGATCAACCATATGTATGATCATCTAAATAAAAGAACCCTTTGTCATGTGTGACAAGATAAATACACATGATCACCCATATGTATGATCAACTAAATAATAGAACCCTTTGTCATGTGTAGCAAGATAAATACACATGATCACCCATATGTATGATCATCTAAATAAAAGAACCCTATGTCGTGTGTAGCAAGATAAATACACATGATCACCCATATGTATGATCATCTAAATAAAAGAACCCTTTGTCATGTGTGACAAGATAAATACACATGATCAACCATATGTATGAACATCTAAATAAAAGAACCCTTTGTCATGTGTAGCAAGATAAATACACATGATCACCCATGATCATCTAAATAAAAGAACCCTTTGTCATGTGTAGCAAGATAAATACACATGATCACCCATATGTATGATCATCTAAATTAAAGAACCCTTTGTCATGTGTAGCAAGATAAATACACATGATCAACCATTTGTATGATCATCTAAATAAAAGAACCCTTTGTCATGTGTGACAAGATAAATACACATGATCACCCATATGTATGATCATCTAAATAAAAGAACCCTTTGTCATGTGTGACAAGATAAATACACATGATCATCCATATGTATGATCATCTAAATAAAAGAACCCTTTGTCATTTGTGACAAGATAAATACACATGATCACCCATATGTATGATCATCTAAATAAAAGAACCCTTTGTCATGTGTGACAAGATAAATACACATGATCATCCATATGTATGATCATCTTAATAGAGAACCCTTTGTCATGTGTGACAAGATAAATACACATGATCAAACATATGCATGATCATCTAAATAAAAGAACCCTTTGTCATGTGTGACAAGATAAATACACATGATCAACCATATGTATGATCATCTAAATAAAAGAACCCTTTGTCATGTGTGACAAGATAAATACACATGATCAACCATATGTATGATCATCTAAATAAAAGAACCTTTTGTCATGTGTGACATATAAATGCAAATGATCATCCATATGTATGATCATCTAAATAAAAGAACCCTTTGTCATGTGTGACAAGATAAATACACATATGTATGATCATCTACATAAAAGAACCCTTTGTCATGTGTGACAAGATAAATACCCATATGTATGATCATCTTAATAAAAGAACCCTTTGTCATGTGTGACAAGATAAAAACACATGATCACCCATATGTATGATCAATTAAATAAAAGAACCCTTTGTCATGTGTGACAAGATAAATACACATGATCAACCATATGTATGATCATCTAAATAAAAGAACCCTTTGTCATGTGTGACAAGATAAATACACATATGTATGATCATCTTAATAAAAGAACCCTTTGTCATGTGTGACAAGATAAAAACACATGATCACCCATATGTATGATCAATTAAATAAAAGAACCTTTTGTCATGTGTGACAAGATAAATACACATGATCAACCATATGTATGAACATCTAAATAAAAGAACCCTTTGTCATGTGTAGCAACATAAATACACATGATCACCCATGATCATCTAAATAAAAGAACCCTTTGTCATGTGTAGCAAGATAAATACACATGATCACCCATATGTATGATCATCTAAATTAAAGAACCCTTTGTCATGTGTAGCAAGATAAATACACATGATCACCCATTTGTATGATCATCTAAATAAAAGAACCCTTTGTCATGTGTGACAAGATAAATACACATGATCAACCATATGTATGATCATCTAAATAAAAGAACCCTTTGTCATGTGTGACAAGATAAATACACATGATCATCCATATGTATGATCATCTAAATAAAAGAACCCTTTGTCATTTGTGACAAGATAAATACACATGATCACCCATATGTATGATCATCTAAATAAAAGAACCCTTTGTCATGTGTGACAAGATAAATACACATGATCATCCATATGTATGATCATCTTAATAAAGAACCCTTTGTCATGTGTGACAAGATAAATACACATGATCAAACATATGCATGATCATCTAAATAAAAGAACCCTTTGTCATGTGTGACAAGATAAATACACATGATCAACCATATGTATGATCATCTAAATAAAAGAACCCTTTGTCATGTGTGACAAAATAAATACACATGATCAACCATATGTATGATCATCTAAATAAAAGAACCCTTTGTCATGTGTGACAAGATAAATACACATGATCAACCATATGTGTGATCATGTAAATAAAAGAACCCTTTGTCATGTGTGACAAGATAAATACACATATGTATGATCATCTAAATAAAAGAACCCTTTGTCATGTGTGACAAGATAAATACACATATGTATGATCATCTTAATAAAAGAACCCTTTGTCATGTGTGACAAGATAAAAACACATGATTACCCATATGTATGATCAATTAAATAAAAGAACCTTTTGTCATGTGTGACAAGATAAATACACATGATCAACCATATGTTTGATTATCTAAATAAATGAACCCTTTGTCATGTGTGACAAGATAAATACACATATGTATGATCATCTAAATAAAAGAACCCTTTGTCATGTGTGACAAGATAAATACCCATATGTATGATCATCTTAATAAAAGAACCCTTTGTCATCTGTGGCAAGATAAATACACATGATCAACCATATGTATGATCATCTAAATAAAAGAACCTTTTGTCATGTGTGACATATAAATGCAAATGATCATCCATATGTATGATCATCTAAATAAAAGAACCCTTTGTCATGTGTAGCAAGATAAATACACATATGTATGATCATCTAAATAAAAGAACCCTTTGTCATGTGTGACAAGATAAATACCCATATGTATGATCATCTTAATAAAAGAACCCTTTGTCATGTGTGACAAGATAAAAACACATGATCACCCATATGTATGATCAATTAAATAAAAGAACCCTTTGTCATGTGTGACAAGATAAATACACATGATCAACCATATGTATGATCATCTAAATAAAAGAACCCTTTGTCATGTGTGACAAGATAAATACACATATGTATGATCATCTTAATAAAAGAACCCTTTGTCATGTGTGACAAGATAAAAACACATGATCACCCATATGTATGATCAATTAAATAAAAGAACCTTTTGTCATGTGTGACAAGATAAATACACATGATCAACCATATGTTTGATTATCTAAATAAAAGAACCCTTTGTCATGCGTGACAAGATAAATACACATATGTATGATCATCTAAATAAAAGAACCCTTTGTCATGTGTGACAAGATAAATACCCATATGTATGATCATCTTAATAAAAGAACCCTTTGTCATGTGTGGCAAGATAAATACACATGATCATCCATATGTATAATCAACTAAATAAAAGAACCCTTTGTCATGTGTGACAAGATAAATACACATGATCACCCATATGTATGATCATCTAAATAAAAGAACCCTTTGTCATGTGTGACAAAATAAATACACATGTTCATCCATATGTATGATCATCTAAATAAAAGAACCCTTTGTCAAGTGTAGCAAGATAAATACACATGATCATCCATATGTATGATCATGTTAATAAAAGAAACCTTTGTCATGTGTGACAAGATAAATACACATGATCACCCATATGTATGATCAACTAAATAAAAGAACCCTTTGTCATGTGTGACAAGATAAATACACATGATCACCCATATGTATGATCAACTAAATAAAAGAACCCTCTGTCATGTGAGACAAGATAAATACACATGATCATCCATATGTATGATCATCTTAATAAAAGAACCCTTTGTCATTTGTGACAAGATGAAGTTAAAATATTTGTTATTACAATTAAAACATAAAATAATTTAAAAGCAAGACTGATTTATTTATTTGATTAACTGATTAACATAACAAATAGCAAGAATCTTATTATGTCTCCAAGCATAACAATGTATGTAGAATCTCTCTCTTTGTTCTCTCTCTGTGTGCGCTTGCTCTCTCTCTCTCTCTCTCTCTCTCTCTCTCTCTCTCTCTCTCTCTCTCTCTCTCTCTCTCTCTCATATGAATAATGGAAAAAATAAAAATTAGTTTTCTCTCTCATATATAAGATACACATTTACCATTTAATTCTATCAACTAGAAAACAAAATCCTACATCTATCGGAAGTCAAACATTTACTATTTCTACCTTTCCACTGAAGAATTAACATTTCTCTCTCTTGTATCTCAGTTTCACATTTAATGTAACATCTGAATTAGTTCACATTCAACTCAATCCATTTCTTCTAGTTTATGTAAACAAAAACATTTACTGTGTTTTTAATGATTTAACATTAGAGAATCACAATGACATGTATACATGTATGTGATTAATCTGATATACCAGAAATGCTTTGATTTAAGCAACATTTGTGATATAATGTAACACTGATCTTATAAATCTGAGCATATCTTATTACACAAACTATATTTTTTCCTTATTAGTTTATACATGTATTTGAATGGATTAAAATCATTAACAATTATTTTCACTTTCTCTTTGACAAGTGGAATCTAAAATAATTAATTTATAAGATAAAAATTGTTCAACTCTTTAAACTTCGAAGATACAACCGAGATAAAAAAGGGAGATTATATGATCCAAGGTAGAGAACTCCATCCTTATCTTCTATCTCGCTGACTGCTGGTACCACCTGTCCAGTAGGATCATGTAGACTTCTTATTATTTTGCCATCTTCATTTATTTCTATAGCTAATCCATACTTAGGTATCATCTGAATAATTGTTTCTTGTGAAAGTAACTACAAAAGGCAATAATCTAAATAGATACAAAATGAACAAGGAGCAATGGGCCTGATATGCTCACCTGACAAAGAATTGCTAGTGTAAATGCTTAGATTGAAATAAAAATTATTTTATTTCTTTTTGTATATTGCAAAACCAAATTAAAAAATAAATGTAATTGTGTAGACAAATATCTTTCACTAAAAAAAAAGTTTAATTTAGAAAAAAAGCAGATTATGCAAAAAGTAGTTCTTCAATAGTTACGAAAATAATAAACGTCAATTTTTTTTTTAAAATATAAATTCAAAATATAAGATTAAATTTCAAATTTGAATGCCCAGTTGTTTTGAAGGACAAGATTAAAATGTTAAAAGTTTATAAATGACACAAGACACATAACCTTCCAGCTTAGGTGAGCAAAAAATTAATGACAGCATTAACATATTTGTAAATAAACTGAAAAACACCTTTAAATACATCAAAATTGTATTTGTAAGGGAGGATACAGAAAAAAATAGTATTAATACTATGTTTCAATAAAATATGTTATGTTTCATCAAAGTTTTAACGTTCCTTAACATTTAATTTAATTTTGATATTATTGGTTTTTTCCCTGTTTTCAGCATAAATATTATTATCACAAATTTCAAATTGTGAACTCAATAGGTAATGAACAACAAATGAGAAAACAATTTCAGAGAAAACTTATTTTTATAAAAAAAAAAAAAAAAAAATGCCCCCTAGGTTATCATACGGTGGCACAGAGGTGACATGAAATATATTTTTCATATTACGTGCGCACGTATTACTCTTTACGTGCGCACGTATTAACCTATTACGTGCGCACGTATTAGCTATTACGTGCGCACGTATTACCTTTTACGTGCGCACGTAGTAACCAATACGTGCGCACGTACTACCTATAAGTAGTACGTGCGCACGTAATAGGTTAACCAATACGTGCGCACGTATTACCTATTAGTAATACGTGCGCACGTAAAAGGTAATACGTGCGCACGTAATAGGTAATACGTGCGCACGTAATAGCTAATACGTGCGCACGTAATAGGTTAATACGTGCGCACGTAAAGAGTAATACGTGCGCACGTAATATGAAAAATATATTTCATGTCACCTCTGTGCCACCGTATTATCATGATCTAGTATTATTGTCTACAATGAGTCTGTAACAGTAATGTACATTCTATAACTGTCTGTCATTTAGTCTGTAACAGTAAAGTACATACTATAATTGTCTACAATGAGTCTATAACAGTTATGTACATTCTATAACTGTCTGTCATTTAGTCTGTAACAGTTATGTACATTCTATAATTGTCTGCCAATGAGTATGTAACAGTTATGTACATTCTATAATTGTCTGCCAATGAGTATGTAATAGTTATGTACATTCAATAATTATCTGTCATCTGGACTGTTACAGTTATGTACATTCTATTACTGTCTGTCATTGAGTCTTAAACAGTTGTGTACATTCTACAACTGTCTGTTATTGAGTCTGTAACAGTCAAGTTCATTCTATAATTGTCTGTCATTGAGTATGTAACAGTTACCTACATTCTATAATTGTCTGTCACTGAGTCTGTTACAGTTATGTACATTCTATAATTGTCACTGAGTCTGTTACAGTTATGTTCATTCTATAATTGTCACTGAGTCTGTAACAGTTATGTACATTCTATAATTGTCTGTCACTGAGTCTGTTACAGTTATGTACATTCTATAATTGTCTGTCATTGAGTATGTAACAGTTACCTACATTCTATAATTGTCAGTCACTGAGTCTGTTACAGTTATGTACATTCTATAACTGTCACTGAGTCTGTTACAGTTATGTTCATTCTATAATTGTCTGTCACTGAGTCTGTTACAGTTATGTACATTCTATAATTGTCTGTCACTGAGTCTGTAACAGTCATGTACATTCTATTATTATGAGTCTGTAACATTTATGATCATTCTATAATCTCACTGAGTCTGTAACAGTTATGTACATTCTATAATTGTCTGTCATTGAGTCTGTAACATTTATGAACATTCTATAATCTCACTGAGTCTGTAACAGTTATGTACATTCTATAATTGTCTGTCATTGAGTCTGTAACATTTATGAACATTCTATAATCTCACTGAGTCTGTAACAGTTATGTACATTCTATAATTGTCTCTCACTGAGTCTATAACAGTTGTGTACATTCTATAATTGTCTGTCACTGAGTCTGTAACAGTTATGTTCATTCTATAATTGTCTGTCATTGAGTATGTAACAGTTATGTACATTCTATAATTGTCTGTCACTGAGTCTGTTACAGTTATGTACATTCTCTGTCTATTACTGAGTCTGTTACAGTTATGTACATTCTATAATTGTCAGTCACTGAGTCTATAACAGTTATGTACATTCTTTAATTGTCTGTCATTGAGTATGTAACAGTTATGTACATTCTATAATTGTCAGTTACTGAGTCTATAACACTTATGTACATTCTATAATTGTCTGTCACTGAGTCTGTTACAGTTATGTACATTCTATAATTGTCTGTCATTGAGTATGTAACAGTTATGCACATTCTCTAATTGTCTATTACTGAGTCTCTTACAGTTATGTACATTCTATTATTGTCTCTTACTTAGTCTGTTACAGTTATGTACATTTAATAATTATCTGCCTTTAGGGCAATGTAGCCTATTTAATGTAATTATGAATAAATGAAGTGAATTAGAACCATACCTTTGTGATTAATTTTCTTAACCAAGGTCTTGATGCAGCAAAATCTAACAATGAAAACTTTCCACCTCTCCTAGCTGTTGCCATGCCAACCCAGTAACCACCACTACTGCTAGGTCTTATGTTGTCTGGTAAACCAGGTAAATTTTCAATAAATAATTCTAGAGTTCCTTTCTTTGTACCAGCTAAATGATACCTTTAACAAGAAGTACCATTGTCCTTATGATTTATACAATGTTCAATATTTGTAGTGCTATGTTAAAGCTGCATTAAGTTTTCCAAAGAAAAAAATAAAACGGTGCTAATCTAATAAATGATGTTCCTAATGAACAATGTTACATTTGGTTCAACAATAAAAGCTCGAATAAATACAGAAATTAAAGTATTTACCAAGCGAGATGCAGCATTTGGGATCTAATATTAGAACATGGTTACGTCATCAAAACCCGGGTCATTTAAACACAACTTTCAAAATGTTGAAATACGATAAATTAAACACAGAACTTCTTGAATTTGTCATTTGTGACTTAGTAAGGGAAAAATAACACCATTTCAAATACATCTGGATATTAATGAAGGACAATTAATGCAATCTGTTATGTTTCACTTTCGATTCTAGGCTTTTCCGTACATCCGTGCGCATGCTCCAAGCTCATAATTACCATCGTAGAACACTGACCAACCGGTCAGAGGATTCCGTTTATTTACAGCTAAAAGAAATGAAATTTTAGAAAATGAATGTCACGGATCATGGTTAGAAGATATCTACTTTTAAAAAAATATATTTTTAGAAAATCAAAAAAATTCAGAAATTTGGTAAACTTAATGCAGCTTTAATAAATATAGGGATTAAAAAAATATCTTGTAGAGGATCAGGATCTATATTAATTTACTACATAATTAATATTGATAAAAACCATCTTGTTGAGAATATATATATAAAATATAAGCTGTGTACATACTTGGAAACTGGGAACACAAAAATAATAAAAGATGGCACAATGATACAACCAAACTGGAACTTTACATGCAAAACTAAAAATTTACTGTACATAATAACTTGTGAGGGGTGTAAAGAATGTTGGTCAGACCGGCAACAGTTTGTGTCAATGGTTATGAATACACAGGCAACAGATCAGAGATGAAAGAACAAGACTGTTGCCTTTGAGTGTGCATTAAGATAACTGTGGGAATAAACATTTTAAAATATTCCCATTTTACAAACTCATGGAAAACAATACAACAATTCAAAATTCAAAAGAACAGCACCTTATTAACATGTTTAAGCCAAAACTTAACGGACAATAAAATGTAATTACATCCCTTTAATCACTGAAAGTATTATCTCCCCTAAATCATAGTGACGTCATAGTAACGTTACTAAGGAAAATATTTCATCATCGCCTGAAGATTGCTTCAGAAAGCAAGAAAGTACTAGCAAAATATAATTTTTGAACTGTTTCTGCCATTATGTTTTAATTATATATATATATATATACATTTTATATAATTATTATATATATATATCAGGGGTCCAGAAACGGTCATATTTGCCGGACATGTCCGACAAAAAATATTTTTGTTCGATGTGAAATGTAGCTTGTCGGACATTTTTAGTTAAAAATAGAATTAAGTTAATCGGACACGTAAATAAATATGTTTATCGGTCATTATTTTACTCGAGTATTCTTTGCTATCACCTGTCAATCATTTTCAATAAACACTACAGATCTAATAATTAGGCTTTTGTTTATTAATCAGTTAAAATCCATGGTCTCAATCTGTTCATTTTGTTACATCGTCCGAATCATCATTACTTTTGTTGATAAGTTGTTTATTAAGTAATCACATCGCTTGACAGACGGAAGCCATAAACACCTGTTATCTGAAGGTCATGGTCGTCGGACTATTTCAAAGAGGTTCCACGCGGAATGTTAAAAAATATTGATAATACAACGCGCATAGTACGGTCTTGGCAAACTGTTTAGTTATAAACATATAATTTTTAAAAAGTCTAAATAAAATCAAAGAGGTCTCAAAATGAGGTTCAGTAAAGTTTGTGTAACTTCGGGAAAACGGAAATGCGCGATTGTCAATAAACAAAGATGGCCGTCAAACCATGTGTCGTCAACGCTGACAGTCCAAAATCAACACAAAAGTCTGACCATATATATTTAAATAACGTGGTAGTTAAACCCTTTTTAAAATCTACTATATTGATATTAAAAATCTTCTTAAAATATTAAAATACACAGTCAGTAATAACGTTGTTTTGTTTTGTTTTTTTTTTTTTTTTTTTGCAGTTGCTTTGAAGAAAAAATGTCCGACACCTCAGTCAAAGTTTTCCTGAGCCCTGATATATATATATATATATTATATATATACCACTACAGTAGCTCAGTTGTTGAGCGCTCACTTCTTCTGTTGGAGGTATGGGTTCGAACCCTGGTAGAGTCTGACCAAGACTTGAAAATAGGAGGTGACTGTTCTTTTGCCAAGCACTCAGCATTTAGAAATGAAAGTCCCAGTATCCTTTAGATGAGACCTGAAAACCTGATGCTCTGCATCCCGGCAGGTACTGGATGTTAAAGAACCCTCCCTGCACATTGCCCTAAGCACACTGCAAAGGTAAAAATTTCTCCCAATTCACGTATAGCTGGTGACGTCTCAACATAAGTGAAATATTCTTGACTGGGATGTAAAACCCTATTAAATCAATCAATCAACATTACTTGTATATTCTTGATTTAGCTGTTTCAACCACAAATAAGAATTCTTGATTTCTGGACAGCTGTACACCATTTGCAAATGCTAGACCTGACACTAATTCTTTGGTTGTGTTTGTAACTGGATTGTACTCTATCAACCTAAAATTATAAAATTATTGTTATGAGACCCAATAAACCTGATACATTCATATATACTGGTTTGTTAAAATGCTTGTATTTTAAAGTAAAATTTACTTTATTGTATTTTTTGAACAATTCATAAAAAAATGACAAAGTTAATCAAAATATTTTTTCAAAATGATCGATTGATCTTATTCCAAATAATAGTTAAAATAGGAAAAAAAGTCATAAGCACACAAGTCAAATACCAAGCCTTGACCTTGACATTTGAACTTGACCTTGTTATGCAAGTAATTTCATGAAAAACGTCAAACCCATTCATTTCCCTTTGTAAGAATTGCCTGTTGTGCTGTTTTAGAAAGAGATCAAATAGTTGTTGATTGGTTTCTGTATTTTCATAGGTTATTGGTTACTATCATTAATGATAAATAATTACCTTCCACTTGACTCGGCTTCCAGTATACAGTATCTGTTGTGTCTTCTGTCCCATTTTGTACTGGAATCTGTGAAGTATATCATTCCATCCCTTGCTATAGCTAAATCATTCACCAGCTTCATTTTCTTACCATTAACGGGAGCACTGGATGGCCACAAAGTCAACACATCACCTGAATTGTATAGTTGTTATAATTCTTGAGTTAATGTCTTGTATTTGAAAAATATTGTACTTACTTTACAACAAGTTGCTGATAAATAATGAATTTATTATTAACAGACAATGACAGAAAAATAAACTTGGCTAATGTACCACATGATCTATAATGACAGTCAGCACTCAGTACTTAGGTAAAATAGGATAATGATTTGGCTTGGCTGATGTACCACATGATCTAGAGCCGCAGTCAGCACTTAGTACTTAGGCAAAATAGGATAATGATTAGGCTTGGCTAATGTACCACATGATCTAGAGCCGCAGTCAGCACTTAGTACTTAGGCAAAATAGGATAATGATTAGGCTTGGCTAATGTACCACATGATCTAGAGCCGCAGTCAGCACTTAGTACTTAGGCAAAATAGGATAATGATTAGGCTTGGCTGATGTACCACATGATCTAGAGCCGCAGTCAGCACTTAGTACCTAGGTAAAATAGGATAATGATTAGGCTTGGCTAATGTACCACATGATCTAGAGCCGCAGTCAGCACTTAGTACTTAGGTAAAATAGGATAATGATTTGGCTTGGCTGATGTACCACATGATCTGGAGCCGCAGTCAGCACTTAGTACTTAGGTAAAATAGGATAATGATTAGGCTTGGCTAATGTACCACATGATCTATACCTCTTAATGTTTGTGCAGAACAATAGGAAAAAGTTTATATTGCAAATTCCAACACTAACATGATGTTTTGGAAAATTGTCTGTTTCAAATGTTTGTTGGGTATCATGTGTATAATTGTGAACATTATTCATTAATTTTAGTACATCAAAAGAAAATAACAAAGCCACAGCAACAGGTAGTTACAGGTCAAAAAGAGAGAAAAATTCAATGATTAAAACTAAGGTAAAGTAACTTCTCTTTTGCTTATTAATAAAATACAGGAAAATCTGTTGTTTGAAATATCATTCTTTTCACAAAACTAGAAGCAGGATTGGTAAAATGCTGTATATATTATAATACAATATTTAATGTATTAAAATAAATACCTGTTGCAACATTAACTTTAAACAGACCAAGATAACCATCAGCAACAATGAGGTAGCCATCTTTGTCTAGCCTCATACCTAAAGGTCTTCCACATGTGGGTTCATCTTCAAAACTACCTAGTCAAAAATGACTCAGATATAAGAAATTAATATATTATGGCAAAATTTGATATATATCACAAGTAAATAACCATAAAATGTTACCAAAAGCACATATGTTTTATACACATGTATTACATTTGTCAAATACAGCTGTAAAATGTAACATTTGATGCATGTATGATATACCTTTCAAATACAACTGTAAAATGTAACATTTGATGTATGATATACCTTTCAAATGTTACTAAAACAGAAATCATATGACACATAACTGTAAAATATGACTAATACTTTTGACAAATATATGTGATACCTGTAAAATGTTATCAAAAACACATACATCTGACAAATATATGTGATACCTGTAAAATGTTATCAAAAACACATACATCTGACAAATATATGTGATACCTGTAAAATGTTATCAAAAACACATACATCTGACAAATATATGTGATACCTGTAAAATGTTATCAAAAACACATACATCTGACAAATATATGTGATACCTGTAAAATGTTATCAAAAACACATACATCTGACAAATATATGTGATACCTGTAAAATGTTATCAAAAACACATACATTTGACAAACAGTTTTGAGAGGTTATTTATTTAAAAATTAATAGAATATGAAGAGTATAATACATATTACCAAGCTGAATAGACAAATACACTTATTATATCAGTAATAGCTGGCATGTAATAAACTGATTAAGTTCTGTTCCTATAGTAACCAAGATTTATTCTCACCACATGGATCAACTCCAAACTTAGCCAGCACTCTTATCTCTCCTTTCCAAATATCTATAACTTTCCCATCAGCTGTTCCAGCATAAAGGTGATCTAATACAAATGCAAATGAAATAACTAGTAACCATTTTTTGTAGAGTTAAAATCTCATGATTTATATGGAAATACATGTAATACATGTTCTCAATCATAAAATACTAAAGAGGATTGAAGTAACAGTATTTTATATACATTTAGGTTCTATGTTACAACTTATCCTCATCAACAACTAATGATTTAAGCACTTTATGACAACTTGTCCCTATCAATCAATATAAATTCAAATCTTGTACTGTAACTAACCCCTATCAACCATTGCTTATAGTACATCTTACCCTCATCAAACATTGCTACAAGCACCATCATTTCTAGTCCTATAGTACAACTTACTCCCACAGCATATTGAGATTCTATGTTACAACTTACTCCCACAGCATACTGAGATTCTATGTTACAACTTACTTCCACATCATATTGGGATTCTATGTTACAACTTACTCCCACAGCATATTGAGATTCTATGTTACAACCTACTCCCACAACATATTGAGATTCTATGTTACAACCTACTCCCACAACATTGAGATTCTATGTTACAACCTAATCCCACAACATATTGAGATTCTATGTTGCAACTTACTCCCACAGCATATTAAGATTCTATATTACAACCTACTCCCACAACATATTGAGATTCTATGTTACAACCTACTCCCACAACATATTGAGATTCTATGTTACAACCTACTCCCACAACATATTGAGATTCTATGTTACAACTTACTCCCACAACATATTGAGATTCTATGTTACAACCTACTCCCAAAACATATTGAGATTCTATGTTACAACTTACTCCCACAACATATTGAGATTCTATGTTACAACTTACTCCCACAACATATTGAGATTCTATGTTACAACTTACTCCAACAACATATTGAGATACTATGTTACAACTTACTCCCACAGCATACTGAGATTCTCTGTTACAACTTACTTCCACATCATATTGGGATTCTATGTTACAACTTACTCCCACAGCATATTGAGATTCTATGTTACAACCTACTCCCACAACATATTGAGATTCTCTGTTACAACTTACCCCCACAACATATTGAGATTCTATGTTACAACTTACTCCCACAACATATTGAGATTCTATGTTACAACTTACTCCCAAAACATATTGAGATTCTATGTTACAACATACTCCCACAACATATTGAGATTCTATGTTACAACTTACCCCAACAGCATATTGAGATTCTATGTTACAACTTACTCCCACAACATATTGAGATTCTATGTTACAATTTACCCCCACAGCATATTGAGATTCTATGTTACAACTTACCCCCATCAGCCACCATTGATTCAGGGCCTAACACTTGGTTTTCATATATTCTTTCTGCTTGTTGTAAATAATTGTTTGGTTGTAAAGCACCCTCAAATAATGGAGGCTCTGGTAAACTGTAATAGATCATGGAAAATTACACCATTTATATTAATGATTGTGTAGGTATTTATAATTACTGTAGACGGCAATCAGTCATCGACGGTTATTAAAGTCAATTAACTTTTCTTAACATGTAAAGAGTTAGAGGATAGTCAACCACAAACCCTTATATACTAGTGTGTATATATATATATATATATATATATATATATATATATATATATATATATATATATCAGCGCTCCAGAAATGCCGGCAGTGTCAACCGGCGATTTTAGAAAATAAGTAAAACATAATGCCAATATTTGCGTCCTTGGTAACAACCCCCCCCCCCCCCCTCTCTCTCCTTCGCGACCGTTGCGCGATTTCGTCTGTGTTTGTTATGTCAGTTTCTTAAATTGTTTAATATCTGATAGTTTACCGTTATAGGAAGCCTTTATTAATATAATTATCTGTAACCTAATGTATAATGAACATTTCAAGTCATCAACTATATATAATAAAGATCAGAGACACCTAAATGGTGGTTTTACGTCATTTCCGGTTGATTTTCTTTCTCGTGGTATCTATCCTTCAATGATCAGCAACATCATATGATATAAAAATGTTTAAGTAGTTATAAATTATTAAGTAAAAAATTTGGTTATTTAGAAGAATTCAATAAATCTATCGCCTATCAGGACTGTTTTTGTCTGAGAATGTCACTCTGTGTGTCAAGTTTGCGCTTAACCATTCTGATACACAGATTTAAAATCCGTTAGTTCACAATGCTGATCGTTTTGTATATGATGAAGGGACACTGATGCTTGTTTTTTTAAGGGCAAGATCATTGTTTTCTTATTTCTGTTATTTTATGAATTTATATAATATTATTACAGTAATGATAACAAATTAGACTTTGCAAACCGTCCGACTGTTGCAATGAACACAAATGGTAAGCACAAAACCATTCTGTACCTGCAATATTTATATAACACAAACATGTTTGGTTAAAAATCTATTTTATTTGATGTTAAAAGCTTCTTTGAAGTGAAATCCAAAAAAAACCAATTGAAGCCGGTCTTCAAATGGAAGTGATATTACAAAACACCCTCTCGTGATCCCCATGTGGTTGCTGTTTTTAAAGTAGTTTCCCCAGGTAAAGACACCGATATTACTCAATCATTAAACCATTCAAGCCATGTAACATGTCCTGGCTAACGATGCGTGTATATTGATCACATAATTACAGGTAATTAACGGATTAAGATAATTATCGATCTATCGGAGTATAAGCCCATAGTTCTGTTACGTGATTGATATTTATCTCAATTATTAAGGGTGCAGTAATAATTTATTTTTCGCCAGTTGGATGTTTTCACAACCAGCGTTTTTGCTTGCAAACCGGCGTTTTTTGCCGTAAAAGTGCCGTTTCTAGAGGCCTGATATATATATATATATATATATATATATATATATATATATATATATATATATATATATATATATGTATATGTATATATGTAACTGATATACAGTTACTTAATGTCTTGACCTTACAATTTTTGAATTCAATATAGAAAGATGTATACATATGAAGAATGTAAACAACTTACCTATAAGCTATAGGCTCTATTGGTGCTGGTAATAGCATGATGATGATAGGTGTTAATAATACAGCACAAATAAGGGATAAACAGGCAGGTTTCCACCATCTGTAAATATACAACAGAACAAAGTTAGTGATAAACAGGCAGGTTTCCACCATCTGTAAATATACAACAGAACAAAGTTAGTGATAAACAGGCAGGTTTCCACCAGCTGTAAATATCCAACAGCACAAAGTTAGTGATAAAAAGGCAGGTTTCCACCATCTGTAAATATACAACAGAACAAAGTTAGTGATAAACAGGCAGGTTTCCACCAGCTGTAAATATCCAACAGAACAAAGTTTGTGATAAACAGGCAGGTTTCCACCATCTGTAAATATACAACAGAACAAAGTTAGTGATAAACAGGCAGGTTTCCACCATCTGTAAATATACAACAGAACAAAGTTAGTGATAAAAAGGCAGGTTTCCACCAGCTGTAAATATCCAACAGCACAAAGTTAGTGATAAAAAGGCAGGTTTCCACCATCTGTAAATATCCAACAGAAAAAAGTTTGTGATAAACAGGCAGGTTTCCACCATCTGTAAATATACAATAGTACAAAGCAAGTGAAAAAATTTAGGTTTCCACTACCTGTAAATATACAATAGCACAAAGTAAGTGACAAACAGGCAGGTTCCACCATCTGTAAATATATTAGTTAAAGTAAGTGATAAACAGACAGGTTTCCACCATCTGTAGATATACAACAGACAAAGTTAGTGATAAACAGGCATGTTTCCACCATCTGTAAATATACAATAGTACAAAGTAAGTGAAAAATATGTAGGTTTCCACTACCTGTAAATATTCAATAGCACAAAGTTAGCGATAAACAGGCAGGTTTCCACCATCTCTAAATATACAATAGTAAAAAGTAAGTAAAAAATAGGCAGATTTCCACTATCTGTAAAAATTTACAATCAAAATAAATTCCCTTCAATAAACTATTGGTCTAGGAATAGGTTTATGTTTCAATAAATTGATTGCTTCATGCGAGACTCTTCCTTTTTCCTTGACATCACAAAAACTACTTGATGGCGGAAAAATACTTTGACCTGGTTGCACTATTTTTACAAATTTTTGACATTTCTATTCTAAATCAGAAGGCATTAAAAGAAACATGGGTGGTATATTAAATATTAGCAATGAACTTAATGAATTTATTGGATTGTAATTCTTAGGGTCACGTGCAAATTTTCCATGAACCTCTTTGGGGTTCATTCAATGTGTGTGTGACCCAACAGAGTTACACACACAAATAAATTGATTACAATCAAGTTCATTGCTTAAATATACAACAGCACAAAGTGATAACCAAGCAGTTTTCTGTAAATATACAACTAGCATACTCTGTCTAATATAAATTCCAATATACCCTGATCATTATGTAAAAAATATATACTGATTTACCCTGATGATTTTATATATTTATATATATATATCTACAGTCAAACTTCGGTTATTCGAACTTCTATTTTTCAAATACTTTAGGTTATTTGAAGTTCTCTGTAGATCCCGACCACCCTGCACTATAGCTTCTTATTAAACAAGAGGCCCAAAAGGGCCTGTGGAGCTCAACTGACAAAAATGGTTCTTGTGCCTCCATTTATATAAACTCAGTACAGGGACTTGAGCTGATGTAAAATGCTAAATATTTAAGCTGTAGGCCTTACAGTTTCAGAAAAGAATATTTTTAAATTTGACTTCCCATATAAGTATATATAGATATATGCACCCCTGGGTGGGACCAAAAATGGCCCAGAGGCCTTTATTTGTACAAACCTGGTAAAGGGACTTAAGCTTATTGTGAAAGCTTTATGCCTTACAGTTTCAGAGAAGAAGGTTTTTAAATTTCATTTCCCATATATGCATATGTAGATATATTGGCCCTTGGGGTGGGATCAAAAAAGGCCCAGGGGCCACCATTTGTACAAACCTGGTAAAGGGACTTGAGCTGATATTAAATGCCAAATATAAAAGCATTATGCCTTACAGTTTCAGAGAGGAAAATTTTTAAACTTGATTTCCAATATATGCATATGCAGATATATGAATCCCTGGGGTGGGGCCAAAAATGGACCAGGGGCCATCATTTGTACAAACTTGGCAAAGGGCCTCAAGCTGATATTAACTGCCAAATATGAAAGCTAAAGGCTTCATGATTTCAGAGAAGTAGATTTTCAAAGTTGATATCTCATTTTAAGCCATATATGCATATGCAGATATATAGACCCCTGGGTTGGGGCCAAAAATAGACTGAGGGCCACCATTTGTACAAACTTGGTAAAGGGTCTCAAGATGATATTAACTGCCAAATATGAAAGCTTAAGGCTTCATGGTTTCAGAGAAGAAGATTTTCAAAGTTGATTTTCCACTATAAGCCATATATGCATATGCAGATATATGGACCCCTGGGGTGGGGCCAAAAATAAACCAGGGGCTACCATTTGTACAAACTTGGTAAAGGGCCTCAAGCTGATATTAACTGCCAAATATGAAAGCTTAAGGCTTCATGGTTTCAGAGAAGACGATTTTCAAAGTTGATATCCCATTATAAGCCATATATGCATATGCAGATATATGGACCCCTTGGGTGGGGCCAAAAATGGAACAAGGACCACCATTTGTACAAACTTGGTAAAGGGCCTCAAGCTGATATTAACTGCCAAATATGAAAGCTGAAAGCTTCATGGTTTCAGAGAAGAAGATTTTCAAAGTTGATATCTCATTATAAGCCATATATACATATGCAGATATATGGACCCCTGGGGTGGGGCCAAAAATGGACCGAGGGCCACCATTTGTACAAACTTGGTAAAGGGCCTCAAGCTGATATTAACTGCCAAATATGAAAGCTTAAGGCTTCATGGTTTCAGAGAAGAAGATTTTCAAAGTTGATATTTCATTATAAGCCATATATGCATATGCAGATATATGGACCCCTGGGGTGGGGCCGAAAATGGACCGAGGGCCACCATTTGTACAAACTTGATAAAGGGGCTCAAGCTGATATTAACTGCCAAATATGAAAGCTTAAAGCTTCATGGTTTCAGAGAAGAAGATATTCAAAGCCTTATTTTCACTTTTTACGAAGTATGACAGAAAAACGCTAAAAACGCGTAACCTAGTTTTTGACAGAATTTCACGAAATGTACAACCTATATGTTTAAGGGTGTCTAGAAGCTAAATATCACATCAGATTTTGCATATAACCTATGGTTTCAGAGAAGAAGCTTATTTCAGGTTTTTTACATTCTAGATCGCTGTGACCTACTTTTGGTTGCCATGGAAACCAATTGTACAAATTTTCATCTACTTCTTCTAGGGATCATTCCTGCAAAGTTTTGTTAAAATTGGCCCAATAGTTTCTGAGTTTTTGCTGTTAACGGACGGACGGACGCAAGCACACACGCACGCACGCGCGCATCATGCCATAAACTCATCTGGCTTTAGCCAGTTGAGCTAAAAACTTCATTAATTTGAACTTTGTTATTCAAATACCTGTGATTATTCGAACCTAATTTAAGTCCTGTGTTAGACTTTTCAGAAGAAATATACCCCAAAAATTCTATGATGACACTTTCTAAAAAGAAACTAATCTCACCTGTACTTAATACAAATGAGTATGTGTTACCCAAACGTAAAAGGCGATCAGTATGTAGATGTGTATGCCATGTATTGTCCAATATAAGCCATGTTGATCATTAATAGCAAGAATTAATTGTTCAATTAAACAGTAATTATAGTTCCAGGTGTAACAGAAAATGAGTTGCACGTGTGTAAACATTAAAAAGAATTCTGTTGACCATGGTTGCCATCATAAAAAAAAAACCAAAACAAAACAACAGCATATAACGAATATTAATTTAATATTTTTATAAAGCCTAGTCGTGAAATGAAAAATAAATTAACATTTTGTAATAAAGGTTGACAGAGAGAGTGTTATGCCTTATTCACATTTCATTTCTAGAAATTATATGAACCTGTTCTGTAATGTTTTGTTTAAAATTCTGTAAATAATAAAAAATGTATTGTGTGCATAAAGCATGGTGTACTCCCTCTGGATAATGTTCTTACTTTGTATTGTATGGATTACCATGCATATCTGATTTCGTACCCGATGGAATTAAATTTTGGTTTTTATTGAAAAAAAATTGATATGTCTGTTTTTATGGAATTAATCAAGATAGGTCATGCCATTATTCATTATGAACTGACACTGATAAAACACTTCCAACAATTCTGTTGTGTCTTAAGATATAAGATATCATACAGTCACTGGATCAAAATTTGAAGTTCCAAATTCACTTACTAGTATTCGATTATTCGAACCCCCTGATTATTCAACCTAAAATGGAGACCCTTCAACTTCCAATTATCAAAGTTTGACTGCATATATAAATATCCTGATTTACCCTGACGATGTTGTGTAGTTTTTCTTATCTTCAGACAAAGAACTATCTTCTTTTGTTTGATGTAAAATCCGCCGTTGTCTAACCTCATTCATGCTGACCTAAAAGTTAAAATTATTGATAAACATTAAATTATATGTAGAAACTTAATTTATACACATGTGTCTGTGTACATCAAAACTGGTAACAAATGATGTTCTTCCATTTAAAACTTCAAAAAATAAAAGTAGGAGGTGGTCATTAAACTGAGACATAGCAGTCAGAAAGTTAATTGTCATTAAAATGAGACATAGCAGTCAAAAAATTGTCATTAACATTAAACATAGCAGTCAGATAACTGTCATTAAAATTAGACATACATGTAATTTCCATGTTTATGAAATAAAAAGACATTATTTACATATGGCACAATTACTGTGCTATATAGAAACTATACAGAAAAACCTGTTAAAAATGTTTTATCCCCTGCCATCTTTTTTTCTATATTTCAAATTTCAAGACAATTGGTACATATATGAACCTGTAATGGCCATTTGTAGGTTTTTGCTGTTTATAGTAATGGCAGCTATCTTGGATTTCAGACAGGCATGTCAGATAAAATTTTTAATCTATAGCAACTAAGGACTTTCCATACCAAATTTCATTTGAATTGGCCAATTAGTTTCAGAGGAGAAGACTAAAGTTTACGGATGTACAGACAGACGCATACATGCATACTTTACGGTGCAATAGCTCACCCTGGCTTTGCCAGATGAGCTAAAAACCCGGTCATGTAAAAAAACTTAAACAAGAGGCCCAATAGGGCCTGTGATGCTCAACTGGCTGCATATGTAAGACAATGTTTGTTTTCGATTGAAATGCTGTTTAACGTTCAACTCAAGAATATTTCACTTATATGGAGACTGTCAATTTTGGAAATGGTGGAGGACACTGGATTATAGGAGAAAACCATGACCAAGCAGCAAGTTAACTGACGAACTTTCAAAGATGAAGTGCTAGCGCCACTTGGCATTAATGCACAATGTCAGGGGTGAAAGGTGCTGTGATTCGTAACATCGAATGCTTAAGACCACACAGCCACTGTGGTGCCTTTAAGACAATGTGATGTGGTTACCATAATTGGTTCATCAGCTTAAGATGGGAAATAAATTGAGCTTATGACCATTTTTGCTTCAATGAAGCCTACTTTGCAACACACACATGCAGGCATGCTTCATTATGCCATAAACTCAGCTGGGTTTAGCCAGTTGAGCTTAGAATGGATCCACAATGGCTATTTTTTATATATATATATATCTAGTAACAACAGGCATCTTAGACTGGTTCAAACTTTTTTTAGGCCGATGTAGGAACCTTCAACAGGAAGTTTGGTTCCAATTCACCCAGTTATTTTAGAGGAAAAGATTTTTACTAAATATTACACCTAATTTGCATATTTCTTGAAAATTGGGTCAATAAAAATTTTCTCAGAAAAAAACATTATATATTTTGAATCCCACAAAGTATACTTTCTATATTTATAATTTGAGCTCAATTGGTGGAAAAAAAGATCAACAATGGTCTTTTTTTTCTATTTTTAGTTATGACGGCCATCTTGGATGTCAGCCCGGGTTGCCTGGTACCACCTTTAGTCAGGCCGACATTTGGACATTCCACACAAAATTTCATTCCAATTGGCCCAGTTGTTTCAGAGGAGAAGATTTTCAAAGATTTCGCTAAATATTACACCTTAAGCATAATTCTTGAAAATCAAGTCAACCAAAAATTTCCCACAAAAACCGATTAAATATGTTGAATCCCTCACGATATACTGTGTATATTTCAAATTTGAGCTTAATTGGTTGAAAAATGGATCCACAATGGCAATTTTAGTGTTTTTTTCTATTTATAGTAGCAGCAGCCATCTTGGATGTTGGACAAGGTTGTCTGGTACAAACTTTAGTCAGGCCAACCTTCCACACCAAATTTGGTTCTGATTGCCCCGGTGGTTTCAGAGGAAAATTTTCAAAGAATTGCTTAAATATAACACCTCATTTGCATAATTCTTAAATCAGGTCAACGAAAAATTTCTCAAAAAAACCTGTTACATATGTTAAATGCACCGCTATCTACTCTCTACATTTCAAATTTGAACAAAAACGGTTGAAAAATGTCTCAGCAATGGCTATTTATGTGTTTTAGCTATTTAGTGTAACAGCGGCCATCTTGGATGTCGGACGGGGTCGCCTGATACAAACATTGGTCTTCCCCACCTAGGGACCTTCCACACCAAATTTGGTTCCAAATGGCCCAGTTGTTTCAGAGGAGAAGATTTTCAAAGAATTGCTTAAATATTACACCTCATTTGCATAATTCGTAAAAATCGGGTCAACGAAAAATTTCTCACAAAAACCCGTTAAATATATTGAATGCCCCGCTATCTACTCTCTACATTTCAAATTTGAACAAAAACAGTTAAAAAATGACCCAGCAATGGCTATTTATGTGTTTTTGCTATTTATAGTAACAGCGGCCATCTTGGATGTCGGGCGGGGTCGCCTGGTACAAACTTTGGTCTACCCCACCTAGGGACCTTCCTCACCAAATTTGGTTCTAATTGGCCCAGTGGTTTCAGAGGAGAAGATTTTCAAAGAATTGATTAAATATTACACTTCATTTGCATAATTCGTAAAAATCGGGTCAACGAAAAATTTCTCACAAAAACCCGTTACATATGTTGAATGCCCCACTATCTACTCTCTACATTTCAAATTTGAACAAAAACGGTTAAAAAATGACCCAGCAATGGCTATTTATGTGTTTTTGCTATTTATAGTAACAGCGGCCATCTTGGATGTCGGGCGGGGTCGCCTGGTACAAACTTTGGTCTACCCCACCTAGGGACCTTCCTCACTAAATTTGGTTCTAATTGGCCCAGTGGTTTCAGAGGAGAAGATTTTCAAAGAATTGATTAAATATTACACTTCATTTGCATAATTCGTAAAAATCGGGTCAACGAAAAATTTCTCACAAAAACCTGTTACATATGTTGAATGCCCCGCTATCTACTCTCTACATTTCAAATTTGAACAAAAACGGTTAAAAAATGACCCAGCAATGGCTATTTATGTGTTTTTGCTATTTATAGTAACAGCGGCCATCTTGGATGTCGGGCGGGGTCGCCTGGTACAAACTTTAGTCTATTCCACCTAAGGACCTTCCAAACCGAATTTGGTCCCAATTGGCCCAGTGGTTTCAGAGAAGAAGATTAAAGTTTACGCACGCACGCACGCACGCACGCATGCACGGACGCACGCAAAACCATGCCATAAGCTCAGCTGGCTATAGCCAGTTGAGCTAAAAATGGTTAAATACGATACATTAAACACAGAATTTCCTTAACTTATTTCCTTAACTTTCTCATTTGTGACTTTGTTAGGGATAAATAACATCATTGCAAATAGATTTGGATATTAATGACAGAACCTGTAACCATTTTCAGTTTTAACATATTTTATTCATCGTACATAAATATGGCTGTAGCGAAAATTCCATAAAATTCTATTCCATAATAAGGTAGATATCGGTGATTTTCTAATACATCTGTAGAAATCCAAATCAAAAAGGTCAATATCGAGGCTCCTGTGTTGTGACATCATACCAGTAACTTACCTCCACAGAATATTATTAATCAACTACTAAAATAAGTCAAATCCGAACTCATAGTTTAACTTTCTATAATAATTTTACGGGAAAACTATTTAATGAAGTGGATTTAACATCCATTTGACATGTACCGATAATTAAGATTATTATTAATTCTTTTGTATATTAGACACATTCCTTAGATTTAGACACACACCTGTAATTAACAGGATGTCACTTATAATTTGCAAAATTGATTTGCAGGTTGATAAAGTTATCTTACGACCTTTAATATACAATAATATATTTACAGTTCGAGTAAAGTAAAATATTTTTATTTGGTAAATGTTATTTGTCTTATACAGTATAAAGATTTTACTCCAGAAAAATAGATATTTCATTTTTAAATTTTAAAAGAAATTTTTCCTAAGTTTTCATGTCAATAATAATAATAATAATAATAATAATAATAATAATAATAATATTATTATTATTATTATAAAATAATAATAATTATTATTATTATAAAAAATAAATTTAAGGCAAAATCAAAAATTAAAAATTTAAGTCTATTTAAAACATGTTTATTGATCTACTTACAGCATTTGATTTTATTAGATTTTAGTTTTCATTCCTTGGGCATACATTTAGCTGTGATATTTTTAAATTCTTTATTCTATATATACAAATCCATAAAATTATCATTATTATTATTATTCTTATTCTTATTATAATCTCGTTTTTTTTAAATGTGGTCTCATTCTTAAACCTGTTTAATTTCATTTTAAATAATTATAATAAATTTCGCGTAAAATAATTTGATTGGAATTTCTTGTTGTTACTTTCTATGTCGATATATCATCATTGTTACTACTGTCTATTATGTTAGACACTACTTCTAATACTGCAATGACATCACAGATTTACAACTCAAAACGAGCGTTTCACTTTACGATAAAGAGTAAGTTATCAAATGTGGATTTCAAACAGCTATTACTTTTTTATTTTGTCACCAATTTTGATGCAGTTTTCAATATTGTTATATTTAAATAATATATAAAGCAACTGTGATAAAAAAAAATTTTGGTTACAGGTACCCTTTAATGCAAATTATGTCAGGTTTCCCCTTTGATTCATTTGAGTCTCCAAACATCAGAGTTTATGCTCCAAGCTAATATTAGTCATAATTAAACATGTTCCTCACATGCTAGAGAACTCTTGTTTATTTACATCTAATACAATGAAATTTCAGAAAATAAATCTCACTGATTGTGAGAGCTAGAGTGTTCCTCTTTATGCTGGAAGTAATGAATGACCAGAATGGTAATTTCATTTGGTCCACCCAGTTATGTATATATATACACAGCTCAAACAAGACCATATTCTGGCTAGTTAATGCTCCTTTGTCCAAGAGTAATAAATTTTAAATACCAAAAAAAAAAAAAAAAAGTTAACACCTGAAGTAATGTTTAAAATGAATCCTCACATCCTCTTTTCAAATTTGGAATTTGAATACTACTAGTATATATTGATATTATCTGCAGATAAAATACACCTAGTAAACATGTAGATCTACTCCAAGAAATTATATCTGCATGATCTACTTTGCTTATAAGCACTGGCTTTATTTAAAAAAATCACCTGGAGATGCACCTTAGTGACTCAGTGGTAGAGCATCCACCTCAAGAGCAGGAGGTCTCAGCCATACACAACCTTGTTCTTAGGCTCATCTCTATATTCTAGACTGAAAACCTTGCAAACAGCTGAAAAATGTTGATTGGACGTTAAACAACATTACATCAACAGCATGTTTAAAATTTATACGATACAAAGTATTTCAAATATGATATGGCCTATTTTAAGACAAAGGGCATTACATCTCCATAGCATGCCCTGTATGAAATAGGGTGGTCAAACTGATGCTCGTGAATAGATCCTCGTTAGATGTCGCAGCTTCGTAGGTCGTGGCCAGTGTCATGAGTGTTAAAATGCATGACTAGAGCTGAAATTCTATCTCAAAGTTACGTTTGTTCGTGATGATGATCTTAGGTGTGCAAGAATGTGTAAGATGTGTCTGTCTAATGGAGAAAATTAACATGCAACCTGAAAGTTCGACTTCTTCTTTGACAACAAGATGCGTTAATGCTTCACTTAATGCTTAATGATTCCGGTAATAGAAACACCGGACTAGACATGCAAGATATAGACACCGGATCAAAGAAAGAGATTGTCTGTATTTCAAATTTAATATTAATCAAACACTATAAAATGATAGATTATGACAATTCTGCGTGAAATATCAGAATAAAAGATAATTAAAAATACTTACTTAAAATGTAATTATTATATATCACATACTAGTCCAGTCAGATCCGGGTTTTGTAGGTAGGCCCTACAATCTTCTCCGTCCTAGGTCAACAGTTTTACTATCACGTGTGTTTATTTATTTTTTATAGTGACCGTCCTGTTAGGGATAAGTAACATCAATGATGCGATCAAACTGTTATGTAAGTGCTGCAAATATTATCTGGACTTTATAGCCGAATGATGAGAACGTGATAAAGCAACAACAAAAATGGATGAAAACAAGCAAAAACCAAAATTTTCTAAAAGGTGATATTTTTTTGTTTGTTGGGTTGTGTGTATGGTTTTAGGTGGTTGACAGTTTGCATTCAGGAGCAAGTAGGGATTAACCCCAAAATTGGTCACCATGCATTGTCCATGAATATCTCCAATAGAAGGGTTCTGCAAAATTTTCAATGGACAGTCACAGAATAATAATTTTATATAAGTGTAAACCAAGTTTACCATCTCCAGTTTGATTGGAGATGTTCATTGCATAGGAGTCAAACAATGTGATAATTTGAGTCATTGTATATATAAACAACATTGTGCAACAATTTAAGGATAAAGGATTGAACCTGTAATACTAGAAAATACTACAGTACATGTACCATCAATATTCTAATGAATGCTGATGATATTTTGATATCAGACACCTTAAGGGTTACAAAACTGCAGATGTACAATAATTATTGTGAAACATTGAAATTAAGAAATAAATTAACAGAAGTTAAATGCCATAGTCTTTACTGTCCTATCTAGGTATCGGGTCAATTCATCCCACTGTAAAATCGCCTGGCATCATCACCCTTACTTTCCACAAAAACTGTCAAAATCACGTCCTAAAAAATTTGCCCCAATTTTTGAAAAATCACTCCCTTTTCGGAGTAACAAAGATTTGTGATTTTTGAGATTTTAAAGTATACAGTAAAATGAGTTACAGATGTTTTTTGGCAATATATACTGCACGTAGTTTGTGTTACTGTTTGTAAATAATGTATTGAATGTATTGTAATGTATTTTATCATGCTTTCATACAAACGTATTGACTTAATAAAGATATTTCATAATTGGGATATTTTTTATGATTTTTTTTTATTTTTCAGAAAAGTAGGTTGTGTCTTGTTTTAATAAGATAATCATATTTTTAACTTTATATTAGTTTTAGGTTTGATTTGCTGTTTTTTAAGCGATTCCTGAAGTTGATAAAGTTAATGTTCCCTTCATGGATGAGTGTGCAGTGTCTTATGTGTGTATTTCTACTATGTCTTGGTCTTCTTGGTAAGTTTTGTTTGTTTTTTTTTTTCAGGTTACCTTGGCCAATGCTTATGTGACTTATTCTCACTTCAACCAAGGATTACTGTGGTTTTTTGATACCTAAGTCAAGACTCATGGCTTTTATTCATCATTAACTTATATACATTTACAACTTCTTTAAAACCAGCTAAATTTGACATTGTCCCTAGTACAAACCATTTTCAAGTGTAAGAAAATAAATTGGTGGAACTTAGCCTTCCTTCAAGGTTACTGTTGTGTAAACTTCTTGTCATGAACCTAAGCACCTTAATCAGCTTGAAAGTTTATATTAATTAAAAGCATAATTTGATAAAGGCTACCAAATTTACAAGTTGGTGATGGATGACTTTAACCTTTAAGTTCATAATGACTCTTAATGGTAAAACCTTAAAACATCTAGTAAAATTGAAAATTATCTAGGAACTTAATAGTTACAGCAAAAATGTTGCCAAGTTGGTCACAAGGACAGACATCTACTTTTTAATAGGCTACGGGACTTAACATACATTTACATAATATTTTGTTCAATCTACTTATTTTGTGTCATCCCTTCATTGGTCAAAGGAACATACTTAGTATATAGAAAAATCTCTAAAATAGTCTCTGATAATGTACTGAATGTCTTATAAGATTGAAAAAAAACATTAAAAAATGGACGCTAAGACAATGCGTTATACACAAAAACTACAGATACCAAGACAACAGAGATACCATGACTACAGATACCATGACTACACAAACCCAGACAACAGATATCATGACTACACAAACCAAGACAACAGATGTCAAGATCACACAAACCAAGACAACAGATGTCATGACTACACAAACCAAGACAACAGATGTCATGACTACACAAATCAATACAGCAGATATCATGACTACACAAACCAAGAAAACGGATATCATGACTAAACAAACCAAGACAGCAGATATCATGACTATACAAGCCAAGACAACAGATATCAAGACTGCATAAACCAAGCCACAGATACAATGACTATACAAACCAAACAACAGATATCATGAGTACACAAATTAAGACAACAGATGTCATGACTACAGATACCATGACTTCACAAACCAAGACAACAGATACAATGACAAAACAAACCAAGACAACAGATATCATGACTACAGATACCATAACTACACAAACCAAGACAACAGATGTCATGATTACACAAACCAAGACAACAGATATCATGACAACACAAACCAAGACAACAGATATCAAGACTTCGTAAACCAAGACAACAGATATCAAGACTGCACAAACCAAGCCACAGATACAATGACTATACAAATTAAGACAACATATGTCATGACTACAGATACCATGACTACACAAACCAAGACAACAGATATCATGACTACAGATACCATAACTACACAAATTAAGACAACAGATATCATGACTACACAAATTAAGACAACAGATATCATGACTACACAATTCAATACAGCAGATATCATGACTACACCAACCAAGCCACAGATATAATGACTATACAAACCAAACAACAGATATCATGACTACACAAATCAAGACAACAGATATCATGACTACACAAATCAATACAGCAGATATCATGACTACACAAACCAAGAAAACGGATATCATGACTAAACAAACCAAGACAGCAGATATCATGACTATACAAGCCAAGACAACAGATATCAAGACTGCATAAACCAAGCCACAGATACAATGACTATACAAACCAAACAACAGATATCATGAGTACACAAATTAAGACAACAGATGTCATGACTACAGATACCATGACTTCACAAACCAAGACAACAGATACAATGACAAAACAAACCAAGACAACAGATATCATGACTACAGATACCATAACTACACAAACCAAGACAACAGATGTCATGATTACACAAACCAAGACAACAGATATCATGACAACACAAACCAAGACAACAGATATCAAGACTTCGTAAACCAAGACAACAGATATCAAGACTGCACAAACCAAGCCACAGATACAATGACTATACAAATTAAGACAACATATGTCATGACTACAGATACCATGACTACACAAACCAAGACAACAGATATCATGACTACAGATACCATAACTACACAAATTAAGACAACAGATATCATGACTACACAAATTAAGACAACAGATATCATGACTACACAATTCAATACAGCAGATATCATGACTACACCAACCAAGCCACAGATATAATGACTATACAAACCAAACAACAGATATCATGACTACACAAATCAAGACAACAGATATCATGACTACACAAATTAAGACAACAGATATCATGACTACACAAATTAAGACAACAGATATCATGACTACACAAACCAAGACAACAGATATCATGACTTTACAAACTAAGACAGCAGATAACATGACTACACAAGCCAAAACAACAGATATCATGACTACACAAACCAAGACAACAGATGTCATGACTACACAAATCAATACAGCAGATATCATGACTACACAAACCAAGACTATAGATACATGTACTAACATTAGGACAGATGGAAAGAATACATAAACTGAAAATAAAGTTTCAAGATGACTTGCAGGTTCTGTCAATTTTACAAACAATGTAGCTCTTCATGCACATAATTTAGATTGGTATTTCATGTTATCAGTATTCTCAGGCTATAGTTAGACTACATATATACAATCTAAGTAACCTTGGATTGGTAACTGATATTGTATCATTGATACATTTCATTTTATAATGTTTGAATTATATTCTATGTTTTCAGAACAGTTTGTTATATATAACATTGGCCAGATTCCCTCTAAGTATTACCTCGTATTTGGTAATGGAGATAGTGATGGATTTAAAGATCTCACAGTTAAAGCATTGTTACTAATTATAGCAGAAGCATTTGTAAGTATTAGTTATGAAACATTTAAATAATTAAAGATGACTACAAATACATAAGTATTAGTTATGGAACATTTAAATAATTATAGATCAGGATCTTGTGTTTGTTGATCAGGAAATATTTTGTCTCAACTTGATCTCTGTAATTCTTGTTAATAATTTAATGAAACTTGGTAGGAATGATAAACATTATGCCGTTGTTTTCTTGGTCCTGTTAAATAACTTTTCTTGGAGTTATGATCTTTGAATTGTTTTCCTTTATTATTTTTGTCCTTATTAGATCACTGTAATTTTTCTTCATAATTTAATGAAACTTGATAGAAACCATAAACAAGTTATTTCAGATTATCCAGGCCACAAATATTTCAGTATTTCTGATAGTTTTATCATAATGTGATTATATTGTTATAAATTACTTTGTACACATATATGTTCATGTTACAAATACCTTTTGGTGGGTGATCTTACTGAAAGCTTTTGTTGATTTTTGGACAATTATTTCAGTGTGACAGATATTATGTTTGGTTTTTATTATTTCAGATAAAAAGTTCCTCTAAGTATGTTAGTTCTATGTTATATATAACATGGCGTGGATCTGTTACAACAACGGTACATCAAGAATATTTTACTGATATATTATATTATGATATAAATACTCAAGGGCGTATAGATAATCCGTAAGTAAAGTACTACATGTATGTACTTATTTACTTTTTTCCCAAGTTTTAAGTTAAAAGTCCTCTACAAGCCTATGTGCTCACCCACTTGAAAGTAAAAAATGGCCTTTTTTAGTTGACTCAGTATCACAATCATTGAAGTATTCTTTACATAATATTTTGTACATTTGACTGTATATTGTAAATATTTTCACAGTAAGACTTTATCACATATTTAGAGAACATTTACAGAATGCCAGAAAGAGTTGAGTCTGTCTAAACCTAATTTTAGATCTTTAGTCTTGTAGAAAGATAAAAACCTGTTTTAATAACTTGAATTTCACTTAGAATCTTCATCAAAGTTTGACAATTTTTAAATAAACAATGTTTAATTTATTAAATTAAATAGTGATTGTTATATCCCATTTTTCACCCAGAGGTACCACTGTAATTTTAATTTACATGAAGGGTTTTTTGTTTGGGTTGTGGGTGTGTGTGTGTGGGGGGGTTTAGCAACATTTTGCATAATTCCAATAATGTTAGAGTCTAAACTAAGGACTTGACAATAATAGGATGTACAACCAGAGAGACATTGAATGATTGGTTATTTATGAGACATTGTATGATTGGTTATTTATAAGACATTGTATGATTGGTTATTTATTGGTTATTTATAAGACATTGTTTGATTGGTTATGTAGAAGACATTGTAGGACTGTTTATTTATAAGACATTGTATGATTGGTTATTTATAAGAAATTGTATTATTGGTTATTTATTGTAGACATTTTTATTTACAGAGATCAGAGGATAACACAGGATGTTGATAAACTATCTTCTACTTTTAGTCAGATATTTTCACCTATTATATTATCACCATTCATCATTGGTTATTATACATATCATTGTTTCAAAACGTGAGTCTCTCTCTCTCTCTCTCTCTCTCTCTCTCTCTCTCTCTCTCTCTCTCTCTCCTATAAATTTATAAATGCATTCACTGCTATAGATATGTATAACAGTATGTATACACTGCCATAGCTATTTGAGTCAAACCAATCATAACCCTCTTATTCTCATAACTTGTTTTTATTGTCCAGTTTGTATATTCATTTCTACACAATGTTCAATCCTCCGTACTTTGTTTATTTTCAGAACTGGTTATTAGGTCCAGTTGGTATATTTATTTCTACAGTATGCACAATCAACTGTCTTTTTGTTGCTTTCAGAACTGGTTATTTAGGTCCATTTGGTATATTTGTTTCTACCCATGTTCAGTCCTTCATACTGTGTTTATTTTCAGGACTGGTTATGTAGGTCCATACTTTGTTCATTTTCAGGACTGATTATTAAGGTCCTTAATTTGTTTATTTTTAGGACTGTTTATTAAGGTCCGTACATTGTTTATTTTCAGAACTTGGTATTTAGGTCCGTACTTTGTTTATTTTCAGGACTGGTTATGTAGGTCCATACTTTGTTCATTTTCAGGACTGATTATTAAGGTCCTTACTTTGTTTATTTTTAGGACTGTTTATTAAGGTCCGTACTTTGTTCATTTTCAGGACTGATTATTAAGGTCCTTACTTTGTTTATTTTTAGGACTGTTTATTAAGGTCCGTACTTTGTTTATTTTCAGAACTTGGTATTTAGGTCCGTACTTTGTTTATTTTCAGGACTGGTTATTTAGGTCCGTACTGTGTTTATTTTCAGGACTGGTTATTTAGGTCCGTACTTTGTTTATTTTCAGGACTGTTTATTAAGGTCCGTACTTTGTTTATTTTCAGAACTGGGTATTTAGGTCCAGTTGGTGTTCTGGTGTTCTTCCTTGTATCTACAATTATAAATAAATTATTAATGTCTCCAGTAGTTACCCTTGTGTTCAAGAGAGAAAGACGAGAGGGAGATTTCAGGTAACTTTGTAAATACAGTACAAAGAGATACATCAACATACATGTGTACACATTGGCATACACACATTCACACATATAATTTGTTAACATTCTGTTGAAGGAAGGAACATACATGTGTATCTGTTTTATGTACTCATTTTATTCTACATGTAAAAGTAGGCCACAAGGCTGATGAATGCTTTGTATCTTGCATTTCAGGCAACACGAACACATTTTCTCTCTCTCTCTCTCACTCTCTCTCTCTCTCTCTCTCTCTCTCTCTCTCTCTCTCTCTCTCTCTCTCTCTCTCTCTCTCTCTCTCTCTCTCTCTCTCTCTCTCTCTCTCTCACACACACACACACACACACACACACACACACACACACACAGTGTAGTAGACAAATGCCCACAAATACCTGTGTTCTGTAATGAACTTGAGTCATGTTATACCAATGTTTTCTAATTGATTAGATTCAAGCACATGCAGATGCGGGTAAATTGTGAATCAGCTGCTTTTTACAGAGGAGGTGCTATAGAGTTATCAAAAACTGACAAACACTTACAGAAGTTACTCATAGTACAAAGAAAACAAGTACTTAGAGAATATGCATTAAATTGTAAGTACCTGCTACATTTAATATAACTGGTACACATTGTTCTAGAACACAATTAATAAAATACATTTGTTATTCTCTAAACTTGATGATAAAATATCTAATAATCACAAATATACATGAAGAGGAGTCATGAAGAGAAGTCAGTTTATGAAATAATCACTTGCAAACATGAAGGGGAGTTGTTAGTATAACTAAATAATCACATATACATTTAAGTTGCCTAAAAATTTCAAACTGTCAGTCAGATCAAATTGGCTTTTACCTTAGGTATTTTCAACAATGCATGCACTATAATATAATTTTAGGGTTCCATATAAGCTCTATGGTACACTAATTTACACATATTGTTATGATGAGGCTCAAAATGGGGAAAGGAGAGAAATTGTTAAAAATGTTATGTTGTCAAAATATCACCAAAGCTAAAAAAAACTTTTTGCATAGGCATGTATATATAGAATAAAACATGATGAAATCCATATCATATGCCATATCAGACCCCAATATCAGACTGAGAGCTCTAGCCCTAGGTCTGATATTGATCAAGGTCTGGTATGGCATATGATATGGAATTCATCATGTTTTATTCTGTTTATCATGTACTTAAACTTTCACCTTGTTTTACATACATTTTGCTACAGTATGACAAACACTTTACAAAACACAACTAGCATCAGTAGCTTGAAAAATGCATTTCCACTCGAAGCAGTTCTTAATGTGAGAGTCTATTTTGGACTGGTATGTTTGAGTTATCAGTTTACATGTTGATAGTTTGTGGTTTCTTTAGGTACTCCTGTTTTCCCAACCATTCAACAATTGGTTGTGTTTTTATAAATGAAAATAACCCCATAACTTTTTTTTCACATAATTGCATTTTCTACTTTGGTGTTTATTCAATACAGTTTCTATATTTTCGATGCTTTGTAGAGCTGCATTAAGTACATGGTCAAAGGTCAGGGTTGTGACCTTATTTGATAAGCTTTAAATTTCTATATTTAGACTATGTGTAACAGATTTGAACATTTAGATGTTCAGTTTTGGTGTTCCTTAGACTCAGCATTTAAAAATCTTTATAAGGTCAAAATTAAGCTCATGGACTATTTATTTTCATTGTACATTTGCTACTATTTTAGTTATTTATAAATATTCCTTGGCTAGACCTTGGGTATTTTAGATTCTAAGGGCATGTTATATTTAAATTAAAAACGATTTGGCAGTGGAGTCCAAACTTGTGGAAGATTTTGGTAGCTTTTCTCATAAATGTATTTGTACTTCTGTAGAAGATTTGGTACATGTCGTGACATATCCTCAGGTGAGCATTAAGGTGTAAGGGCCTGTTGTTTTTCCTTATTTAAGGTTTGCTTAATTGTTTTAGCTGTTGCTAAGATAAATGTTTTTCACCAGTAACTTTATATATATATACATATATATATATATTTTGTATTTTCAGTTGCTGTGAGTTTATTTGATTATATAGGAAGTATACTAAGTTATGTTCTACTGGCTATACCTATATTTAATGGTGTTTACAGTGACTTATCTACTGCAAGTTTATCTTCAATTATAAGCAAGGTGAGACAAAGCGATATAGGTAAAGCCAGCTGAGCTTATGTCATGACAAAATAAAGGTGTGTCCATGTTTATGTCCATCCATGTGTTTGTGCATGAATTAACTTCTCTGAAACTACTAGATAAATTAAAATCAAATTTGATATGGAAGGTCCTTGGCTGATGAAAATTTAAAATTTTATGCAGCATAGCTGTCTTAAATTCAAGATGGCTGCTGTAACCATTAATAGAAAAAACAGATAAATAGCCATTTCATGTTTATTTATGGACCAATTTTGTTCAAGTTTATTATATAGAGAGACCTCTAGCCATTTAACATGTGTATTAGGTTTTTCAAGCAAATTTTCTTTTGATCCAATTTTCATAGTTTATGAAAACGAGATTTAAATTTAAGCAGAGTCTGAAAACCTGGCAAGATCAATAGGAACCAGATTTCGTAAGGAATATCCTTAGTTGATTCAGATAAAAAGCTATATCTGGTATGGTTTTCCTTACTCCAAGATGGCTACTGTTACTATAAAAAGGAAAAAGTAAATAGCTATAAAACCTTTATTTATAGACAAATTGTATTCAAATTAATTTTGCTGTAGAGAAATCAGATTTGTAGCATTTTAACAGAATTAACATTTTTATATGAAAAAGTTTCCATTAACCCAATCTAAGGAATCTTGCTTTCTTGTAGTATCTTATTAATATTATTTTGTCTTCTCAAAGACTTGGTCTCATAAACATTTAATTTGTAAAAAAGTTGTATTAATTGTCATTTATAAATGATAGATTATGCAAGAAACTTTTTGCTTTTTGTTTAAAATTCTGCAAATAGACTTAATATGTATTAAATAGTACCTGTAATGGAATTTTTATGAAATAATTAACATATAGCAAATCTCTTAAAATTGATGATGAAATAAAAATAAGTTTTAAAACCATGTTGATATTTTGTTTTATTTTATCTTGGTTGCTAAGTGAAAAAATCTTTTTTAAAACTGTTGAGACCACAATGACTTTAGAATTTCAAATGTCTCAAAATAATTACTTAGTTTTGTCAAATTTCAAATGGAAACCTAGACATTATAACAAATTATACACATAAATTATAAAATAGATAATCTCTTGACATTTAATTTAATATAAAAATTGGACTGGACAAACATCATGCAAATTTTTTACATGTCAAACTATAGATTCCAAGCTTCTAAGTAACACCATGGCCATCTTATTCCTCCATATAAATGAATGAATCTTGACTGAAGCATAAAATACAATTACCTCACTCCACATCTACTGTTCCTATGTCCTTGTTTAATAAACAATCTAAATATATACATATGTTATGCTTTACTTGTAATCAGTAATTATTATACCTTTTATTTCAGAATTCCTTTATGATAATGTATCTGGTCCATTCCTTTACAACTCTAATAGATCTGGCAGTTCAAGTAGCAACTATGGCAGGAACAGCACACAGGTATGATAGTGGATAAACAATGAAAAGATTCAATAACTCTATCACAAAGTAAAACAGATAGTTAAAGTATTGGAGTTATCATGTCAAAAAGTATTTAGAATATAAAACTAAAAATTGGAGAAAAATTAATAAAAGGTATTTAGAAAATAGTGTTGACTGAAAACAAAAAAAGAATAGTGTTTCTGTCTGAAAATATTGTAGTAATATTGTTGACTGAAATAAAAGGAGTAATATTGTTGACTGAAATTAAAGGAGTAATATTGTTGACTGAAATTAAAGGAGTAATTGTTGACTGAAATTAAAGGAGTAATATTGTTGACTAAAAGTATGACAGTAATGTTTTGACTGAAAATATTGGAGTTATGTTGACTTAAGGTATTGAAGCTATGGTGTTGACTGAAAGTCATGGAGTTATAGCTACTAAGTTTTTTTTGAGAGAGAGATTTGTACTGTTGGCATTAATATTATCCTGTATTATATGATTTATAACAGAGTTGGTGAACTGTTAGAAGAGCTTGGTTATCTGAAATCTGAGAGACGGACAACATATAACTTTGTAGAAACCTGGCTTCAAGATAATGATGTGTAAGTACAGTTATATAAGTTTGTTGATTATTAAAATCGTTTAAAAGTGACATTTATTATACATATTTAGATATTTTTATTATAACTATATATATATATATATATATATATATATATATATATATATATATATATATATGTATATGTATAACATGATGGAGTTTCTAATGTGCTGCCACATGACAAAACTAAGTAATTATTTTGAGACATTTGAAATTCTACAGTCATTGTGGTCTCAACAGTTTTAAAAAAGATTTTTTCACTTAGCAACCAACATAAAATAAAACAAAATAGTTACACATCTGTCTGTGTGTATTACTACACATTGTTAATCATTGACTGTGTACATAAGGTGTTACACATCTATCTGTATGTATTACTACACATTGTTAATCATTGACTGTGTACATAAGGTGTTACACATCTATCTATATGTATTACTACACATTGTTAATCATTGACTGTGTACATAAGGTGTTACACATCTATCTATATGTATTACTACACATTGTCAATCATTGACTGTGTACATAAGGTGTTACATATCTATCTATATGTATTACTACACATTGTTAATCATTGACTGTGTACATAAGGTGTTACACATCTATCTGTTTGTATTACTACACATTGTTAATCATTGACTGTGTACATAAGGTGTTACAAATCTATCTGTATGTATTACTACACATTGTTAATCATTGACTGTGTACATAAGGTGTTACACATCTATCTGTATGTATTACTACACATTGTTAATCATTGACTGTGTACATAAGGTGTTACACATCTATCTGTATGTATTACTACACATTGTTAATCATTGACTGTGTACATAAGGTGTTACACATCTATCTGTATGTATTACTACACATTGTTAATCATTGACTGTGTACATAAGGTGTTACACATCTATCTGTATGTATTACTACACATTGTCAATCATTGACTGTGTACATAAGGCGTTACACATCTATCTGTATGTATTACTACACATTGTTAATCATTGACTGTGTACATAAGGTGTTACACATCTATCTATATGTATTACTACACATTGTTAATCATTGACTGTGTACATAAGGTGTTACACATCTATCTATATGTATTACTACACATTGTTAATCATTGACTGTGTACATAAGGTGTTACACATCTATCTGTATGTATTACTACACATTGTTAATCATTGACTGTGTACATAAGGTGTTACACATCTATCTGTATGTATTACTACACATTGTCAATCATTGACTGTGTACATAAGGTGTTGCATATCTATCTGTATGTATTACTACACATTGTTAATCATTGACTGTGTACATAAGGTGTTACACATCTATCTATATGTATTACTACACATTGTTAATCATTGACTGTGTACATAAGGTGTTACACATCTATCTGTATGTATTACTACACATTGTTAATCATTGACTGTGTACATAAGGTGTTACACATCTATCTGTATGTATTACTACACATTGTTAATCATTGACTGTGTACATAAGGTGTTACACATCTATCTGTATGTATTACTACACATTGTTAATCATTGACTGTGTACATAAGGTGTTACACATCTATCTGTTTGTATTACTACACATTGTTAATCATTGACTGTGTACATAAGGTGTTACACATCTATCTGTATGTATTACTACACATTGTTAATCATTGACTGTGTACATAAGGTGTTACACATCTATCTATATGTATTACTACACATTGTTAATCATTGACTGTGTACATAAGGTGTTACACATCACATCTATCTATATGTATTTCTAATAATTTTCTAAACAAGGCCATAGTGTCAGTCAGGTTAAAAAAAATGAATTTTAACTCTCATGCTGAAACAGATTTGTTGAATAAACATATAATTTCTGTCACACATTCTATATTGTAAATGTTTAAACATGTAATTCTCTGTCATACCACATGTAATAAGTAAACAATGTTTAAAATGTCATTCCCTGTCATACAACATATAGCAACACTCTGTATAAACATGTCATTCTCTGTCATACCACATGTATTAACAATGTTTAAAATGTCATTCCCTGTCATACAACATATAGCAACACTCTGTATAAACATGTCATTCTTTGTCATACCACATGTATTAACAATGTTTAAAATGTCATTCCCTGTCATACAACATATAGCAACACTCTGTATAAACATGTCATTCTCTGTCATACAACATGTAGCAACTCTCTATATAATAAACATGTCATTCCCTGTCATACAACATGTGAAACACTGTATAACCATGTCATTCTCTGTCATACAACATGTGAAACACTTTGCATAAACATGTCATTCCCTGTCATACAACATGTAGCAACTCTATATAAACATGTCATTCCCTGTCATACAACATGTAGCAACACTGTATAAACATGTCATTCCCTGCCATACATGTAGCAATATTCTGTATAAACATGTCATTCCCTGTCATACAACATGTGAAACACTTTGCATAAACATGTCATTCCCTGTCATACAAATTGTAGCAACACTGTATAAACATGTCATTCCCTGTCATACATTATGTAGCAACACTGTAGTACCATGTCATTCCCTGTCATACAACATGTAGCAACACTGTATAACCATGTCATTCTCTGTCATACAACACGTAGCAACACTATTTATAAACATTTCATTCCCTGCCATACATCATGTAGCAACACTCTATTTAAACATGTCATTCCCTGTCATACAACATATGACAACACTGTATAAACATGTCATTTCCTGTCATACAACATGTTACACTCTGTTTAACATGTCATTCCCTGTCATGCAGCATGTAGCAACACTGTTTAAACATGTCATTCCCTAAAATACAACATATGACAACACTCTGTTTTTACATGTCATTCCCTGTCATACATCATGTAGCAACACTCTATACAAACATTTTCATTCCCTGCCATATATCCTTAATTTGTTTTTGTCCTCTATCAGGCAAGAGATGATAAGTTTTACAGATATGAATGTTCTACCTGACAGAAATGGTCAAGTTAGTGATGCTGCTGAGTCTCATGATTATACTAGTGGAGAAAGGGTTATATCTGTTGATAATGTTAAATATGGTCCTCCTAAATCAGGACAAATACTTTGTAAAAGTAAGTTCATTATTTCATATCATTGTTAATTTACTTTATGTTTAACACTACCTGTGCTCCTAAACTCATATTTTTATTTTCAACATTAACTGCCACTGAACAAACAGTGAAAAGGAACAGTCAATAGGCATTGAAAGCAAGGCACTGAACTATGAATGAGCATTGTCAGAAAGCATAGCTATAACTATTAATGAGCATTGTCAGAAAGCAAGGCACTAAACAGTTAATGAGCATTGTCAGATAGCAAGGCACTAAACAGTTAATAAACATTGTCAGAAAGCAAGGCACTAAACTGTTAATGAGCATTGTCAGATAGCAAGGCACTAAACAGTTAATAAACATTGTCAGAAAGCAAGGCACTAAACTGTTAATGAGCATTGTCAGATAGCAAGGCACTAAACAGTAAATAAACATTGTCAGAAAGCAAGGCACTAAACAGTTAATGAGCATTGTCAGATAGCAAGGCACTAAACTGTTAATGAGCATTGTCAGAAAGCAAGGCACTGAACTATGAATGAGCATTGTCAGAAAGCAAGACACAAAACAATTCATGAACATTGTCAGAAAGCAAGGCACTAAACAGTTAATGAGCATTGTCAGATAGCAAGGCACTAAACAGTTAATAAACATTGTCAGAAAGCAAGGCACTAAACTGTTAATGAGCATTGTCAGATAGCAAGGCACTAAACAGTTAATAAACATTGTCAGAAAGCAAGGCACTAAACTGTTAATGAGCATTGTCAGATAGCAAGGCACTAAACAGTAAATAAACATTGTCAGAAAGCAAGGCACTAAACAGTTAATGAGCATTGTCAGATAGCAAGGCACTAAACTGTTAATGAGCATTGTCAGAAAGCAAGGCACTGAACTATGAATGAGCATTGTCAGAAAGCAAGACACAAAACAATTCATGAACATTGTCAGAAAGCAAGGCACTAAACAGTTAATGAGCATTGTCAGATAGCAAGGCACTAAACAGTTAATAACATTGTCAGAAAGCAAGGCACTAAACAGTTAATGAGCATTGTCAGATAGCAAGGCACTAAACAGTTAATAAACATTGTCAGATAGCAAGGCACTAAACAGTTAATTTGTCAGAATGCAAGGCACTAAACATTTAATAAACATTGTCAGAAAGCAAGGTACTAAACAGGTAATGAGCATTGTCAGAAAGCAAGACACTAAACATTTAATGAGCATTTTCAGAAAGCAAGGTACTAAACAATTAATGAGCATTGTCAGAAAGCAAGGCACAAAAGAGGTAATGAGCATTGTCAGATAACAAGGTACTAAACAGTTAATAAACATTTGTTATTAGCTGTAATACATAATCTGTTATTTTGATTAAAGGTTTAATTAAGTCACTTAATTAATCATATCTTCACAAATCAGATATGATTTGTGTAAGATGGATAGACCACAGAACAATTAATTAAAGTGACTTTATTATCTACAGATCTAACATTCCATATGCAGCTGGGTGTAAATGTGTTGATAACAGGAGAGAGCGGCTCGGGAAAAAGTTCATTACTTAGAGTTTTGTGTGGATTGTGGCCAACAATTACTGGTAATAAAACAGTAACTTAATTAATTTTTGTTTGCAAAACCTCTGTACATTTATTACCTCCAAAATACAGTTGGCAAAATTATATGACATGATAATTATTGGTCTTTCATGATTGTTTAAATGAAAGGGTTGTTTCAGCTTGGATTTCAATAAAAGGGAGAAATTAAATGTGTAAATTTTTTTATAGAAAAGTGTAAGTGTTATAATAATCCTAGATATCTAATATATAAAATGTTTACAGGAAGTGCAAACCTAAATGAGGACACGATTTACAGGGAACCTCAATAGGGACACTAACTACATACAAAGTATATTTTAAAATTTATCGGATGAAGTTCTAAGGGGTGAAACTAAATATAATTAAAATTTCAGCTTTTGAGTTTGAAAGGGGGAATCTTGTAGAGTAGTCCTTTAAAACGAAATTATATACATTGTATTTCAGGGACTGTTAGCCACCATATACCTCTAGGAACACAAGGGGTGTTCTACCTTCCACAGAAACCATATTTTACAGATGGTTCATTGAGGCAGCAGATAATTTATCCATTAAATGAATTGGATTCTCATTACTCAGGTCTGTATATATAACATTATGTATTTAACAATATAGATTCTTATATTGTATTTGTTTGTTATTGTGATTGATAAAGGCTACAGTCTTTTTAATTGTAGACAAATGTAATAATTATAAATACAATTTTAACTATGTTCAGGAAATATTCTCAAGAAAGACACATCTAAATTAAATGTCCTTTTCTTAGTATATTGTTATATCATTAGGTTTTTTTCATAGAAACCTAGTTGTTAGATTATTATCAGGTTTTTGTAGAAACTGACTATTAGATTACTGAATGTGATGTTTAAATGATAATTTTAACAGTTACAGACATTTTTTTCAATATATGGATACATATTGACAATATCATCCTGCTTTGGATTGCTTTCCAGGTCAATGCATCAAAGGTCAAGGACACTGGGACACATAGGATAAAAAAAAATCTTGAACAATCTAAAAAATTAAAAGCATGAAGTTTTTCAGTTATGTCCAAAATTAGAACTTATGACAATTTTTTTATCCTTGATAATTTTGTAACCATTTGAAATATTTTTAAAGATATTCTTAAACATTGTGAATTTGATATATACAATAAAATTAACTTGATGTTTTGGCCTTGGTATCATTCAATAATTCATTAAAGACAGAATAGATATTTAAGGGATCCTTCATCATAGACTGATCTATTTCACACTTAATACCACTTTTCTGATGTACAAAAACCTGGTTTTTATGTTATTTTTTGTGACTGTTGTTAATTTTCTAAGATTAATCAACAATAATATATATATACATAATATATATTTATGTCAGTTTTTTTCACTTTGATAAAATAAATTTGCTCACAATTTTCTTCATGTATGCTTCTAGTTTGAAAATCTGCTCACAATTTTCATCATTTGACCTATTTCTTTTTCTTCTTGTCTTTTTACACCAGCCAGTTCAGATGATGAAAGAATACACAAATACCTGGACCAAGTTGGTCTGAATTGTATATTAGACAGACTGTTTGCTTTGGATGTAGATGTCAAACTGAACTGGTAGTTATAGAAATATTAATTAATATATATAATTATATATATATAGATATTTACAGTGTTTACAGCAGTAAATTCTATAAAGACATCGGTGGGTTTTACTAGGCAGTAGTTGCTTATAGAGAGGGCAGCATAATAATGTATAGACCACTAACGTAATTGAACTTGAACTCCAGAGATGACATGGTTCCAGTATAAATCATGCTTTTCTGTCAGACAAATATCTGATTTTAAATACATGTATGTGATGGATGGATCTTTTTACTTATACCAAAACCATATATTTACAATAATATTGCTATTATCTTTCTTTCTATGACTCTATTACTCTTCTTTGAGGTCATATGCTATGAATGCTAATGACCTTTCTGAACTTTCTGATGCTATGACTTTGGGATATTCCATTTTGACAATGTGGAGGTTGGCAGTAAACTGACATATTAAAAAGGTGATTTTTAAGCTATTTCATCTGAAATTGAACTGAAATGGTTAAAGAAATTGTAAGTACATGTATAAGAAATGGCATTCTTTTTGTCAGTGTTCATGCATTATGAATGACAGCTCACTGTCAATGTCATTTCTTAAGTAAGTTAGATTTATCCATTAAGATAAGGTTATATACCATAACTTTGATATAATGTTATATTCTCCAAATGAACTCAGCTTCATCTATCAATATGAGGCTATACATACATGTGAATGTTATGTGAAATAATATCTCGAGTCTTGAACTAATTTATAACTAGTATTTTATTGAGGTTTCACATCTTTAATATTTAATAATAAACTGTAATTATAATGTGCTAACACATTGGTTTATTTCATAACTATGCTCAGATAATATTTGATCAATATTTATTTTTGTATAGGTATGATGTTTTATCACCTGGAGAACAACAAAGATTGTCATTTGTAAGGCTATTTTATCATCAACCAAAGTATGCAGGTATGTCAGAAAAAAGTAATCAGGTTGAGTTCTAGCTCAGGTGAGCTATTTTAGTGGTTAATCATCTGTTGTACATTGTGCATCATCCACTGTGCATCAACTTTTAGCATTTAAATTATCTCCAAAACTACCAAGCCAATTTTGATGAAACTTGGACATTATCATGTCTTGGTGAATGCTTAAATGAAGGAGTTATGTTCCCTTAGGTCCATAAAATTTGGAATTAGTGAGCAACTTTAAATATCCTCTACTATGAATGTTCAAGAGATATACCTAAAATATTTCATTTATAAAATACATAGGTCTTGTAGTTACAGACTGCACAAACCAAAACCATTGGTCTCACCTCAAATCAAAACCATTGGTCTAACCACAAATCGAAACCATTGGTCTCACTATGTAATATAGATTACTGGTCATATCTAAACATGCAAAAACAATTAATTTAGTACCAAAATAAGTTTAATATTACCTATATTTTTAAACTGTTTTTGTCAAGTATATTGTTACCATGTCTTTTGGTTAAGACCAATGTACAATCCATGTGCTTTTTAATTCTAAACAAAGAGGTTGAGACAAAGATGTGTATCTTTTATAAAATATCTTTCAACTTAATTTCTGTACAGTCAACTGTGGTGGTTTTTTTTAACTTTTGCATGTTGGTGCTGCAATTCCATTTCTTCAACCAATTTTCCAACTTGATGTTGCTAATTTGTTTCTTCAACCTACATTCCCTGTTTTAATGTTGAAATTCATTCTTTTTATCTGTTCCTTTAACCAATCATCTTTCTATCTTAATGTTGATGTTCTGTTCCTTTAACCAATCATCTTTCATTCTTAATGTTGATGTTCTGTTCCTTTAACCAATCATCTTTCTATCTTAATGTTGATGTTCTGTTCCTTTAACCAAACATCTTTCATTCTTAATGTTGTTGTTCTGTTCCTTTAACCAAACATCTTTCATTCTTAATGTTGATGTTCTGTTCTTTTAACCAATCATCTTTCTATCTTAATGTTGATGTTCTGTTCCTTTAACCAATCATCTTTCATTCTTAATGTTGATGTTCTGTTCTTTTAACCAATCATCTTTCTATCTTAATGTTGATGTTCTGTTCCTTTAACCAAACATCTTTCATTCTTAATGTTGATGTTCTGTTCCTTTAACCAATCATCTTTCTATCTTAATGTTGATGTTCTGTTCCTTTAACCAATCATCTTTCTATCTTAATGTTGATGTTCTGTTCCTTTAACCAAACATCTTTCATTCTTAATGTTGATGTTCTGTTCCTTTAACCAAACATCTTTCATTCTTAATGTTGATGTTCTGTTCTTTTAACCAATCATCTTTCTATCTTAATGTTGATGTTCTGTTCCTTTAACCAATCATCTTTCATTCTTAATGTTGATGTTCTGTTCTTTTAACCAATCATCTTTCTATCTTAATGTTGATGGTCTGTTCCTTTAACCAATTGTCTTTCTATCTTAATGTTGATGTTCTGTTCCTTTAACCAATCGTCTTTCTATCTTAATGTTGATGTTCTGTTCCTTTAACCAATCGTCTGTCTATCTTAATGTTGATGCTCTGTTCCTTTAACCAATCATCTTTCTGTCTTAATGTTAATGTTCTGTTCCTTTAACCAATCATCTTTCATTCTTAATGTTGATGTTCTGTTCTTTTAACCAATCATCTTTCTATCTTAATGTTGATGTTCTGTTCCTTTAACCAATCATCTTTCTATCTTAATGTTGATGTTCTGTTCTTTTAACCAATCATCTTTCTATCTTAATGTTGATGGTCTGTTCCTTTAACCAATTGTCTTTCTATCTTAATGTTGATGTTCTGTTCCTTTAACCAATCGTCTGTCTATCTTAATGTTGATGCTCTGTTCCTTTAACCAATCGTCTTTCTATCTTAATGTTGATGTTCTGTTCCTTTAACCAATTGTCTTTCTATCTTAATGTTGATGCTCTGTTCCTTTAACCAATCATCTTTCTGTCTTAATGTTAATGTTCTATTACTATTTATCCTTTCATTTTATGTTTCTCTTGATATTTTGTTATAGCAAACTTATTTAGTTTAAGATGGAATGTTTTAAGAACAAATCAAGTCACAAATTTATTAAATATTGAGTTAGTTTTCTTTGAATTCAAAGCTTTATTAATTTATTTATTTGTTATTTTATTTATTCTAGTTTTAGATGAAGCTACAAGTCAAGTTGGAATAAATGCTGAAGATAAATTATACAGATTATGTCAGGAGTTAGGTATTACTGTGTTAAGTGTTGGTCATAGAAAATCCCTCCGGCAGTATCATGAAATGGAACTTCATCTGGATGGTAAAGGTGGATGGTCATTTCAACCAATCAGAGATGTTATAAATGACAGCACAGCTTAAAAGCGCATAATTTTAAAAAGATATTTCTTTTTTGTCACTGTGTTTGTGAATTTTGTCTAATTTGCATAGAAAATCCAAGAATAGCAGCAACATTTTTTTCTACAGAAATTTTATGGTAATCACAGATGTGCAAAGTGATTTTCAGTTATAAAAAGGCTCAAGTAAGTGAAAAATACCAAACTTAATTCAAGTCAATTGGATTTTCTATAAAGATTTGTGTAATTCGCTGTCACCAACACAGTGACTCAAATAGTAGTTTTGACTGTTCAATTTATCATTAATCATATTACAAATGTCAGCACTTTTTAAAAGTGTATTGATAATTCAACTAATTCTTTTTTAATTACAAGCATAGCTTGGTGATCTAGATGTAAAAAACAGATGAATATTTCAACCAATCTTAGATCATGTTATATACAAGCATAGCTTGATAAACCTAGACATCTAAAGAGGATAGAGATTTCAGCCAACCATATACAATGTTAGCGTATTGTTTGTTAAAAAGATATAAAAGGTTTGATTAATAAACATTACATCTTAATATAACTTTCAGCAACTGGCAGTGTAATTTTGTCAATACATGAGGATTTGTGATAAAGTTAGAGAGATTAGCTTTACAAGACATAGAGATATAATAAAACTTTGGTGATAAGCAAGTTGACAAAGTAATTAAGGGTAATTATTTTGGTACTTTACCGATTTATATCTGTTACTGTTTAAACTCTTTGTAATTCAGAATTATTTCCACAAAATTTGGCTCCATTTGAAGTACAAACTACTATGTCATCAATTTTTACACATTATACTCAATTGCTTATCATCCTAGATTTAAACTTGGAAATTTTCAGATCATGAATGTTGAAAAGGTACAAAGTGTATAACTTTTACTGATTACATCAAGAACAGCAGGGGATTAGAGGAGTGTTCTGATTTCTATATATATACCAGAATACATATCATATAGGCATAAAATCTGTTTTAACAAGAGTTGTGATCTGTCCAAAAAGAAATATGGTTGCATTGTAAAAACCTCTTGATCACTACCACAAAAACCATGGTAGTTTATTTTTTTCTCATTGTAAGAATTACTGTAATAAAAAAATTGTGTTTATTCATGTGTAACATGTACAGTATCATTCAGTTGATATTTGTGATTTTCATATCAAGTTATTTAATGAAAGAAAATAATAGTTGATAAGCGTATGTCCAGAAGGTGATTGTAAATCAATAATTTTATCTTTAGCAGACATTTCACAACAAATTGTTTGACAAACTATAAAACGATAATGTATGCCCCTAGTAAACAACAGAAGATTTGTAATTCATACTGCTGCTTTATGCCTATATACTGTAGGAAAATAAACAATAGTAGCTTTCTGATCTGTGAACATCAAGAATTGTCATCTTCCGGAGGTATTGGTCACCCTAGGTGTTTCCATTTTTTTAGAAAAAAGGTGCCAATAAAAAGTAAGGTTAAATAGTATAGTTTTTATGTCTTGTTCTGGAATTATTGCACAATACTGGAGAAAAACCAATATATTATTTACTTAGAATAATTTTTTCTTAATTTTATTTGACACATTTTGGTACTATACTTAATTTAACCACATTTGATAGTCAATAAAATGACACCATCAGTCAGTCGGTCAGTCAGTGGTCAGTCTGTCAGTCAATCTGTCAGTTGGTCAGTGAAGACTTTTAGTACTGTATACAATGTATATTTTGTACCTGACAGGGGAAAGTTTAAATAGTTTAGATGTTCTTAGCTCACCTGAGCACAAAGTGCTCAAGTGAGCTATTGTGATCAGTCTTCGTCCGTTGTGCGACGTGCATCGTGCGTCAACTTTTGCTTGTTAACACTATAGGGGCCACAGTTTTAATCCAATTTATATCAAACTTGGCCACAGGGATCCTCTTGACCAAAGCCAAGTCAAGTTCGAACATGGGTCATGTTAGGTCAATAAATAGGTCACTAGGTCAAATCAAAGAAAAACCTTGTTAACACTCTAGAAGCCACAGTTTTTGATTAATCTTCTTCAAACATTGTCAGAATGAAAACCTTGACCAAAGCTAAGTCAAGATCGAATATGGGTCATGTTGGGTCATGAAGTAGGTCACTAGGTCAAATAATAGAAAAACCTTGTAAACACTCCTGAGGCCCCAATTTAAATGCAATCTTCATCAAACATTGTCAGATTAATCCTCTTGACCAAAGCTAGCTCAAGTTCTTATATGGGCCATGTTGGGTCAATAAGTAGGTCACTAGTTCAAATAATAGAAAAACCTGTTAACAACCCTGAGGCCCCAATTTAAGTGCAATCTTCATCAAACATTGTCAGATTGATCCTCTTGACCAAAGCTAGCTTAAGTTCGTATATGGGCCATGTTGGGTCAATAAGTAGGTCATTAGGTCAAATAATAGAAAAATCTTGTTAACACTCCTGAGCCACCAATTTTAGCACAATCTTTATTTAACTTAGTCAGAATGATCCTCTTGACAAAAGCTAGCTCAAGTTCGTATATGGCCCATGTTGGGTCAATAAGTAGGTCACTGGGTCAAATTATATAAAAACCTTGTTAACACATGTGATGGCTCAATTTTTGTCCAATCTTCATCAAACCTAGTCAGAACGATCCTCTTGACAAAAGCTAGCTGAAGTTTTTTTTTCTGGTTCTGTTGTGTCAATAAATTGTGAGGTCAAATTATATAAAAACCCTGTTAACACATCTGAGGCCCAAAATTTAGTCCAATCTTCATCAAACTTGCCGAGATTGATCCTCCTTACAAAAGCAAGCTCAAGTTTATATATGGGTCATGTTAGGTCACTAGTTCGAAATAAAGGAAAAATCTCTTTTAAAAATAGAGGCTCCATTTTGCCAAAATCAAGCTGAGTGTACATCATTTTCAGGTGAGCGTCCAGGGCCTTCATGGCCCTCTTGTTTATATAAGTGATTGTTACTATGTTGTTGATAAGATTAGGAATAGATTATGATGAATGTTGAGTGTAAATAAGCTTTAAAACAGTTGAATATTATAGTTGATTTAGTGATATCTGTATGTGTTTATACATGAAAATCAATTCAAATCACCCTACTTAGCCAGCAACCATTTTATATAAACTTTATTCCTTATGGCTGTTGTATAATCAAAGTGTATTTCAGTTGGAACAATCAGTGCCTCATTATTTGATTTTTACTGCTGAAAATCAAGATATGTGAAATCAAATTAATCTAAATTTAAAATGTTTCATTGTTTTACAATGAAAATTCTGTATGTTGAGGCATTGAACAAATGAGATACACTGATACAGTAAAGATAGATACTGGTATTACTGCCATAGCTATGAATGGTGAACAAAATAATGCTCAATAAGTGTTAATACAAAACTTGTATTTTAGGTTAATTCTCATTTACAATAAAAGTAAACAGGTATGTTGTGATTTTTTTATTTTTTATTTAATTTTTTTTTTTTAAATTTTAATTTAAACAATTTTTATTTATTTATTTATTTATTTTTTATTATTATTATTTGAATTTACTTAATAAAAAAAGACAACATTTATGAATTTTTTCTACTGCAGTTGTTTATAATTTCATCAATATTTATCATATCAAGAGCTCAATTAAAACAAATCTATTAATAAATTAAAAATCATAGCATAACTGTCATGTTCAAAAGTCTTGTGCTGTAATTTTAAATAATTTTCTTAATAGTCAGTTTACTATTAGTTTAAAACTGATTTATGTTTAATTTAAAAAAGTGCTGGTAGAGGTATGTTACTCACCAAAATGCTTGTAATAGCATGCTTCTCTACCAAAAGACCAAAAGTGCTGGTAGGAGCATGCTACTCTAACAAAAGTGCTGGTATGGGTATGTAACTCTGCCAAAATTGCTGTTAGAAGTATGTAACTCTGCCAGGTGCTGTTAGAGGTATGTAACTCTGCCAGGTGCTGTTAGAAGTATGTAACTCTGCCAGGTGCTGTTAGAGGTATGTTAACTCTGCCAAGTGCTGTTAGAGGTATGTAACTCTGTCAGGTGCTGTAAGAGGTATGTAACTCTGCCAGGTGCTGCTAGAGGTATGTAACTCTGTCAGGTGCTGTTAGAGGTATGTAACTCTGCCAGGTGCTGCTAGAGGTATATAACTCTGCCAGGTGCTGTTAGAGGTATGTAACTCTGTCAGGTGCTGTTAGAGGTCTGTAACTTTTCCAAGTGCTGTTAGAGGTATGTAACTCTGTCAGGTGCTGTTAGAGGTATGTTACTCTGCCAGGTGCTGTTAGAGGTATGTAACTCTGTCAGGTGCTGTTAGAGGTCTGTAACTCTTCCAAGTGCTGTTAGAGGTATATAACTCTGCCAGGTGCTGTTAGAGGTCTGTAACTCTTCCAAGTGCTGTTAGAGGTATATAACTCTGCCAGGTGCTGTTAGAGGTATGTAACTCTGCAAGGTGCTGTTAGAGGTATGTTACCCTGCCAGGTGCTGTTAGAGGTATGTAACTCTGCAAGGTGCTGTTAGAGTTATGTAACTCTGCCAGGTGCTGTTAGAGGTATGTAACTCTATCAGGTGCTGTTAGAGGTCTGTAACTCTTCCAAGTGCTGTTAGAGGTATGTAATTCTGCCAGGTGCTGTTAGATGTACATGTATGTAACTCTGTCAGGTGCTGTTAGAGGTCTGTAACTCTTCCTAGTGTTGTTAGAGGTATGTAACTCTGCCAGGAACTAGTAGAGGTATGTAACTATGTCAGGTGCTGTTAGAGGTCCGTAACTCTGCCAGGTGCTGTTAGAGGTATGTTACTCTGCCAGGTGCTGTTAGAGGTCATTTATTCTTCCAGGTGCTGTTAGAGTTATGTAACTTTGCCAAGTGCTGTTAGAGGTATGCAACTCTGCCAGGTGCTGTTAGAGGTATGTAACTCTGCCAGGTGCTGTTAGAGGTATGCAACTCTGCCAGGTTCTGTTAGAGGTATGTAACTCTGCCAGGTGCTGTTAGAGGTATGTAACTCTTCAAAGTGCTGTTAGAGGTATGTTACTCTGCCAGGTGCTGTTAGAGGTATGCAACTCTGCCAGGTGCTGTTAGAGGTATATAACTCTGCCAGGTGCTGTTAGAGGTATGTAACTCTGCCAGGTGCTGTTAGAGGTATATAACTCTGCCAGGTTCTGTTAGAGGTATATAACTCTGCCAGGTGCTGTTAGAGGTCTATAACTCTTCCAGGTGCTGTTAGAGGTATGTAACTCTTCAAAGTGCTGTTAGAGGTATGTTACTCTGCCAGGTGCTGTTAGAGGTATGCAACTCTGCCAGGTGCTGTTAGAGGTATGCAACTCTGCCAGGTTCTGTTAGAGGTATATAACTCTGCCAGGTGCTGTTAGAGGTATATAACTCTGCCAGGTGCTGTTAGAGGTATATAACTCTGCCAGGTGCTGTTAGAGGTATATAACTCTGCCAGGTGCTGTTAGAGGTATGTAACTCTGTCAGGTGCTGTTAGAGGTCTGTAACTCTTCCAAGTGCTGTTAGAGGTATGTAACTCTGTCAGGTGCTGTTAGAGGTATGTTACTCTGCCAGGTGCTGTTAGAGGTATGTAACTCTGTCAGGTGCTGTTAGAGGTCTGTAACTCTTCCAAGTGCTGTTAGAGGTATATAACTCTGCCAGGTGCCGTTAGAGGTCTGTAACTCTTCCAAGTGCTGTTAGAGGTATATAACTCTGCCAGGTGCTGTTAGAGGTATGTAACTCTGCAAGGTGCTGTTAGAGGTATGTTACCCTGCCAGGTGCTGTTAGAGGTATGTAACTCTGCAAGGTGCTGTTAGAGTTATGTAACTCTGCCAGGTGCTGTTAGAGGTATGTAACTCTGTCAGGTGCTGTTAGAGGTCTGTAACTCTTCCAAGTGCTGTTAGAGGTATGTAATTCTGCCAGGTGCTGTTAGATGTACATGTATGTAACTCTGTCAGGTGCTGTTAGAGGTCTGTAACTCTTCCTAGTGTTGTTAGAGGTATGTAACTCTGCCAGGAACTAGTAGAGGTATGTAACTATGTCAGGTGCTGTTAGAGGTCCGTAACTCTGCCAGGTGCTGTTAGAGGTATGTTACTCTGCCAGGTGCTGTTAGAGGTCATTTATTCTTCCAGGTGCTGTTAGAGTTATGTAACTTTGCCAAGTGCTGTTAGAGGTATGCAACTCTGCCAGGTGCTGTTAGAGGTATGTAACGCTGCCAGGTGCTGTTAGAGGTATGCAACTCTGCCAGGTTCTGTTAGAGGTATGTAACTCTGCCAGGTGCTGTTAGAGGTATGTAACTCTTCAAAGTGCTGTTAGAGGTATGGTTACTCTGCCAGGTGCTGTTAGAGGTATGCAACTCTGCCAGGTGCTGTTAGAGGTATATAACTCTGCCAGGTGCTGTTAGAGGTATATAACTCTGCCAGGTGCTGTTAGAGGTATATAACTCTGCCAGGTTCTGTTAGAGGTATATAACTCTGCCAGGTGCTGTTAGAGGTCTATAACTCTTCCAGGTGCTGTTAGAGGTATGTAACTCTTCAAAGTGCTGTTAGAGGTATGTTACTCTGCAGGTGCTGTTAGAGGTATGCAACTCTGCCAGGTGCTGTTAGAGGTATGCAACTCTGCCAGGTTCTGTTAGAGGTATATAACTCTGCCAGGTGCTGTTAGAGGTATATAACTCTGCCAGGTGCTGTTAGAGGTATATAACTCTGCCAGGTTCTGTTAGAGGTATATAACTCTGCCAGGTGCTGTTAGAGGTATATAACTCTGCCAGGTGCTGTTAGAGGTATGTTACTCTGCCAGGTGCTGTTAGAGGTATGCAACTCTGCCAGGTGCTGTTAGAGGTCTATAACTCTGCCAGGTGCTGTTAGAGGTCTATAACTCTGCCAGGTGCTGTTAGAGGTCTATAACTCTGCCAGGTGCTGTTAGAGGTATGCAACTCTGCCAGGTGCTGTTAGAGGTATGTTACTCTGCCAGGTGCTGTTAGAGGTATGCAACTCTGCCAGGTGCTGTTAGAGGTCTATAACTCTTCCAGGTGTTGTTAGAGGTATGCAACTCTGCCAGGTTCTGTTAGAGGTCTATAACTCTTCCAGGTGTTGTTAGAGGTATGTTACTCTGCCAGGTGCTGTTAGAGGTCTATAACTCTTCCAGGTGCTGTTAGAGGTATGTTACTCTGTCAGGTGCTGTTAGAGGTCTGTAACTCTTCCAGGTGCTGTTTGAGGTATGTTACTCTGCCAGGTGCTGTTAAAGGTTTGTTACTCTGCCAAGTGCTGTTAGAGGTATGTAACTCTTCAAAGTGCTGTTAGAGGTATATAACTCTGCCAGGTGCTGTTAGAGGTATGTAACTCTTCAAAGTGCTGTTAGAGATCTATAACTCTGCCAGGTGCTGTTAGAGGTATGTAACTCTTCAAAGTGCTGTTAGAGGTATATAACTCTGCCAGGTGCTGTTAGAGGTATGTTACTCTGCCAGGTGCTGTTAGAGGTTTGCAACTCTGCCAAGTGCTGTTAGAGGTTTGTTACTCTGCCAGGTGCTGTTAGAGGTATGTTACTCTGCCAAGTGCTGTTAGAGGTTTGTTACTCTGCTAGGTGCTGTTAGAGGTATGCAACTCTGCCAGGTGCTGTTAGAGGTATGTTACTCTGCCAGGTGCTGTTAGAGGTATGTTACTCTGCCAAGTGCTGTTAGAGGTTTGTTACTCTGCTAGGTGCTGTTAGAGGTATGCAACTCTGCCAGGTGCTGTTTGAGGTTTGTTACTCTGCCAGGTGCTGTTAGAGGTATGTTACTCTGCCAGGTGCTGTTAGAGGTATGTTACTCTGCCAAGTGCTGTTAGAGGTTTGTTACTCTGCTAGGTGCTGTTAGAGGTATGCAACTCTGCCAAGTGCTGTTAGAGGTTTGTTACTCTGCTAGGTGCTGTTAGAGGTATGTTACTCTGTCAGGTGCTGTTAGAGGTATGTAACTCTTCAAAGTGCTGTTAGAGGTATGTTACTCTGCCAGGTGCTGTTAGAGGTATGCAACTCTGCCAGGTGCTGTTAGAGGTATGTTACTCTGCCATGTGCTGTTAGAGGTATGTTACTCTGCCAAGTGCTGTTAGAGGTTTGTTACTCTGCTAGGTGCTGTTAGAGGTATATAACTCTGCCAGGTGCTGTTAGAGGTATGTTACTTTGCCAGGTGCTGTTAGAGGTATGCAACTCTGCCAGGTGCTGTAAGAGGTATGTTACTCTGTCAGGTGCTGTTAGAGTTATGTATCTCTGCCAGGTGCTCCTGATTATTAACTGCTACATATACTATTATAACATTGCAGAGCAACTTGCCAATAAGCTGTGCTTATATTAATAAATTATTTTTTTGTCTATCAAGACAGATAGTAAATTTATTTTTATATTGTTTGTTTTTGAATTACATATATATGCAATATAAATAAAATTTTTTGTAATTTATAACTATTATAATCGTTTTGATTTTTTTGTTAATCTTCTCATGACATGATGTACACATCATGATATTTTGTTCTAGCAGATTGTACACGTTCTATCTCATTGTCAACATGATTTATCTTATAGAGTTCTATACATTAAGGTGATTCTCTCGTCAGGTTAAGGAGAGGTTTTGGGATGTATACAGCGTGTTTTTACAGATCACATGCCTCTCAGGTCCTAGATTTGAATCCTACTTTGGCAGATCTATGCAGCTTGCCTTTACAGATCACAGTGCCTCTCGGGTCCTGGATTTAAATCCTACTTTGGCAGATCTATGCAGCATGCCTTTACAGATCACAGTGCCTCTCAGGTCCTGGATTTGAATCCTACTTTGGCAGATCTATGCAGCATGCCTTTACAGATCACAGTGCCTCTCAGGGTCCTGGATTTGAATCCTACTTCGGCAGATCTATGCAGCATGCCTTTACAGATCACAGTGCCTCTCAGGTCCTAGATTTGAATCCTACTTTGGCAAATCTATGCAGCTTGCCTTTACAGATCACAGGGCCTCTCAGGTCCTGGATTTGAATCCTACTTTGGCAGATCTATGCAGCATGCCTTTACAGATCACAGTGCCTCTCAGGTCCTAGATTTGAATTCTACTTCAACAGATGTATGCAGCGTGCCTTTACAGATCACAGTGCCTCTCGAGTCCTAGATTTGAATCCTTCTTCGGCAGATCTATGCAGCGTGTCTTTACAGATCACAGTGCCTCTCAGGTCCTAGATTTGAATCCTACTTCGGCAGATCTATGCAGCGTGTCTTTACAGATCACAGTGCTTCTCAGGTCCTAGATTTGAATCCTACTTTGGCAGATCTATGCAGCATGCCTTTACAGATCACAATGCCTCTCAAGTCCTGGATTTGAATCCTACTTTGGCAGATCTATGCAGCATGCCTTTACAGATGACAGTGCCTCTCAGGTCCTAGATTTGAATCCTACTTTGGCAGATCTATGCAGCATGCCTTTACAGATCACAGTACTCTCAAGTGCTGGATTTGAATCCTACTTTGGCAGATCTATGCAGTGTGTCTTTACAGATCACAGTGCCTCTCAGGGTCCTAGATTTGAATCCTACTTTGGCAGATCTATGCAGCATGCCTTTACAGATCACAATGCCTCTCAGGTCCTGGATTTGAATCCTACTTTGGCAG
>CM056595.1:0-119797 GCA_029721355.1 Tegillarca granosa | reverse complement strand
TGAAGTGAGAATAAGTCACATGAGCATTGGCCAAGGTAACCTGAAAAAAAAAAAACAAACAAAACTTACCAAGAAGACCAAGACATAGTAGAAATACACACATAAGACACTGCACACTCATCCATGAAGGGGAACATTAACTTTATCAACTTCAGGAATCGCTTAAAAAAACAGCAAATCAAACCTAAACACTAATATAAAGTTAAAATATGATTATCTTATTAAACAAGACACAACTACTTTCTGAAAAATAAAAAAAAATCATAAAAAATATCCCAATTATGAAACATATCTTTATTAAGTCAATACATTGTATGAAAGCATGATAAAATACATTACAATACATATTTACAACAGTAACACAAACTATGGTGCAGTAATATATTGCCAAAAAACATTTGAACTCATTTTAATGTAGTCCTTTAAATCTCAAAAATCACAATCTTTGTTACTCCGAAAAGGAGTGATTTTTCAAAAAATTGGGCAAATTTTTAGGACGTGATTTTGACAGTTTTGTGGAAAGTAAGGGTGATGATGCCAGGCGATTTTACAGTGGGATGAATTGACCCGATACCTAGATAGGGCAGTAAAGACTATGGCATTTAACTTCTGTTAATTTATTTCTTAATTTCCATGTTTCACAATAATTATTGTACATCTGAAGTTTTGTAACCCTTAAGGTGTCTGATATCAAAATATCATCAGTATTCATAAAATATTAATGGTACATGTACTGTAGTATTTTCTAGATTACAGGTTCAATCCTTTATCTTTAAATTGTTGCACAATGTTGTTTATATATACAATGACTCAAATTATCACATTGTTTGACTCCTATGCAATGAACATCTCCAATCAAACTGGAGATGGTAAACTTGGTTTACACTTCAATAAAATTATTATTCTGTGACTGTCCATTGAAAATTTTGCAGAACCCTTCTATTGGAGATATTCATGGACAATGCATGGTGACCAATTTTGGGGTTAATCCCTACTTGCTCCTGAATGCAACTGTCAACCACCTCAAACCATACACACAACCCAACAAACATAAAAAAATATCACCTTTTAGAAAATTTTGGTTTTTTGCTTTGTTTCATCCATTTTTGTTGTTTTGCTTATCACGTTTCTCATCATTCGGTTATAAAGTCCAGATAATATTTTGCAGCACTTACATAACAGTTGATCGCATCATTGATGTTACTTATCCATAACAGGACGGTCATATAAAACTAAATATAAACACACGTGATAGTAAAACTGTTGACCTAGGACGGAGAGATTGTAGGCCTACCTACAAAACCCGGATCTGACTGGACTAGTATGTGATATATAATAATTACATTTTAGTAAGTATTTTTAATTACTTTTATTCTGATATTTCATGCGGAATTCTCATAATCTATCATTTTATAGTGCTTGATTAATATTACATTTGAAATACAGACCAGCTCTTTCTTTGATCCGGTGTCTATATCTTACATGTCTAGTTCCGGTGTTTCTATTACCGGATCATTAAGCATTCAGTGAAGCATTAACGGATCTTGTTGTCAAGAAGAAGTCGAACTTTCCGGTGCATGTTAATAGTTCTTCATTAGATAGACACATCTTACATATTCTTGCACACCTAAGAGCATCATCACGAACAAACGTAACTTTGAGACAGAATTTCAGCTCTAGTCACGCATTTTAACACTCATGACACTGGCCACGACCTACGAAGCTGCGACATCTAACGAGGATCTATATACACGAGCATCAGTTTGACCACCCTATTTCTTACAGGGCATGCTATGGAGATGTAATGCCCTTGTCTTAAAATAGGCCATATCATATTTGAAATACTTTGTATCGTATATAAATTTTAAACATGCTGTTGATGTAATGTTGTTTAACGTCCAATCAACATTTTTCAGCTGTTTGCAAGGTTTTCAGTCTAGAATATAGAGATGAGCCTAAGAACAAGGTTGTGTATGGCTGAGACCTCCTGCTCTTGAGGTGGATGCTCTACACTGAGTCACCAAGGTGCATCTCCAGGTGATTTTTTTAAATAAAGCCAGTGCTTATAAGCAAAGTAGATCTATATCATGCAGATATAATTTCTTGGAGTAGATCTACATGTTTACTAGGTGTATTTTATCTGCAGATAATATCAATATATATACTAGTAGTATTCAAATTCCAAATTTGACAAGAGGATGTGAGGATTCATTTTAAACATTACTTCAGGTGTTAACTTTTTTTTTTTGGTATTTAAAATTTATTACTCTTGGACAAAGGAGCATTAACTAGCCAGAATATGGTCTTGTTTGAGCTGTGTATATATAATTATATATACATAACTGGGTGGACCAAATGAAATTACCATTCTGGTCATTCATTACTTCCAGCATAAAGAGGAACACTCTAGCTCTCACAATCAGTGAGATTTATTTTCTGAAATTTCATTGTATTAGATGTAAATAAACAAGAGTTCTCTAGCATGTGAGGAACATGTTTAATTATGACTAATATTAGCTTGGAGCATAAACTCTGATGTATGGAGACTCAAATGAATCAAAGGGGAAACCTGGCATAATTTGCATTAAAGGGTACCTGTAACCAAAATTTTTTTTATCACAGTTGCTTTATATATTATTTAAATATAACAATATTGAAAACTGCATCAAAATTGGTGACAAAATAAAAAAGTTAAAGCTGTTTGAAATCCACATTTGATAACTTACTCTTTATCGTAAAGTGAAACGCTCGTTTTGAGTTGTAAATCTGTGATGTCATTGCAGTATTAGAAGTAGTGTCTAACATAATAGACAGTAGTAACAATGATGATATATCGACATAGAAAGTAACACAAGATATTCCAACTCAAATTATTTTACGCGAAATATATTATAATTATTTAAAATGAAATTAACAGGTTTAAGAATGAGACCACATTTAAAAAAAAACGAGATTATAATAATAATAATAATAATAATGATAATTTTATGGATTTGTATATATAGAATAAAGAATTTAAAAATATCACAGCTAAATGTATGCCCAAGGAAAAGTGAAAACTAAAATCTAATAAAATCAAATGCTGTAAGTAGATCAATAAACATGTTTTAAATAGACTTAAATTTTTAATTTTTGATTTTGCCTTAAATTTATTTTTTATAATAATAATTATTATTATTATTTTTTTATAATAATAATAATAATAATAATAATAATATTATTATTATTATTATTATTATTATTATTATTATTGACATGAAAACTTAGGAAAAATTTCTTTTAAAATTTAAAAATGAAATATCTATTTTTCTGGAGTAAAATCTTTATACTGTATATGACAAATAACATTTACCAAATAAAATTATTGTACTTTACTCAAACTGTAAATATATTATTGTAAATTACAGGTCGTAAGATAACTTTATCAACCTGCAAATCAATTTTGCAAATTATAAGTGACATCCTGTTAATTACAGGTGTGTGTCTAAATCTAAGGAATATGTCTAATATACAAAAGAATTAATAATAATCTTAATTATCGGTACATGTCTAACAGATGTTAATTCCACTTCATTAAATAGTTTCCCGTAAAATTATTATAGAAAGTTAAACTATGAGTTCGGATTTGACTTATTTTAGTAGTTGGTTAATAATATTCTGTGGAGGTAAGTTACTGGTATGATGTCACAACACAGGAGCCTCGATATTGACCTTTTGATTTGGATTTCTAGAGATGTATTAGAAAATCACAGATATCTACCTTATTATGGAATAGAATTTTATGGAATTTTCGCTACAGCCATGTTTATGTACGATGAATAAAATATGTTAAAACTGAAAATGGTTACAGGTTCTGTCATTAATATCCAAATCTATTTGCAATGATGTTATTTATCCCTAACAAAGTCACAAATGAGAAAGTTAAGGAAATAAGTTAAGGAAATTCTGTGTTTAATTTATCGTATTTAACCATTTTTTAAGTTTTTTTTACATGACCGGGTTTTTAGCTCATCTGGCAAAGCCAGGGTGAGCTATTGCACCGTAAAGTATGCATGTATGCGTCTGTCTGTACATCTGTAAACTTTAGTCTTCTCCTCTGAAACTAATTGGCCAATTCAAATGAAATTTGGTATGGAAAGTCCTTAGTTGCTATAGATTAAAAATTTTATCTGACATGCCTGTCTGAAATCCAAGTTAGCTGCCATTACTATAAATAGCAAAACCTACAAATGGCCATTACAGGTTCATATATGTACCAATTGTCTTGAAATTTGAAATATAGAATAAAAGATGGCAGGGGATAAAACATTTTTAACAGGTTTTTCTGTATAGTTTCTATATAGCACAGTAATTGTGCCATATGTAAATAATGTCTTTTTATTTCATAAACATGGAAATTACATGTATGTCTAATTTTAATGACAGTTATCTGACTGCTATGTTTAATGTTAATGACAATTTTTGACTGCTATGTCTCATTTTAATGACAATTAACTTTCTGACTGCTATGTCTCAGTTTAATGACCACCTCCTACTTTTATTTTTTGAAGTTTTAAATGGAAGAACATCATTTGTTACCAATTTTGATATACACAGACATATGTGTATAAATTAAGTTTCTACATATAATTTAATGTTTATCAATAATTTTAACTTTTAGGTCAGCATGAATGAGGTTAGACAACGGCGGATTTTACATCAAACAAAAGAAGATAGTTCTTTGTCTGAAGATAAGAAAAACTACACAACATCGTCAGGGTAAATCAGGATATTTATATATGCAGTCAAACTTTGATAATTGGAAGTTGAAGGGTCTCCATTTTAGGTTGAATAATCAGGGGGTTCGAATAATCGAATACTAGTAAGTGAATTTGGAACTTCAAACTTTGACCCAGTGACTGTATGATATCTTATATCTTAAGACACAACAGAATTGTTGGAAGTGTTTTATCAGTGTCAGTTCATTATGAATAATGGCATGACCTATCTTGATTAATTCCATAAAAACAGACATATCAATTTTTTTTTCAATAAAAACCAAAATTTAATTCCATCGGGTATGAAATCAGATATGCATGGTAATACATACGACACAAAGTAAGAACATTATCCAGAGGGAGTACACCATGCTTTATGCACGCAATACATTTTTTATTATTTACAGAATTTTAAACAAAACATTACAGAACAGGTTCATATAATTTCTAGAAATGAAATGTGAATAAGGCATAACACTCTCTCTGTCAACCTTTATTACAAAATGTTAATTTATTTTTCATTTCACGACTAGGCTTTATAAAAAAATTAAATTAATATTCGTTATATGCTGTTGTTTTGTTTTGGTTTTTTTTAATGATGGAAACCATGGTCAACAGAATTCTTTTTAATGTTTACACACGTGCAGCTCATTTTCTGTTACACCTGGAACTATAATTACTGTTTAATTGAACAATTAATTCTTACTATTAATGATCAACATGGCTTATATTGGACAATACATGGCATACACATCTACATAATGATCGCCTTTTACGTTTGGGTAACACATACTCGTTTGTATTAAGTACAGGTGAGATTAGTTTCTTTTTAGAAAGTGTCAACATAGAATTTTTGGGGGTATATTTCTTCTAAAAAGTCTAACACAGGACTTAAATTAGGTTCGAATAATCACAGGTATTTGAATAACAAAGTTCAAATTAATGAAGTTTTTTAATAAGAAGCTATAGTGCAGAGTGGTCGGGATCTACAGAGAACTTCGAATAACCTAAAGTATTCGAAAAATAGAAGTTCGAATAACCGAAGTTTGACTGTATATATATATATAAATATATAAAATCATCACGGTAAATCAGTATATATATTTTTTACATAATGACCAGGGTATATTGGAATTTATATTAGACAGAGTATGCTAGTTGTATATTTACAGAAAACCGCTTGTTTATCACTTTGTTCTGTTGTATAAGCAATGAACTTGATTGTAATCAATTTATTTGTGTGTGTAACTCTGTTGGGTCACACACACATTGAATGAACCCCAAAGAGGTTCATGGAAAATTTGCACGTGACCCTAAGAGTTACAAGCCAATAAATTCATTAAGTTCATTGCTAATATTTAATATACCACCCATGTTTCTTTTAATGCCTTCTGATTTAAAATAGAAATGTCAAAAATTTGTAAAAATAGTGCAACCAGGTCAAAGTATTTTTCCGCCATTATGTAGTTTTTGTGATGTCAAGGAAAAAGGAAGAGTCTCGCATGAAGCAATCAATTTATTGAAACATAAACCTATTCCTAGACCAATAGTTTATTGAAGGGAATTTATTTTGATTGTAAATTTTTACAGATAGTGGAACTCTGCCTATTTTTTACTTACTTTGTACTATTGTATATTTACAGATGGTGCAACCTGCCTGTTTGTCACTTACTTTGTGCTATTGTATATTTACAGGTAGTGGAAACCTACATATTTTTCACTTACTTTGTACTATTGTATATTTACAGATGGTGGAAACCTGCCTGTTTATCACAAACTTTTTTCTGTTGAATATTTACAGATGGTGGAAACCTGCCTTTTTATCACTAACTTTGTTCTGTTGTATATTTACAGATGGTGGAAACCTGCCTGTTTATCACTAACTTTGTTCTGTTGGATATTTACAGATGGTGGAAACCTGCCTGTTTATCACTAACTTTGTTCTGTTGTATATTTACAGATGGTGGAAACCTGCCTGTTTATCACTAACTTTGTTCTGTTGTATATTTACAGATGGTGGAAACCTGCCTGTTTATCCCTTATTTGTGCTGTATTATTAACACCTATCATCATCATGCTATTACCAGCACCAATAGAGCCTATAGCTTATAGGTAAGTTGTTTACATTCTTCATATGTATACAACTTTCTATATTGAATTCAAAAATTGTAAGGTCAAGGCATTATGTAACTGTATATCAGTTACATATATACATATATATATATATATATATATATATATATATATATATATATATATATATATATATATATATATATATATATGTATGTATGTATATATATACTAGTATATAAGGGTTTGTGGTTGACTATCCTCTAACTCTTTACATGTTAAGGAAAGTTAATTGACTTTAATAACCTTCGATGACTGATTGCCGTCTACAGTATTTATAAATTACTACACAATCGTTAATATAAATGGTGTAATTTGCGATGATCTATTACAGTTTACCAGAGCCTCCATTATTTGAGGGTGCTTTACAACCAAACAATTATTTACAACAAGCAGAAAGAATATATGAAAACCAAGTGTTAGGCCCCGAATCAATGGTGGCTGATGGGGGTAAGTTGTAACATAGAATCTCAATATGCTGTAGGAGTAAGTTGTAACATAGAATCTCAATATGTTGGGGGGGTAAGTTATAACATAGAATCTAAATATGTTGTGGGAGTAAGTTGTAACATAGAATCTTAATATGCTGTGGGAGTAAGTTGTTACTTAGAATCTCAATATGCTGTGGGAGTAAGTTGTAACATTGAATCTCAATATGTTGTGGGAGTAAGATGTAAGTTAACATAGAATCTCAATATGCTGTGGGAGTAAGTTGTTACTTAGAATCTCAATATGCTGTGGGAGTAAGTTGTAACATAGAATCTCAATATGTTGTGGGAGTAAGTTGTAACATAAAATCTCAATATGTTGTGGGAGTAAGTTGTAACATACATGTAGAATCTCAATATGTTGTTAAAGTAAGTTGTAACATAGAATCTAAATATGTTGTTGAAGTAAGTTGTAACATAGAATCTCTATATGTTGTGGGAGTAAGTTGTAACATAGAATCTCAGTATGCTGTGGGAGTAAGTTGTAACAAAGAATCTCAATATGCTGTGGGAGTAAGTTGTAACATAGAATCTCAATATGTTGTGGGAGTAAGTTGTAACATAGGATCTCAAAATGTTTTGGGAGTAAGTTGTTACTTAGAATCTCAATATGATGTGGGAGTAAGTTGTAACATAGAATCTCAGTATGCTGTGGGAGTAAGTTGTAACATAGAATCTCAATATGTTGTGGAAGTAAGTTGTAACATAGAATCTCAATATGCTGTGGGAGTAAGTTGTAACATAGAATCTCAATACGCTGTGGGAGTAAGTTGTAACATAGAATCTCAATATGTTGTGGGAGTAAGTTGAAACAGAGAATCTCAATATGCTGAGGGAGTAAGTTGTAACATAGAATCTCTATATGTTATTGAAGTAAGTTGTAACATAGAATCTCAATATGTTGTTGAAGTAAGTTGTAACATAGAATCTCTATATGTTGTTGAAGTAAGTTGTAACATAGAATCTCAATATGTTGTTGAAGTAAGTTGTAACATAGAATCTTAATATGTTGTTGAAGTAAGTTGTAACATAGAATCTCAATATGTTGTTGAAGTAAGTTGTAACATAGAATCTCAATATGTTGTTGAAGTAAGTTGTAACATAGAATCTCAATATGTTGTTGAAAGTAAGTTGTAACATAGAATCTCAGTATGCTGTGGGAGTAAGTTGTAACATAGAATCTCAATATGTTGTGGGAGTAAGTTGTTCGTTTGGATGAGAATTGATAGTGGCTGATGGGTGTAAGTTGTAACATAGAATCTCAATACGCTGTGGGAGTAAGTTGTAACATAGAATCTCAATATGTTGTGGGAGTAAGTTAAAACAGAGAATCTCAATATGCTGTGGGAGTAAGTTGTAACATAGAATCTCTATATGTTATTGAAGTAAGTTGTAACATAGAATCTCAATATGTTGTTGAAGTAAGTTGTAACATAGAATCTCAATATGTTGTTGAAGTAAGTTGTAACATAAAATCTCAATATGTTGTTGAAAGTAAGTTGTAACATAGAATCTCAGTATGCTGTGGGAGTAAGTTGTAACATAGAATCTCAATATGTTGTGGGAGTAAGTTGAAACATAGAATCTCTATATGTTGTTGAAGTAAGTTGTAACATAGAATCTCAATATGTTGTTGAAGTAAGTTGTAACATAGAATCTCTATATGTTGTTGAAGTAAGTTGTAACATAGAATCTTAATATGTTGTTGAAGTAAGTTGTAACATAGAATCTCAATATGTTGTTGAAGTAAGTTGTAACATAGAATCTCAATATGTTGTTGAAGTAAGTTGTAACATAGAATCTCAATATGTTGTGGGAGTAAGTGGTAACATAGAATCTCAATATGTTGTGGGAGTAGGTTGTAATATAGAATCTCTATATGTTGTTGAAGTAAGTTGTAACATAGAATCTTAATATGTTGTTGAAGTAAGTTGTAACATAGAATCTCAATATGTTGTTGAAGTAAGTTGTAACATAGAATCTCAATATGTTGTGGGAGTAAGTGGTAACATAGAATCTCAATATGTTGTGGAAGTAAGTGGTAACATAGAATCTCAATATGTTGTGGGAGTAAGTGGTAACATAGAATCTCAATATGTTGTGGGAGTAAGTTGTAACATAGAATCTCAATATGTTGTGGGAGTAGGTTGTAACATAGAATCTCAATATGTTGTGGGAGTAAGTGGTAACATAGAATCTCAATATGTTGTGGGAGTAAGTTGTAACATAGAATCTCAGTATGCTGTGGGAGTAAGTTGTAACATAGAATCTCAATATGTTGTGGGAGTAAGTTGTTCGTTTGGATTAGAATTGATAGTGGCTGATGGGTGTAAGTTGTAACATAGAATCTCAATATGCTGTGGGAGTAAGTTGTACTATAGGACTAGAAATGATGGTACTTGTAGCAATGTTTGATGAGGGTAAGATGTACTATAAGCAATGGTTGATAGGGGTTAGTTACAGTACAAGATTTGAATTTATATTGATTGATAGGGACAAGTTGTCACAAAGTGCTTAAATCATTAGTTGTTGATGAGGATAAGTTGTAACATAGAACCTACATGTATATAAAATACTGTTACTTCAATCCTCTTTAGTATTTTATGATTGAAAACATGTATTACATGTATTTCCATATAAATCATGAGATTTTAACTCTACAAAAAATGGTTACTAGTTATTTCATTTGCATTTGTATTAGATCACCTTTATGCTGGAACAGCTGATGGGAAAGTTATAGATATTTGGAAAGGAGAGATAAGAGTGCTGGCTAAGTTTGGAGTTGATCCATGTGGTGAGAATAAATTTTGGTTACAGAACTTAATCAGTTTATTACATGCCAGCTATTACTGATATAATAAGTGTATTTGTCTATTCAGCTTGGTAATATGTATTATACTCTTTATTTTCTATTAATTTTTAAATAAATAACCTCTCAAAACTGTTTGTCAAATGTATGTGTTTTTGATAACATTTTACAGGTATCACATATATTTGTCAGATGTATGTGTTTTTGATAACATTTTACAGGTATCACACATATTTGTCAAATGTATGTGTTTTTGATAACATTTTACAGGTATCACATATATTTGTCAATTGCATTAGTCATATTTTACAGTTATGTGTCATATGATTTCTGTTTTAGTAACATTTGAAAGGTATATCATACATCAAATGTTACATTTTACAGTTGTATTTGAAAGGTATATCATACATGCATCAAATGTTACATTTTACAACTGTATTTGAAAGGTATATCATACATGCATCAAATGTTACATTTTACAACTGTATTTGAAAGGTATATCATACATGCATCAAATGTTACATTTTACAACTGTATTTGAAAGGTATATCATACATGCATCAAATGTTACATTTTACAACTGTATTTGACAAATGTAATATATGTGTATAAAACATATGTGCTTTTGGTAACATTTTATGGTTATTCACTTGTGATATATATCAAATTTTGCCATAATATATTAATTTCTTATATCTGAGTCATTTTTGACTAGGTAGTTTTGAAGATGAACCCACATGTGGAAGACCTTTAGGTATGAGGCTAGACAAAGATGGCTACCTCATTGTTGCTGATGGTTATCTTGGTCTGTTTAAAGTTAATGTTGCAACAGGTATTTATTTTAATACATTAAATATTGTATTATAATATATACAGCATTTTACCAATCCTGCTTCTAGTTTTGTGAAAAGAATGATATTTCAAACGACAGATTTTCCTGTATTTTATTAATAAGCAAAAGAGAAGTTACTTTACCTTAGTTTTAATCATTGAATTTTTCTCTCTTTTTGACCTGTAACTACCTGTTGCTGTGGCTTTGTTATTTTCTTTTGATGTACTAAAATTAATGAATAATGTTCACAATTATACACATGATACCCAACGAACATTTGAAACAGACAATTTTCCAAAACATCATGTTAGTGTTGGAATTTGCAATATAAACTTTTTCCTATTGTTCTGCACAAACATTAAGAGGTATAGATCATGTGGTACATCAGCCAAGCCTAATCATTATCCTATTTTGCCTAAGTACTAAGTGCTGACTGCGGCTCTAGATCATGTGGTACATCAGCCAAGCCAAATCATTATCCTATTTTACCTAAGTACTGAGTGCTGACTGTCGTTATAGATCATGTGGTACATTAGCCAAGTTTATTTTTCTGTCATAGTCTGTTAATAATAAATTCATTATTTATCAGCAACTTGTTGTAAAGTAAGTACAATATTTTTCAAATACAAGACATTAACTCAAGAATTATAACAACTATACAATTCAGGTGATGTGTTGACTTTGTGGCCATCCAGTGCTCCCGTTAATGGTAAGAAAATGAAGCTGGTGAATGATTTAGCTATAGCAAGGGATGGAATGATATACTTCACAGATTCCAGTACAAAATGGGACAGAAGACACAACAGATACTGTATACTGGAAGCCGAGTCAAGTGGAAGGTAATTATTTATCATTAATGATAGTAACCAATAACCTATGAAAATACAGAAACCAATTAACAACTATTTGATCTCTTGCTAAAACAGCACAACAGGCAATTCTTACAAAGGGAAATGAATGGGTTTGACGTTTTTCATGAAATTACTTGCATAACAAGGTCAAGTTCAAATGTCAAGGTCAAGGCTTGGTATTTGACTTGTGTGCTAATGACTTTTTTTCCTATTTTAACTATTATTTGGAATAAGATCAATCGATCATTTTGAAAAAATATTTTGATTAACTTTGTCATTTTTTTATGAATTGTTCAAAAAATACAATAAAGTAAATTTTACTTTAAAATACAAGCATTTTAACAAACCAGTATATATGAATGTATCAGGTTTATTGGGTCTCATAACAATAATTTTATAATTTTAGGTTGATAGAGTACAATCCAGTTACAAACACAACCAAAGAATTAGTGTCAGGTCTAGCATTTGCAAATGGTGTACAGCTGTCCAGAAATCAAGAATTCTTATTTGTGGTTGAAACAGCTAAATCAAGAATATACAAGTAATGTTGATTGATTGATTTAATAGGGTTTTACATCCCAGTCAAGAATATTTCACTTATGTTGAGACGTCACCAGCTATACGTGAATTGGGAGAAATTTTTACCTTTGCAGTGTGCTTAGGGCAATGTGCAGGGAGGGTTCTTTAACATCCAGTACCTGCCGGGATGCAGAGCATCAGGTTTTCAGGTCTCATCTAAAGGATACTGGGACTTTCATTTCTAAATGCTGAGTGCTTGGTAAAAGAACAGTCACCTCCTATTTTCAAGTCTTGGTCAGACTCTACCAGGGTTCGAACCCATACCTCCAACATAAGAAGTGAGCGCTCGACCAACTGAGCTACTGTAGTAGTATATATATAATATATATATATATATATATCAGGGCTCAGGAAAACTTTGACTGAGGTGTCGGACATTTTTTTTCTTCAAAGCAACTGCACCGCCGATGCCGATGCAGTGAAAAGCAAAAAAAAAAAAAAAAACGTTATTACTGACTGTGTATTTTAATATTTTAAGAAGATTTTTAATATCAATATAGTAGATTTTAAAAAGGGTTTAACTACCACGTTATTTAAATATATATGGTCAGACTTTTGGTTGATTTTGGACTGTCGGCGTTGACGACACATGGTTTGACGGCCATCTTTGTTTATTGACAATCGCGCATTTCCGTTTTCCCGAAGTTACACGAACTTTACTGAACCTCATTTTGAGACCTCTTTGATTTTATTTAGACTTTTTAAAAATTATATGTTTATAACTAAACAGTTTGCCAAGACCGTATTATTATGCGCGTTGTATTATTAATATTTTTTAACATTCCGCGTGGAACCTCTTTGAAATAGTCCGACGACCATGACCTTCAGATAACAGGTGTTTATGGCTTCCGTCTGTCAAGCGATGTGATTACTTAATAAACAACTTATCAACAAAAGTAATGATGATTCGGACGATGTAACAAAATGAACAGATTGAGACCATGGATTTTAACTGATTAATAAACAAAAGCCTAATTATTAGATCTGTAGTGTTTATTGAAAATGATTGACAGGTGATAGCAAAGAATACTCGAGTAAAATAATGACCGATAAACATATTTATTTATGTGTCCTATTAACTCAATTCTATTTTTAACTAAAAATGTCCGACAAGCTACATTTCACATCGGACAAAAATATTTTTTGTCGGACATGTCCGGCAAATATGACCGTTTCTGGACCCCTGATATATATATATAATAATTATATAAAATGTATATATATATATATATATATAATTAAAACATAATGGCAGAAACAGTTCAAAAATTATATTTTGCTAGTACTTTCTTGCTTTCTGAAGCAATCTTCAGGCGATGATGAAATATTTTCCTTAGTAACGTTACTATGACGTCACTATGATTTAGGGGAGATAATACTTTCAGTGATTAAAGGGATGTAATTACATTTTATTGTCCGTTAAGTTTTGGCTTAAACATGTTAATAAGGTGCTGTTCTTTTGAATTTTGAATTGTTGTATTGTTTTCCATGAGTTTGTAAAATGGGAATATTTTAAAATGTTTATTCCCACAGTTATCTTAATGCACACTCAAAGGCAACAGTCTTGTTCTTTCATCTCTGATCTGTTGCCTGTGTATTCATAACCATTGACACAAACTGTTGCTGGTCTGACCAACGTTCTTTACACCCCTCACAAGTTATTATGTACAGTAAATTTTTAGTTTTGCATGTAAAGTTCCAGTTTGGTTGTATCATTGTGCCATCTTTTATTATTTTTGTGTTCCCAGTTTCCAAATATGTACACAGCTTATATTTTATATATATATTCTCAACAAGATGGTTTTTATCAATATTAATTATGTAGTAAATTAATATAGATCCTGATCCTCTACAAGATATTTTTTTAATCCCTATATTTATTAACATAGCACTACAAATATTGAACATTGTATAAATCATAAGGACAATGGCACTTCTTGTTAAAGGTATCATTTAGCTGGTACAAAGAAAGGAACTCTAGAATTATTTATTGAAAATTTACCTGGTTTACCAGACAACATAAGACCTAGCAGTAGTGGTGGTTACTGGGTTGGCATGGCAACAGCTAGGAGAGGTGGAAAGTTTTCATTGTTAGATTTTGCTGCATCAAGACCTTGGTTAAGAAAATTAATCACAAAGGTATGGTTCTAATTCACTTCATTTATTCATAATTACATTAAATAGGCTACATTGCCCTAAAGGCAGATAATTATTAAATGTACATAACTGTAACAGACTAAGTAAGAGACAATAATAGAATGTACATAACTGTAAGAGACTCAGTAATAGACAATTAGAGAATGTGCATAACTGTTACATACTCAATGACAGACAATTATAGAATGTACATAACTGTTATAGACTCAGTAACTGACAATTATAGAATGTACATAACTGTTACATACTCAATGACAGACAATTAAAGAATGTACATAACTGTTATAGACTCAGTGACTGACAATTATAGAATGTACATAACTGTAAGAGACTCAGTAATAGACAATTAGAGAATGTACATAACTGTAACAGACTCAGTGACAGACAATTATAGAATGAACATAACTGTTACATACTCAATGACAGACAATTATAGAATGAACATAACTGTTACAGACTCAGTGACAGACAATTATAGAATGTACACAACTGTTATAGACTCAGTGAGAGACAATTATAGAATGTACATAACTGTTACAGACTCAGTGAGATTATAGAATGTTCATAAATGTTACAGACTCAATGACAGACAATTATAGAATGTACATAACTGTTACAGACTCAGTGAGATTATAGAATGTTCATAAATGTTACAGACTCATAATAATAGAATGTACATGACTGTTACAGACTCAGTGACAGACAATTATAGAATGTACATAACTGTAACAGACTCAGTGACAGACAATTATAGAATGAACATAACTGTAACAGACTCAGTGACAATTATAGAATGTACATAACTGTAACAGACTCAGTGACTGACAATTATAGAATGTAGGTAACTGTTACATACTCAATGACAGACAATTATAGAATGTACATAACTGTTACAGACTCAGTGACAATTATAGAATGAACATAACTGTAACAGACTCAGAGACAATTATAGAATGTACATAACTGTAACAGACTCAGTGACAGACAATTATAAAATGTAGGTAACTGTTACATACTCAATGACAGACAATTATAGAATGTACTTGACTGTTACATACTCAATGACAGACAGTTGTAGAATGTACACAACTGTTTAAGACTCAATGACAGACAGTAATAGAATGTACATAACTGTAACAGTCCAGATGACAGATAATTATTGAATGTACATAACTATTACATACTCATTGGCAGACAATTATAGAATGTACATAACTGTTACATACTCATTGGCAGACAATTATAGAATGTACATAACTGTTACAGACTAAATGACAGACAGTTATAGAATGTACATAACTGTTATAGACTCATTGTAGACAATTATAGTATGTACTTAACTGTTACAGACTAAATGACAGACAGTTATAGAATCTACATTACTGTTACAGACTCATTGTAGACAATAATACTAGATCATGATAACCTAGGGGGCATTTTTTTTTTTTATATAAAAATAAGTTTTCTCTGAAATTGTTTTCTCATTTGTTGTTCATTACCTATTGAGTTCACAATTTGAAATTTGTGATAATAATATTTATGCTGAAAACAGGGAAAAAACCAATAATATCAAAATTAAATTAAATGTTAAGGAACGTTAAAACTTTGATGAAACATAACATATTTTATTGAAACATAGTATTAATACTATTTTTTTCTGTATCCTCCCTTACAAATACAATTTTGATGTATTTAAAGGTGTTTTTCAGTTTATTTACAAATATGTTAATGCTGTCATTAATTTTTTGCTCACCTAAGCTGGAAGGTTATGTGTCTTGTGTCATTTATAAACTTTTAACATTTTAATCTTGTCCTTCAAAACAACTGGGCATTCAAATTTGAAATTTAATCTTATATTTTGAATTTATATTTTTTTAAAAAAATTGACGTTTATTATTTTCGTAACTATTGAAGAACTACTTTTTGCATAATCTGCTTTTTTTCTAAATTAAACTTTTTTTTAGTGAAAGATATTTGTCTACACAATTACATTTATTTTTTAATTTGGTTTTGCAATATACAAAAAGAAATAAAATAATTTTTATTTCAATCTAAGCATTTACACTAGCAATTCTTTGTCAGGTGAGCATATCAGGCCCATTGCTCCTTGTTCATTTTGTATCTATTTAGATTATTGCCTTTTGTAGTTACTTTCACAAGAAACAATTATTCAGATGATACCTAAGTATGGATTAGCTATAGAAATAAATGAAGATGGCAAAATAATAAGAAGTCTACATGATCCTACTGGACAGGTGGTACCAGCAGTCAGCGAGATAGAAGATAAGGATGGAGTTCTCTACCTTGGATCATATAATCTCCCTTTTTTATCTCGGTTGTATCTTCGAAGTTTAAAGAGTTGAACAATTTTTATCTTATAAATTAAATATCAAATATCAATTATTTTTAATTATTTTAGATTCCACTTGTCAAAGAGAAAGTGAAAATAATTGTTAATGATTTTAATCCATTCAAATACATGTATAAACTAATAAGGAAAAAATATAGTTTGTGTAATAAGATATGCTCAGATTTATAAGATCAGTGTTACATTATATCACAAATGTTGCTTAAATCAAAGCATTTCTGGTATATCAGATTAATCACATACATGTATACATGTCATTGTGATTCTCTGATGTTAAATCATTAAAAACACAGTAAATGTTTTTGTTTACATAAACTAGAAGAAATGGATTGAGTTGAATGTGAACTAATTCAGATGTTACATTAAATGTGAAACTGAGATACAAGAGAGAGAAATGTTAATTCTTCAGTGGAAAGGTAGAAATAGTAAATGTTTGACTTCCGATAGATGTAGGATTTTGTTTTCCAGTTGATAGAATTAAATGGTAAATGTGTATCTTATATATGAGAGAGAAAACTAATTTTTATTTTTTCCATTATTCATATGAGAGAGAGAGAGAGAGAGAGAGAGAGAGAGAGAGAGAGAGAGAGCGCGCGCACACAGAGAGAGAACAAAGAGAGAGATTCTACATACATTGTTATGCTTGGAGACATAATAAGATTCTTGCTATTTGTTATGTTAATCAGTTAATCAAATAAATAAATCAGTCTTGTTTTTAAATTATTTTATGTTTTAATTGTAATAACAAATATTTTAACTTCATCTTGTCACACATGACAAAGGGTTCTTTTATTAAGATGATCATACATACATGACAGAGGGTTCTTTTATTTAGTTGATGATACATATGGGTGATCATGTGCATTTATCTTGTCACACATGACAAAGGGTTCTTTTATTTAGTTGATCATACATATGGGTGATCATGTGTATTTATCTTGTCACACATGACAAAGGTTTCTTTTATTAAGATGATCATATATATGGATGATCATGTGTATTTATCTTGCTACACATGACAAAGGGTTCTTTTATTTAGATGATCATACATATGGATGAACATGTGTATTTATCTTGTCACACATGACAAAGGGTTCTTTTATTTAGATGATCATACATATGGGTGATCATGTGTATTTATCTTGTCACACATGACAAAGGGTTCTTTTATTTAGATGATCATACATATGGATGATCATGTGTTTTTATCTTGCCACACATGACAAAGGGTTCTTTTATTAAGATGATCATACATATGGGTATTTATCTTGTCACACATGACAAAGGGTTCTTTTATTTAGATGATCATACATATGTGTATTTATCTTGTCACGCATGACAAAGGGTTCTTTTATTTAGATGATCATACATATGGTTGATCATGTGTATTTATCTTGTCACACATAACAAAAGGTTCTTTTATTAAGATGATCATACATATGGGTGATCATGTGTTTTTATCTTCTCACACATGACAAAGGGTTCTTTTATTAAGATCATCATACATATGTGTATTTATCTTGTCACACATGACAAAGGGTTCTTTTATTTAATTGATCATACATATGGGTGATCATGTGTTTTTATCTTGTCACACATGACAAAGGGTTCTTTTATTAAGATGATCATACATATGGGTATTTATCTTGTCACACATGACAAAGGGTTCTTTTATTTAGATGATCATATATATGTGTATTTATCTTGCTACACATGACAAAGGGTTCTTTTATTTAGATGATCATACATATGGATGATCATTTGCATTTATATGTCACACATGACAAAAGGTTCTTTTATTTAGATGATCATACATATGGATGATCATGTGTATTTATCTTGTCACACATGACAAAGGGTTCTTTTATTTACATGATCATACATATGGTTGATCATGTGTATTTATCTTGTCACACATGACAAAGGGTTCTTTTATTAAAATGATCATACATATGGTTGATCATGTGTATTTTTCTTGTCACACATGACAAAGGGTTCTTTTATTTAGATGATCATGCATATGTTTGATCATGTGTATTTATCTTTCACACATGACAAAGGGTTCTTTATTAAGATGATCATACATATGGATGATCAAGTGTATTTATCTTGTCACACATGACAAAGGGTTCTTTTATTTAGATGATCATACATATGGGTGATCATGTGTATTTATCTTGTCACAAATGACAAAGGGTTCTTTTATTTAGATTATCATACATATGGATGATCATGTGTATTTATCTTGTCACACATGACAAAGGGTTCTTTTATTTAGATGATCATACATATGGGTGATCATGTGTATTTATCTTGCTACACATGACAAAGGGTTCTTTTATTTAGATGATCATCGGTGATCATGTGTATTTATGTTGCTACACATGACAAAGGGTTCTTTTATTTAGATGTTCATACATATGGTTGATCATGTGTATTTATCTTGTCACACATGACAAAGGATTCTTTTATTTAGATGATCATACATATGGGTGATCATGTGTATTTTTCTTGTCACACACGACATAGGGTTCTTTTATTTAGATGATCATACATATGGGTGATCATGTGTATTTATCTTGTCACACATGACAAAGGGTTCTATTATTTAGTTGATCATACATATGGGTGATCATGTGTATTTATCTTGTCACACATGACAAAGGGTTCTTTTATTTAGATGATCATATATATGGTTGATCATGTGTATTTATCTTGTCACACATGACAAAGGGTTCTTTTATTTAGATGATCATACATATGGTTGATCATGTGTATTTATCTTGTCACACATGACAAAGGGTTCTTTTATTAAGATGATCATACATATGGATGATCATGTGTATTTATTTTGTCACACATGACAAAAGGTTCTTTTATTAAGATGATCATACATATGGATGATCATGTGTATTTATCTTGTCACACATGACAAAGGGTTCTTTTATTTAGATTATCATACATATGGATGATCATGTGTATTTATCTTGTCACACATGACAAAGGGTTCTTTTATTTAGATGATCATACATATGGGTGATCATGTGTATTTATCTTGCTACACATGACAACGGATTCTTTTATATAGATGATCATACATATGGGTGATCATGTGTATTTATCTTGTCACACATGACAAAGGGTTCTTTTATTTAGATGATCATACATATGGGTGATCATGTGTATTTATCTTATCACACATGACAAAGGGTTCTTTTATTTAGTTGATCATACATATGGATGATCATGTGTATTTATCTTGCCACACATGACAAAGGGTTCTTTTATTAAGTTGATCATACATATGGTTGATCATGTGTATTTATCTTGCTACACATGACAAAGGGTTCTTTTATTTAGATGATCATGCATATGTTTGATCATGTGTATTTATCTTGTCACACATGACAAAGGGTTCTTTATTAAGATGATCATACATATGGATGATCATGTGTATTTATCTTGTCACACATGACAAAGGGTTCTTTTATTTAGATGATCATACATATGGGTGATCATGTGTATTTATCTTGTCACAAATGACAAAGGGTTCTTTTATTTAGATGATCATACATATGGATGATCATTTGCATTTATATGTCACACATGACAAAAGGTTCTCTAATTTAGATGATCATACATATGGTTGATCATGTGTATTTATCTTGTCACACATGACAAAGGGTTCTTTTATTTACATGATCATACATTGGTTGATCATGTGTATTTATCTTGTCACACATGACAAAGGGTTCTTTTATTTAGATGATCATACATATGGTTGATCATGTGTATTTATCTTGTCACACATGACAAAGGGTTCTTTTATTTAGATGATCATACATATGGTTGATCATGTGTATTTATCTTGTCACACATGACAAAGGGTTCTTTTATTTAGATGATCATACATATGTTTGATCATGTGTATTTATCTTGTCACACATGACAAAGGGTTCTTTATTAAGATGATCATACATATGGATGATCATGTGTATTTATCTTGTCACACATGACAAAGGGTTCTTTTATTTAGATGATCATACATATGGGTGATCATGTGTATTTATCTTGTCACAAATGACAAAGGGTTCTTTTATTTAGATTATCATACATATGGATGATCATGTGTATTTATCTTGTCACACATGACAAAGGGTTCTTTTATTTAGATGATCATACATATGGTTGATCATGTGTATTTATCTTGTCACACATGACAAAGGGTTCTTTTATTTAGATGATCATACATATGGGTGATCATGTGTATTTATCTTGCTACACATGACAAAGGGTTCTTTTATTTAGATGATCATACATATGGGTGATCATGTGTATTTATCTTGCTACACATGACAAAGGGTTCTTTTATTTAGATGATCATGGGTGATCATGTGTATTTATGTTGCTACACATGACAAAGGGTTCTTTTATTTAGATGTTCATACATATGGTTGATCATGTGTATTTATCTTGTCACACATAACAAAGGATTCTTTTATTTAGATGATCATACATATGGGTGATCATGTGTATTTATCTTGCTACACACAACATAGGGTTCTTTTATTTAGATGATCATACATATGGGTGATCATGTGTATTTATCTTGCTACACATGACAAAGGGTTCTATTATTTAGTTGATCATACATATGGTTGATCATGTGTATTTTTCTTGTCACACATGACAAAGGGTTCTTTTATTTAGATGATCATACATATGGGTGATCATGTGTATTTATCTTGTCACACATGACAAAGGGTTCTTTTATTTAGATGATCATACATATGGTTGATCATGTGTATTTATCTTGTCACACATGACAAAGGGTTCTTTTATTAAGATGATCATACATATGGATGATCATGTGTATTTTCCTTGTCACACATGACAAAGGGTTCTTTTATTTAGATGATCATACATATGGTTGATCATGTGTATTTATCTTGTCACACATGACAAAGGGTTCTTTTATTTAGATGATCATACATATGGTTGATCATGTGTATTTATCTTGTCACACATGACAAAGGGTTCTTTTATTTAGATGATCATACATATGGATGATCATGTGTATTTATCTTGTCACACATGACAAAGGGTTCTTTTATTTAGATGATCATACATATGGGTGATCATGTGTATTTATTTTGCTACACATGACAAAGGGTTCTTTTATTTAGATGATCATACATATGGGTGATCATGTGTATTTATCTTGCTACACATGACAAAGGGTTCTTTTATTTAGATGATCATGGGTGATCATGTGTATTTATGTTGCTACACATGACAAAGGGTTCTTTTATTTAGATGTTCATACATATGGTTGATCATGTGTATTTATCTTGTCACACATAACAAAGGATTCTTTTATTTAGATGATCATACATATTGGTGATCATGTGTATTTATCTTGCTACACATGACAAAAGGTTCTTTTATTTAGATGATCATACATATGGGTGATCATGTGTATTTATCTTGCTACACATGACAAAGGGTTCTATTATTTAGATGATCATACATATGGTTGATCATGTGTATTTTTCTTGTCACACATGACAAAGGGTTCTTTTATTTAGATGATCATACATATGGTTGATCATGTGTATTTATCTTGTCACACATGACAAAGGGTTCTTTTATTTAGATGATCATACATATGGTTGATCATGTGTATTTATCTTGTCACACATGACAAAGGGTTCTTTTATTAAGATGATCATACATATGGATGATCATGTGTATTTATCTTGTCGCACATGACAAAGGGTTCTTTTATTTAGATGATCATACATATGTTTGATCATGTGTATTTATCTTGCCACACATGACAAAGGGTTCTTTTATTTAGATGATCATACATATGGATGAACATGTGTATTTATTTTGTCACACATGACAAAGGGTTCTTTTATTTAGATGATCATACATATGGGTGATCATGTGTATTTATCTTGCTACACATGACAAAGGGTTCTTTTATTTAGATGATCATACATATGTGTATTTATCTTTTCACACATAATAAAGGGTTCTTTTATTTAGTTGATCATACATATGGGTGATCATGTGTTTTTATCTTGCCACACATGACAAAGGGTTCTTTTATTTAGATGATCATACATATGTGTATTTATCTTGTCACACATGACAAAGGGTTAGTAGACAATCATATGTGTTTAACTTTGTTATGTTTTCCTTTTCAGAACCCTAAGTAAGATTCAATTATTTGATGTTTTATCCCCTGCCAGGAGATAAAGTAATGATTCCATCTGTTTATGTGTCATACTTTCTTGGCTGCATCAGTAGTTCTTATTCTATTTGGCAATTTAATTTTGATGAATAAAGATTGATAACTAGGAAGTGTTTTTGCTCAATTTTTTTTCTTTTCTTGTTCATTGATTTTTACCTGAATTGCCACAGACAAAAGCAGGTCAAATAATGGCTCAACTGTCAGTCCTTCACAGATCACACAGGGTGAACATATACTGAGACACGGTAAACACATACTGAGACACAGGGTAAACACATACTTACACACAGGGTTAACACATACTGAGAATCGGATAAACACAAACTGAGATTTTAACACATACCAAGACTCAGGTAAACACATACTGAGACTCAGGTAAACACAAAATGAGACACAGGGTAAACATAATGGGGCACTGGGTAAACACTTACTTAGACTTGGGTAAACACAGACTGAGACTCAGGGTAAGCACATACTGAGACTCAGGTAAACACAAAATGAGACACAGGGTAAAGACAGACTGAGACACAGGATTAACAAATAAGACATGGTAAACACATACTAGGACACAGGGTTAACAAATAATAAGACACAGGGTAAACACATACTGAGACTCAGGTAAACACAAAATAAGACAGGGTGAACACATACTGAGACACAGGTAAACACAAAGTGAGACACAGAGTAAACACATACTGAGACACAGGGTTAATATAATGAGGCACTGGGTAAACACATACTGAGACTCGGGTAAACACATACTGAGGCTCAGGTAAACACATACAGAGACTTGGGTAAACACTGAGACTGAGACATAAGGTAAACACATACTTAGACACAGGGTAAACACATACTTAGATTCGGGGAAAACACACTGAGGCATTGGTTTGACGCAAACTGAGACATAAGGTAAACACATACTTAGACACAGGGTAAACTCATACTTGAACACAGGGTAAATACATACCGAGACACAGAGAAACACATACTTGAAACACATACTGAGACACGGAAAACAAATACTTATATACAAGGTAAATCATAAAAAGACACAGGGTAAAAACGTACTAAGACAAAGGGTAAACACATACCGAGACACAGGGTAAACACATGCCGAGACACAGTGTAAACACATACTGAGGCATACGGTTAACACATTGAGTCACAGGGTAATCACATTTTGAGGCAGGATAAACACATGCTGAGCCACATGGTATTTACATAATGAGACACAGGGTAAACACATACCGAGACACAGTGTAAACAAATACTGAGGCATACGGTTAACACATTGAGTCACAGGGTAATCACATTTTGAGGCAGGATAAACACATGCTGAGCCACATGGTATTTACATAATGAGACACAGGGTAAACACATACCGAGACACAGTGTAAACAAATACTGAGGCATACGGTTAACACATTGAGTCACAGGGTAATCACATTTTGAGGCAGGATAAACACATGCTGAGCCACATGGTATTTACATAATGAGACACAGGGTAAACACATACCGAGACACAGTGTAAACAAATACTGAGGCATACGGTTAACACATTGAGTCACAGGGTAATCACATTTTGAGGCAGGATAAACACATGCTGAGCCACATGGTATTTACATAATGAGACACAGGGTAAACACATACCGAGACACAGTGTAAACAAATACTGAGGCATACGGTTAACACATTGAGTCACAGGGTAATCACATTTTGAGGCAGGATAAACACATGCTGAGCCACATGGTATTTACATAATGAGACACAGGGTAAACACATACCGAGACACAGTGTAAACAAATACTGAGGCATACGGTTAACACATTGAGTCACAGGGTAATCACATTTTGAAGCAGGGTAAACACATGCTGAGCCACAGGGTATTCACATAATGAGACAGGGTAAACACATACTTAGACACAAGATAAACAAATATTAATACACAAAGTAACCACAAACTAATAGTCAGGTTAACGACATATTATGATCAAGGGTAACCACATACTGAGACAGGATAAATACATATTGAGACACGATTCTAAAACACAGGATAAGATTTACACAATCTGAGATACAGGATAAGTAATGACTTGGACCCAGGCTGGTGCATTTGGGGAACAGGATAAACTCGTACTTAGACACAATATAAACAGTACTTAGACACATAATAAACACATACTAAGATGCAGGACATTTTTACGAAATCAGAAATTTATATTAACAAGACCATAGAGAATCTAAAGCTATATCAGACTTTGCTTCCAATCATGTGTTTTAGAAGTATTTGTAAAAACAATTACGCCAAGAAAATCAATTACTACATGTAGGTCACGACTTTGAACTTTGAAGACCTTATACTCGTTTTATAGTAAGGTTAAAGACAACATGAAAACAAAAAAGACCAATGGCTTTACTAATTGTCAAGATAAAGTATATATAATAGCTAGCAAATTTGGTAAGATTTAATGCAAAACCGCCAAACTAATTCTTTTTTTTCGAAAGATGATTAAACTATAGATTTAAAATACCTCATCCTACTTTTTCTCAAATTATGTGTTAAATTTACAAGTCAGAAGACCATAGCTGCCGAGAACATGGTCTTGCTTGACTTAAACGAGGTATTTTGCTCATTAGTTTATATTATAGATTAAATCAATCCATTTCAAATAAATTGTATCGAATATGTCGGATCTCGGACGGAATGCGCCGTACGAAAGTCCGTTCTTTTCAAACGGCATAAAAAGGTGTTTTTTCCCCAATTTTTCCCGTTTCCACCGTTTTTAATAAAACCGAAATATCGGAACCGTATTAATTTGAAGTTAACGCCATAGACGATTTATAAACAATTAGACCTAGTTTTTAAGTATATCGTTTAAGCTTTTTGTGTCTAAGATATCTTACGATTTTTTAAAAATGAAAGATTAAAATATATTCATAAAATTACATGGATTATCTACAGCATGGCTTAAAAGATTAACACAAAAAACTAAACATAAATTATTTAAAGTGTTATATAGGGATTGAAAGGTCAAACATTGTATATATATATATATATATATATACATATATATATATATATATATATATACATATATATATATATATATATATATATATATATATATATATATATATATATATATATATATATATATATATAAACTGTTTAGTAATGTATACAAAAAGTGAAATTTAAGATCAGATGTCAGATATACGGACATTGTGATAAAATCTTAATTAACTCTAACAAACATCGATCTAACATCACTGCTTATCAAGTGACAGTGTAACATCACTGCTTATCCAGTGACAGTGTAACATCACTGCTTATCCAGTAACAGTGTAACAGGATGCTTAAGGCGGTCTACTCTTCATAAACATGTGGTAAAGTATACAATTATACTAGTATTACTTGACTAAATCTCGATCGGCTCTGTTAGTGGGAAATGTTAATGTAACGCACGCAAAGCGGAATAAAAAATATACCGAACCTACAGAGTATACACTCTAGTATACATACCGAATCTACTTGGTAAACACTCTAGTATACATACCGAATCTACTTGGTAAACACTCTAGTATACATACCGAATCTACAGAGTATACACTCTAGTATACATACCGAATCTACTGGGTACACCCTTTAGTATATATACCGAATCTACAAGGTATACACTCTAGTATACATACCGAATCTACTGGGTACACCCTTTAGTATATATACCGAATCTACAGAGTATACACTCTAGTATACATACCGAATCTACAAGGTATACACTCTAGTATACATACCGAATCTACAAGGTATACACTCTCAAGTGTATACATACCGAAACTACAAGGTATACACTCTAGTATACATACCGAATCTACAGGGTAAACACTCTAATATACATGCCGAATCTTCAGAGTATACACTCTAGTATACATACCGAATCTACAGGGTAAACACTCTAATATACATGCCGAATCTTCAGAGTATACACTCTAGTATACATACCAAATCTACAGAGAATAAACTTCTAAACTGTAAGGGGTAGTAATGAATCTATACAGTATAAATTCTCGAGTTGTAATAAGTATAAACATATACCGAATCTACACAGTATAAACTTCTGAACTGTAAGGGCAGAAAGCATGTACCGAATTAAGAGAATATAAGCTATTAGAAATAAATACCTAGTCTACAAAGTATAACTTGTAAGGGATATATATATATATATCAAAGGGACGCTAAATCACCGGAATATGATCTTTTTTAACTCTGTATACTAATATTGGAATGAAAAATAGGCTGAAATCGTCATTAGACTCTGTGTGACTAAAACAATCACATAGGATAAAAACAGAGACAGATATTGTGTGCGTGTTGTTGTTTTTTCCCTTCCTTTCTTGACAAGAAGAATTCCGAGGTAACATTTAACTTAATCTATATTAATGTAGCTCGACATTATTTTTCTTGTTGCCATATATGAAGTACGTTATTTAACAGCGTTAAGTACGTTAGCGTTCAACAATGAATGACTAACTTATCCAACATTCGAATTTATTTTTGTTTAATATGTATATCACATTCATCTAAAGGTAACAGCAAATATTTGAATATATATTGTGTTTTAACCAAATGGTCATAATAGTCATTTCTTTAAAGATATCCGTTGAAAGTTGTTGTTCGGGTATTCAGGTTTTCTTTCAAGTGAAATATATTTTTAAAGCCAGTAACATTCACGAATTTATCCGGTTTAACGTCAGTGTATCGGTTACTCATAAGTTGTCAGAAAGTTTACAAGCGACATTTTAGTAAACTAGAGACCTGCAATAATTTAATAACATCATATAGTGATTATGTACCTTTTTCATGTAGTGATTGTGTACCTTTTTTCATGTAGTGATTGTGTACCTTTCTTCATGTGGTGATTGTGTACCTTTTTCATGTAGTGATTGTGTACTTTTCTTCATGTGATGATTTGTACCTTTTTTCATGTGGTGATTGTGTACCTTTTTCATGTAGTGATTGTGTACCTTTTTTCATGTAGTGATCGTGTAGCTTTTTATGTGGTGATTGTACATCTTTCTTTATGGAATGATTGTGTACCTAATGTACATTTTCCTATACTTTTGTTTCCGTCTTTAAAATATTTGATAAGCATAAGTATCGTTTATAAGGATTTATAAGGTTAAAAGTTCTAATGTGAAGTATTTAAGTGTTTAAAGCATGCTAATCCGTTCGAATTAGTTTAGAAGAGATAAAAGGCATTTTATTGTCCATATATGCATGTCTGGTTTTTATGTAAAAAAAAACTTTTTTAAGTGTTATCTATTCAAGTGATTAAAGTATTGACTGATTTCGCCTACTGTTTTCATTAGTGACTTATATCACAGAATTTTCTCCTTAGCGACTTATATAACTGACTTTTTGCATTATACTAACAATTCCTCTCACCGCCTAGGTTTGTATCTCATACGGCTGATACTGGTTTGAAAAAGTTTGTCATTCTGCATTTCGAAGGTCAATTATTTTGTCCGGTTTCCTACCATTTAAAGAAGTGACTGTCCAGATATAAGTGAAAAATTCCTGATTTGAGCTTAAAACACAATTCTTCACCCCATCTCAACATTTTGGACTTACATCGTTGACGGTTCTCACTAGTGACTAATATTACTGATTGTTCTCACCAGTGACTTATATTACTGGTTGTTCTCACCAGTGACTTATAACACTGACTGTTTTCATCACTGACTTATTTCGCTGACTGTTCTCGCCAGTGATTTATATCACTGACTGTTCTCACTAGTGACATATTTTTGATTGTTCTCAATAATAACTCATAACACTGGCTATTCTTATCAGTGACTTATATCGCTGACTTTTCTCCTTAGTGATTTATAACGCTGGCTGTTCTTACTAGTGTCCTTTTTACTGACTTGTCGCTCTAGTGACATATCTGTGATTGTTCTCACTAATAACTCATAACACTGACTATTCTTATCAGTGACTTTTATCGCTGACTGTTTTCAACAGTGACTTATATCATTGACTGTTCTCACTAGTGATTTATAATACTGGCTATTCTTATCAATGACTCATATCGCTGACTGTTCTCGCCATTGATTTATATCATTGACTGTTTTCAACAGTGACTTATATCATTGACTGTTCTCACTAGTGTTTTATAATACTGGCTATTCTTATCAGTGACTCATATCGCTGACTGTTCTCGCCATTGATTTATATCATTGACTGTTTTCAACAGTGACTTATATCATTGACTGTTTATAATACTGGCTATTCTTATCAGTGACTTTTATCGCTGACTGTTTTCAACAATGACTTATATCATTGACTGTTCTCAAAAGTGATTTATAACACTGGCTATTCTTATCAGTGACTCATATCGCTGACTGTTCTCGCCATTGATTTATATTATTTACTGTTTTCAACAGTGACTTATATCATTGACTGTTCTCACTAGTGACATAACACTGGCTATTCTTATCAGTGACTTTTATCGCTGACTGTTTTCAACAGTGACTTATATCATTGACTGTTCTCACTAGTGATTTATAACACTGGCTATTCTTATCAGTGACTCATATCGCTGACTGTTCTCGCCATTGATTTATATTATTGACTGTTTTCAACAGTGACTTATATCATTGATTGTTCTCACTAGTGACATAACACTGGCTATTCTTATCAGTGACTTTTATCGCTGACTGTTTTCAACAGTGACTCATATCATTGACTGTTCTCAAAAGTGATTTATAACACTGGCTATTCTTATCAGTGACTCATATCGCTGACTGTTCTCGCCATTGATTTATATTATTTACTGTTTTCAACAGTGACTTATATCATTGACTGTTCTCACTAGTGACATAACACTGGCTATTCTTATCAGTGACTTTTATCGCTGACTGTTTTCAACAGTGACTTATATCATTGACTGTTCTCACTAGTGATTTATAACACTGGCTATTCTTATCAGTGACTCATATCGCTGACTGTTCTCGCCATTGATTTATATTATTGACTGTTTTCAACAGTGACTTATATCATTGATTGTTCTCACTAGTGACATAACACTGGCTATTCTTATCAGTGACTTTTATCGCTGACTGTTTTCAACAGTGACTTATATCATTGACTGTTCTCAAAAGTGATTTATAACACTGGCTATTCTTATCAGTGACTCATATCGCTGACTGTTCTCGCCATTGATTTATATTATTTACTGTTTTCAACAGTGACTTATATCATTGACTGTTCTCACTAGTGACATAACACTGGCTATTCTTATCAGTGACTTTTATCGCTGACTGTTTTCAACAGTGACTTGTATCATTGACTGTTCTCAAAAGTGATTTATAATACTGGCTATTCTTATCTGTGACTCATATTGCTGACTGTTCTCGCCATTGATTTATATCATTGACTGTTTTCAACAGTGAATCATATCATTGATTGTTCTCACTAGTGACATAACACTGGCTATTCTTATCAGTGACATTTATCGCTGACTGTTTTCAACAGTGACTTATATCATTGACTGTTCTCACTAGTGACATAACACTGGCTATTCTTATCAGTGACTTTTATCGCTGACTGTTTTCAAAAGTGACTTATATCAATGACTGTTCTCAAAAGTGATTTATTACACTGGCTTTTCTTATCTGTGACTCATATCGCTGACTGTTCTCGCCATTGACTTATATCATTGACTGTTCTCACTAGTGACATAACACTGGCTATTCTTATCAGTGACATTTGTCGCTGACTGTTTTCAACAGTGATTATATCATTGACTGTTCTCACTAGTGACATAACACTGGCTATTCTTATCAGTGACTTTAATCGCTAACTGTTTTCAACAGTGACTTGTATCATTGACTGTTCTCAAAAGTGATTTATAATACTGGCTATTCTTATCTGTGACTCATATCGCTGACTGTTCTCGCCATTGATTTATATCATTGTCTGTTTTCAACAGTGACATATCATTGACTGTTCTCACTAATGATAAACACTGGCTATTCTTATCAGTGACTTTTATCGCTGACTGTTCTCGCCATTTATTTATATCACTAACTGTTTTCGTCAGTTTTCATCGTAAACCACTGACTGCTCTTTTAAGCAGCCTTTATCATTGACTGTTGTGTGAAATTTTAGGTCACATATTCTGTTTTTTAAATATAAAATATAGATGTATTTCAATATTGAGTATAATCTTCCTCGGATTAAAGTAATGTTAAGCTAAACACCTACTCTTATACACAATAGTTAACGTTTAAATATGTCGCCGAGAGTTATCGAGTTCGTTCCCTGGCGGGGTCTGACCTTAGACTTGCATTTTAGATTATAATTCAAACATTACTTAAAGTACTTTTCAATATGCCCAGTTGGTATTGAACTTAAAAATGTCACAAAGGAATACAGATCGAGTGTCTTTTCCGAACTTAAAACGTTAACAGTATCAGTTACAAGTTCAAAATGAGTAAAAAGAATATAAATATAATGTAGATTATATATAACAAAAATTGAGATCAGATGTTTATGTACGGAAAATTACAAGGGCAATAATTTGTATTTAAATTTGATTTATTTAACTCAATGCATGGATTAATTGAATGATTCTAATCTTAAATTTTTATTTTCTATAACACAAAAACATAATTCTATATACATACATACGTATATAAAGCAGTGATAAAAATGTTTATATCAAATAAATGTACATATAATATCCCCAAAAGAACATGAATTCACTTTAAATAAGTTATCTGGCTGTCGTCAATTGTGTTAAATAACTGGCCTTTCAGTATACCTACACAACAAAATCTATTTATCAGTACTAATTACGGGTAGTGTTGGTATTAAACATTAAAAAAATCATGCTTTAATATATAGAATTTTTGGCATGTAATTTTGTCTCGTTTATGGACTAGTTTTAAAACAGTCTTAAATGAGAATTGAACGTTTTTATTTAATAACAATGCCGTACTGACTAAGTATTATCTGTACAATAAATAAGTGACCAGTTACAATAGTAATACTTTCTGACTTTGGGTATTCGTTTACGGTAACTGTAACAGGCTATGTTGTGAGACTATGTTTATGATCGCTTTGTGGAGTAACTTAACACCGCTCGAGTGAAGATAAATTTAAGAATTTCAAATTCCGTTATTTGGTTATATTAGTTAAAAGAAACTTTAAAGGTAAGTTAATATAACGGAAGATATAACCTTTTATAGAATTTTTTATTTTTGTAATCGGTGTCAAAATATTGAATTGAATAGAGTACATATCTGTTTATGCAAAGTGTGTTTTTTATGTAGCTCTTAATTCACCAATTCGTTATCAAGTTTACATTTAATTAAAAACCATTTATGAGTTATGTGTGGACTATTATCACAGCTAAACCTATGTATAATGTGTCAGGTCAATGGATACCCGGATACAGTAGAAATGTTTGATTTAAATCATAGTCATATAAATGATGAAAACAAGTGATACAAGTTACAGTAAGTTTATTGTTTATATATATTGAGATATACTTAAAACTTGTTTTATCTTTATCTGGGCTTCTGGCTTAATGCAAAGGTCACTATTTCAAAGCTATATAGCTGAAGTATAAGCAAGTTTAATAGCTAAAACAACTAAACATCGTGAAGTTGTTCAACTTTTAGACGTTTAGGGCGCGACAATTTATCGTTATATTGTATATAACTATGCTGTTATAATATACAAATTATAATGAATGGCTGTGTATGTTTGTCAATTTTAAAGTTAACAAAAGTTTTGTTACATGGTTTTTTAAGTTACCAATTAATTCCTTGGACTAATATTTATATCCCTGATCAAATAACTTTAATATTCTTTTATAATCGATTTAAAAAGGTCAAACGAAACTTAATTTTTAAAAAAATAGAAATTATACAAAATTTGATCATCAACAAATTTTGCTAAAACACACACACACACACACACACACACACACACACACACACACACACAGATAATAGGAACTTGGCGTCATGTTTACCTTAGGGCAATTATGAAGATACTGACAATTTTAATTTTACTGAAGCAATACGTTTCATAAACACAGTGTTATTAAAGTGTCTTGATGTTTTATCACTTCAAAGAATGCTTAAAGATTCCAATTCAGCTATAACCCTTTACCTTGTCATAATTTGTTAATTTAGTGTACTATCTTAGTGAGCTTGGAAATAAAAAATACGACTGATTTTTCATACGTAGTGACTTCAATTATTCTCTGTTATCAGCTTCCCATTTCTATGCAGCAATACACCTACTCTTCCAGCTTATGTGGTGTATTTGTTTCAAAGTTAATACAGTATGGTAAAACAAGAGATTCTTACCCTTTAGAAGAATTCAGCATTTTTTCCTGGTGAAAGTTCACGTGTTTAATAATTTTGCAAGTATTCATTGTTTTTTTTTTCCCTCAACTTTTGGGATTGAACATGAACCGATGTGTGTGTGTGTGTGTGTGTGTGTGTGTGTGTGTGTGTGTGTGTGTTTAATTACTTTATCGTATATTTGTTTTTTTTTCATTTCAGGGAGACTAGTAGTGCAAGCGTGTTATCTGGCCTAACCTCACACAGTCGAACCAGAGATGTCACAAAGATAAAAGTAACAAAGAGCAAACCAAGTGATGGGAATAACGACTTAAGGTCTGTACATAATATAGTGAAAGAAAATGGGAATAGAACCAAGAACAGAAACGCGTTTACAGCAAATAAAGCACCGAAAACACCGAAAAACGTGAGCAACTCTGACGGTAAAGGAACTCAAAAAATTAAATTACCAAACGTAGTAAATAAAATAAAATCATCTAGCAAACTAACAGGAAAGAATACAGTAACACTCAAACAAACTCTGCACATTCCATCACTGTTATCAAACAATAACAAATCTCAAGTAAAATTAACTAAAGGAACACCTATGTCACAAGACGGCCCTGTTGATAGATATCCGGCATGGGAGGATATACAAACTGAGGCAGAAAGAAATGGCTCTAAGAAATATTCGTCCACAGATTTTGGTCACAATGAAATGCCACTGGAACAGCTTTCAGAACACCCGGATACGGAGGCTAACAGCCGGATGGACACTGCTCTTGGTGTGGTAAATCAGACATCCATGACACAATATGACGATGAAGAAGATGATGGTTGGGATACAGATCTAGAGGACGATCGTAAGTACGACCCTTCTATGACAAGCAGACGTTATATATATATATATATATATATATATATATATATATATATATATATATATATATATATATATATATATATATATATATATATATTTATATATATGATACAAAGATAAAGGATACAGGTTAATGTTTTTGTATTTCCTGTTTTACTAGTTGTTGAGTACCATATTTTCCTTCTATTTCTGAATTTTTTTTATAAGTGTTATCAATATATTTCTGTGTCGTGCATTGGTCATTGCAAAGTTCTGTTGTGCTTCAAATATTACATTGAAATTTAAAATTAAATGGTTAGCTACAAAAATTTGATACATGTGTTTTTAATTCGAATTCCACGAGCCATAGGCTACAAACCAAACCAGAACAATTCTTTTTGAAGTTTTTTTTCGTTATTTTCAACCTAATATAAATTTCGTTTTAAGGTTATCCGACTAGAGTTTCCACTGTTACACATGACGAGCGTGCACGTGTTGTATATATGGCGGCTTGTAAAAAGTTTAGAATTACTCCGTCATCTTCCTTCTTGAAGGGTTTGAAGACAGGCGTGGTCAACTTAAATAACCAAGGCCTGGGACCACTTGCAGCAAAGGCGGTGGCTCTGAGTCTTGTTGTAAGTATCAAACATAATACAAAGCCTTTGTTAACTGAGGCATAACTAACAGCTGAAACAGAAGATCTTTATGTGGTCCTAAGTAACAGGGCCTCTGTGAAGGCCTTATGTGCTCACAAACACGAAGAGCATTAAGTAAGTAACGGACCGATAAAGGCGAAAAGTAGATTTCTATGTATTATAAAAATCAGACTTAGAACTGGCCAGGAGTTTATCTAGTTGTAAGTATCAGACTGAAAACAAACAATGAATAGATTTTTATCTTTTCAACAGTATCAGACTGAGAAAAACGACTAGTAGATTTTAATCTTTTTGTCATTAATATACTGAAACAGGCGAAGAAGAGATCATAATCTTGTCGTAAGACTCAGACTGTAAACAAGTAATGAAGAGAACTTTATCTAAAGTACGAATTAGTCAAATAACACGCGAGTAGTAAATTTTGTATCTATTCTTACGTATATGATAAAAAACAGGAGAACACGATGTCTAGTTGTAAGCATCAGACGAAATAGAAGCGAGGAATGCGGAGAATAGATATTCATCTGGTTATAACAATCTTAGAAACCAGACAGTGAGTAGAGCTTACCTTTTTAAGTATCAGTCTGAAAACTAGATATTTATCTGATCGCAATTATTAGACTGAATACATGCAAGACGTAAATCTTTAAGAGTTTCAGACTGAATACATGCGAATAGTAAATTTAAATATTGTCATAAGTAACAGAAAGTCAAAATAATGATTAGTAAATCTTTTATCTGTTCGTCCGTATCAGACTAAAGGTATGGGTTGATCTTATCTGGTCATAAGAATCATTAAAAACGGACAAAAAGATCTTTATCTGTCAAACAGTAACAGTCTGAAAACAGGCAAGGGTTAGTATGAATTTTTATCTGTTCTTCAGTACCATAATGAAATCAGGCGAGGATTATTAGGACCAGTCATAAGTATGAAAATGAAAAGCAGAAGATAAGATATCTTCAACTAGTAATAAGAATGAGACTAAAGCCAGGCTGGCAGTAGATATTTATCTGGTTGTAAGTATTAGCAGACTTAGGAGTAGATATTTATCTGGCTGCAAGTATTAGACTGAAAATAGGCTAGGAATACATCCTTTTCTCGACGCTGCGATAATATAAAACGAGATTAGTAGTAGATTTGTTTGTGAATATCAAATTGAAAACAGACAAAGAGTAAAACAAACTCTTGTCAAAAGTATCAGACAAATACCATAGGTAGCTAAAACAGTGGATCTCTATCTGGTCGTAAGAATTAGACTGAAAATAGGCGAATAGTGGATCTTCTCCATGTTAGTAATTATAAGGAAGAGAGACGAGGTTAAGTTGAACAAAAAGGTGCCACAAGCAGCTAAATCAGTAGATCCAGTTGGCAACACAATATGTATGTTAAGAATTATTAAAAACACGTTAACATTACGTATGTTATTTTAAAAATATCTTTGTTTGGCATTGGCTGTTTGGACTATTTTGTTGTATCCGTTATTGTAGATTTTCAATTGACAGAAACAATTTTTCAATGATTTCATAGATTAGTTACGAAAAACTATCCGTGATCTATTCACTTTGGGTTCAACATGTTAAAGAGAATTTATCTCTATCTTGGCTATTTAAGATTTTTCTGAAACAAAACGTAAGTTAATATATATAATACAAATATCAGTTGAATTTTGATGTGCCAGATGTGCACATTTCGGAAATTCATTCTTTATCAGTGACACTAAGACCAAAAAAATTGATAGATAAAAAACATAAGCCAAATAGTTGAAAATAATCTTAAGTTCCAAAATTATATAAAACCAAATCCAGCTAAGGAATGCTTTACATGAGGGAACAAACCTTAGTTTTAAATAAATTTCAAAATTTTAGGTGGCTGAAAATTTTGCTAAATTTCTGACAGTACAAAGTACTGCCGACTGAGTTATGGATACCATCGGGGAGTTTAACTCTACTAGCAGCAGCGGTACCTGCTCAGGGTAGTAAAAATATATAACACAAATACCAGCAAAATTTTGATGTGCCAGATGTACACATTTCGGAAATTCATTCCTCATCAGTGACACTAAGACCGATAGAATAGAATGACGTTGTAGTTTTTTTTTGTAATTATTAATGCAGTACTAATAAAATAGCATCTTATTTGTAAAGGATACAAAATAATTTTATACAAAATGTCTTAAGTTTTTTTTTATATTTTGCAGACAAACGATACAGTAAAGAACTTGAAGATAGCTGGAAACTGTATAGGACGTACAGGGATACGATATTTAATGGATATGGTGTTTGAAAATGATATACTAACACATTTAGTAGGTATTATGTACATAATAACCCTGTAATATATAGATCAAATTAGAAAGAAGCATAAAAAATAAAAATTAATTCATTTGTGTTTTTTTTATTGAAACAAAGTTTTGTTGTAAATATATAACATAAATACCAGTAAAATTTTGATGTGCCAGATGTGCACATTTCGGAAATTCATTCCTCAACAGTGAATGTTAATTCCATGATGCATATATCTTTTATGATAATCTTTTGCATTATTGAAAGGAATATGTTCGGCTGTATATTAATCATCTTTCTTCTGTTATTTCAAATTAGCAAACACTACTATACAATAAAACAAGCATACCAGTCCTTGTCATAATCACAATTCTAAAAACAAAGTAAAAACTTTGAAAGCTGGCAAAATTAGTTATATACGCGAACTTCCATCAAGGAAATATAAAGGTTTTTTTCATGGTTTCAGGGTGTCCTTTTTCTTGATCGTTCCTTCTTGTCTGTTGTTTGATATGCAGCTATAAGCTATCTTCAAAAACTCTTCAAGACATGTAGAGTATTTCATTAAGAGCAAATAGATTGATATTTTCAATTAAACAAGCTTTGTGGTTTACATATTTTGTCATTAATATTTTTCAAAATCCTTGCTAATTACCGTATGTAAAATTTACCCGGCTTTAAGACATGCTTAGCATTCTCTTGGCGAGAAATTTGTTATCAAAAACTATCGTTTATCAATAACGAATATATGATTTTGGATTAAAACGTGCTGCAAAAATTTATCAATATAGACTATGTTACTTACTTACAAAGCCGAATAAACCATAGAAGGAAACCTGGAAAGAGAAATCATTAAGTCAGCCTTAATGTATTAAATGTTCACAGAGTTAAGATAGTATATTAATCATTGTATTTATTGCACGAGACTTAAACGGTACATACTTTGTACGCCTAGTAAAATTCTTTGACTAACATTGAGTCATTTAGTTCTGGAATTGTTGTGAAAACCAATGGACAGTCAGTAGAAAACCACTTACTTTCGGCAAGAAGACAAACTTTTTACAATAATATTTTTTCCGATTAAGATTTAAACCAGACGGTTGTAGGTGATGTGATGCGTAGATGATCTTGAACATTCTCAGATGCCCAGTTTGTGCATAATTCTGTGTTTAAGGCAGTGAAAAATGTACCCTGGATGTTTGTCAAATAGACTATGTGTTATTGTAGTAGAGTTAAAATGACGAACGTTTATCAATAGAACTTCGTGTTAAGGTAGTAAAATAAGGATTGCCAAAAAGACATAGTGTTAATGCATTGAAATATAAATATTGTTGTGAATTCAATTAATGTAAAAGTAGTGAAATGAGGAATGCCGGATAATAAGATCTTTAGTTTTTGGAAAAACAAAATTATATCTGTCTGAAACTAAAATAAGATAATTTGATTGACATTTGTATCAAAACCAGTATTAAATTTTATTAAACCAAGACAAAAATTCGCAGTTTTAAAAAATTAAATAATAGCTAAACAATACATATCATGATACAGATAGATATCTCAAATAGAACAATATGGTATGATAAGCTTATAAGTTTGTAAGTTGTATGTATCTTTTTTTTCCAGAAGCCTTTAATTTCAATAATTAATTATATAATATCGCGGTAGATTAAGAACCAGTTGGATCTGGTATTTATTACTTGTATGTTTTACAGGATCTTTCCGACAACGATTTACAATCCTATGGTGCTGAGTTATTGTGCGATACACTAGAAGAAGATGACGTCATTGTGTCATTAAAGGCATCTGGTATATATATCCAATAGATACTGAAAAAAAACGAAACAATATTTACATTCGTCCCATTTTTTGCTTTTTTTTTCAAAAAAGAGGAAAGAATTGCAACTAAATCTGGATAAGACTGGACAAATTCCGGACTTTGGGCGAACTTAAGTAAATGTCCAGTGGTGTTTGTATAGTACTTAAACTTGACCCTGAATTATCTTACTTATTTTACAACCATTGTCCAGAAATGTTTATACATTTTATATCGGGACCAACTTGCTTCATTTCCATCGCTTTTGGTCCTTGTTTAGTTATAGTTACATATGTTAAAATTCAGGTTTTTTAAGTATAAATGAAGATGTTTTTCATAAACTTTGTGTTTGTTTTAATTTAAGGTAATAAGTTTAAGGAGCATGATGCTGAATTTTTTCTCCGTATATTGAAATATCACGTAAGTAAAATAGTTATAAAATATCATGTCTTGCTCCGTACGTTTTATATCATCTTAGTTGTATTGCTTTTTAAATACAAAATGTTACAATTAATGATAAAATTTCCGATGTCATAATAATGTACTACAAGTGAAGTTTTGTAAAATTATTGCTTGGTTTAGTTAATAACTTGTAATATCATATGGTTCAATGTACCAGAGAATTAAACAATAAAGCTCACAAACATTTAATCAAAAGTGAAGAAACTTTTGTACAAATAATTCTTATGTTGACTATAGTGACTCACACCCCATTTATTAAATTTTAATTTTTTGAAATTTATTTAAAACTAAGGTCTGTCCCCTCCTGCAAAACATTCCTTAGCTGGATTTTGGTTCACAAATTTTTGGAACTTTAGATTTATTAATTTGCAACTGTTTGGCGTATGTTTTTAATCTATCAACTTTTCGGCCCCTAGTGTCACTGATGAGGAATGATTTTCCGAAATGTGCACATCTGGCACATCGAAATTTAGCAGGTATTTGTTATATATTGACAAAGGAAAAAAACACCACATCGATTACAAATAACTTTACACTGTAAAATATAGGATAAGCCATTTGTGTTAAAACGTTCTTAATATGTAAAACTTTGGATGCTGTACATTTTAAAATACACGCTATGAGGCGTTAAATATTTAATGTCCAATGGTTATTATTAATAGTTTAGTTTCCGTCAATAGATGGAAAATGACTAATAAATGGTACTTATTATCGCTAACATTTATATTTTTTCCCGTTTATTTGCTTTCTCTTGTGATACTGCCTAAGCGACAATGATATCGGCACCTAGCTATCATAATTATAGTAATTCGTTCTATTGATGACGTAGTCATATTTTGCGAGACGAACATTTCCAATCAAACCTAAGTGAATAAGGTTTTTGTTGTATGTTTTGCTGAGATCACATTTCAGCAACTTTTTTCTTTTTAAAGAAAACAGCCTTACGGGAACTAGATCTGAGCCGTAATGAATTTGGAGAAGAGGGCGGTAAAACATTGGGAGATGCTCTAGGTAGGTAATGTTTGCATATGTTTAACTTTGATATAGAAACATGGTATAGAATATATAATCTGAAAATAGTCGTACATTTGTATATTAAAACATTTTTACTGAATGTATTATATATATATATATGATTCCTTTCGATTGTTTAATTTTTTATGTGACAGTATTTCTTATCTTTTTAATTAAGGAAGTAATGACTGTCTGGAAATCCTTAACTTGAGTTGGAATCAACTTCGACACGAAGGAATGTACCACATAGCCGAAGGACTAAAAGTAATTGAATTACAATTTTTTTTTTACAAATTAATGATTAATTAGCTAGACTTGTCTACAGCATAAAAGCATGTAACATTTAACCGAAGAACAATTCCAATTTATTTCTAAAAATGAATTGGAACAGACACAACAGAAACAAATACTTTATTTAGCTAAATGCTAAAATAAGTAATTTTATTTTCATGTTAACATAACAAGAAAGTTGTTTTAACAAGAATCAGCAGTAAACAAATTAAATACGACAACTCACATAACACTAATTTAGTAGAAATAATGTTTTTGTGAAGATAATCACTACCTGTTAAAAGCATTTGTCTGCTGATGTGACGTTAAAAATATATAACTTAACTGGGTTCATTCATAATTTTGTAATATTTTTTTTATTTATTCTAAACAATGTTTTAGGAGAACACCAGATTAACACATTTAGATTTATCTTGGAATGGTATAGAAGACAAGGGGGCTGATATGTTAGCGGCAGTAGCTAAAGTAAATGACACAATACAATACTTAAATCTAGTAGCTAATAGGATAGGACCAGAGGGTATGTCGCATGTATTACAAGGGTTCTGTGCCAATAAAAGCTTAAAGGTGTTGAAGGTAAGATGATTATAACGAACAGTCGATAATTAGTTTAAATAACTTCGTTCACACAATGAATCAGTAGAGCAAAATCTTTAACTTCTAATTTTGAAAAGGTCAAAAGTTTTATGACCAGTGCTTATATATTAGTTGCAATTTTTTCATTCACAATTAAATCAACTAATAGCGAATTTACCAAACCTTGGCGTGATTTGCTTACAAAACGCAGAGCTGAAATATGATTTAAAAATTTGATTCAAAATATCCGTGTTTCCAAACGTATATTAGACTTCCCATAGTCTTATGTTTCTTTTATTCTAAAATTTGATTTTCAACCTGACGTGTGTAGCTAGCTAGACAGGAGGTGCTTACCCTTCCGGAGTACCAGGCGCACTTCTTTGATGGAAGTTCACGTGTTTGACTGAATTGGACAGCTTTTAAATTTTTTAATGGGGGGGTTGATTTAGACATGGACTGGTATGTTTTTGTTTGTTTTATACGTTTGTAAAGTTACAGTATTAAAGATTTTGTTGAATAATCGACGTTAAGAGGTTTTTTCAATTATGGCAATAGCTCTTTTTTGTTTGAAATGTAAGTTTTTCTCTGGATCTACATACACATACACAAATGCTTACTTTTTTCAAAAACATTTCTAAATACTACGTAATATAGCTAATGTAAAAGTTTATTTTCAATTTTGTAGTTTTTGATTGGAGATGATAGTTTGATGTAGAGTATTTCATAGGTTATTTACAAAATAGATAATGACTAATTTTTCTCTTTTTGTATCATTTTTACATTGTTTACAGATTAGTAAAAATCCTATAACGTTTGAAGGTCCTGTAATGGCATTGGAAATAGTAAACAATTATCCTGAATGTAGCTTAGAACGTCTTGAATTTAAGGTAAATGATGCAGGGTAAAATCTGTATAAGTTGAACTCGGTACAAAAAGCATTCAACATGTAGCTACATTATTGATATCAAATTTTGAAACAAATTGAAGAAAAATTTCTTTATATTTGCAGAATGTATAAGGAAATAAGCTGTAAATAATGTCTTTTATAAACTGTTTTTATCGACATATTTTTTTTAAAAAAAATTATGGTGCAAGGTCCTATATCAAATAAATAATCATACAACTTGTTTAGAGTATTGTTGTTTCCTGTAAAATTTATCTTTAAAATTTTTGATTTAAAAATTATCTTACATAAACTTCTCCAATTAAACTTGATTTGGTTCTTTGTTATTTACGTTTGTAGCTATTCAAGTTTATTTTACATTTTTCAGAGTATTCTTTTCTATAATCTAAATTAATATTAGACTTGATACTATAGTAAACAATTCAATTGTAATAAAAATAAATATTGCACTTTTTATTTCTTCAATAGGACATGTGTGTTCCAAGGACTTTCTTTAATTTATTACAAACAGTTAATGGTTCAAAACCAACGTTCAAGGTGAAGCATGGAGGTTATGTAAATGGGTTTGATTCATTTCAAGATGCTTTGCAGAAACGTGACGAGAATGCTTTTAATGATCCTTTTATGTACTTGATTAATTATGTGAATGAACACAAATTAAAATGGGCAGAACTATTTAATAGACTGGATACAGACAAAAATTTCGGTATCAGCCATGAAGAATTCGCTTCAGGCATCAAGGTAAGTACGAATTACTATTTGTCTTCAAATGAAAAAGATAGACGTTAAAGCATAATATTTATGTAATCGTAGAAGTTGTCCCGTCTTAGTATAATTATAAAGAAAACAGAACATTGTTTAGTGTAAAGAAGTTTAAAACTTTCTTAGGTTAATCAATAACCCCCAATTGAATAAATATTTCACTTATTATGCATGTATTTGTTAACGAGATAACAACCACAGTCAAATATATAATTGCGAAAGATTACGAATTTTCATTCCTAAACATATACGCATCTTTTGAGTATATTCTTAATTATTTATTTTTAAAAAATGCAAGCTTTAAGATAAACGGGCTTTATTTCTGATTTCTTTGGCTTCTTATTCCTTTATTTTAGAAAGCAGGGATACCAATTTCGGGCACACAATTAGACATATTAATAGAACGACTGGACACTAATAATGATGGTGAAGTCGATTTGGGGTAAGTTGTATGATTCGGAATAGACTCTATCCGTTTAAATTTTGGAAGTGACATAGAAATACGTTCTGAATATACTGCATATTGATGTATCTATAACTATAGATTAGCAAGTTTCTAACGGCCGGATGCGTAAGGTAAGACATAGGTATATATATATATATATATATATATATATATATATATATATATATATATATATATATATATATATATATATGAAGTTAACTCAAGAGGAAGATGTGTTGGTAATTTTTTTATTTGTAAAAATTAATAGCCATTTGATTTTTCTTGTTTTGGATTTTATGTACAACTATAAATCGATACAGACTAAAACACTAAAACAGTCCTTTAATGCTTTGATATTTTCACAGTGAACTGCTAGCTGGACATAAAAAATATTTAAAGCGAATTGAGAAAATAAAGGGAGAATCTCGACCGACAACTGGTCAAAATACACAAGGAAATACAACTGACAGGTAAAGTGTCTAAATTCTGTCTAAAATAGGAATTATTTACACTTAAGACCTTGCTAATGAACTTTTCTGTGAAGAATGTTTGCTTCTCAAGATGCTCTTGAACCTATTTACAATTTGTTTTCTTTACATGACTTTATAAATTGTAAACAAACACAAAATTATGATTTGTGTATTTCACCAGTTATCCCATGGCCGTTTAAAGGCCAGTTGTAAGACACTTGAACCTTGTTCTGGATAAAAGAATCTAGTTAGCTTATCTATTTGTGTTCAGAAAACATTTAATACCTCTCAACATTTTAATTTTTTTTACAATATCGTTTTCACTATAAAACGTGGCGTCTTTTGTTTATGGGGAAAGTATTAATTAACTGAGAAGATAAACGTAATGAAAATCTCCAATCAAACTGGAAATCAGATGTATTTTGATCAAATGTTTTTGTAGCAAGTCCTGCTATTTGCACATCTGTCTTTATCTTTCCTTTTAATAAGAGTTTCAAAACATTCGATGATTTTGAGCCAATTTTAAACCTAACTAATGATATGTTGCTTTTTAGTGATACAAAAATTGAAGACAAGGATAATCAGGACAATCAAGATCAAACAGACGTAAACGTTATCACTGCTGTAGAATCGTAGTAAAAAGGGGAATGTGCTACAGCATACTTACTGTGACACTGTCAAACCGACATAAACGATATTACTGCTGCAGAGCCGTAGTATAGTTAATCGGTGTACAATATACTTACTATGACACACTGTCAAACCGATATAACCGTTATCATTGCTGTAGATTCGTAGTAAAGGCGAATCGGCGTACAATATACTTATTGTGACACTATCAGTTATCACTGCTGTAGAGTCGTAGTAAAGGGGAATCGGCGTACAATATGCTTACTGTGACTGTTATAATTAGGGATTTCGATCATTACAACAATGTTAACCTTTTATTTCTGTTATAGATATATACTAATGAAATGTTAACGTTTATGTGCTTTATTGTCGATATATACACCAACCCTTCATCCTTGTTAATTATGTCACATATCGGTTAGACTTGTTAATAAACAACTCTTCCATGAAACGTTATGTATCTTTGCGGAATATCATTCCATTTATTGTTCTCCTAAAATGTAATTAAAAGGTTAAAACACTATATGCTTTGTTTTATTTTGATGTATATTAAATATATTTAGGGTTTGTTGGTTCACATTTTGTAAGGAGTGCTTTTGATCTTCTAATCTTATTTTCAGTGATCCTTATATATTCGTCTTGAATTTGTTTTTTCTGTTTTGCTATTTACTTGTTTTGTTTTGTGTTTTTTGTTCCTTTGATTTTTTTTTTCAATGTACATATTTTTCAGTTACAAATTCTTATTTTATATGTGCCATTTGAAACATCACTTGTGAAATGTGTGGAATGATTAAGTACAACAATATCATCAAGGTTGAAAACTTAATAGACTGGAACACAACCAAATGTTAATTAAATAAGTACGTAATCTCCATGTTTTCGGTGCTGGAGATTTAATCTAAAATTTTTCATAGGTTAAGTAGGATTAACTGGAAGAGATTAACTTCCGTCTAGGCATACAATTTGTACAGTATTGTTAGCTAAGTGAAAGTTAAAACTAACCCCTTTAAACTTTCGTGAACATCTACGAGCTGCATATTGCACTAATGCTAGTTAGCCTACGACTTTCTTAACACATCCAGGTTGTTACATGTATGTTGTTATATCCAGGGTGCTAACACAACCAGTTAGCTTACCTTGTCGACACATGAATAAAGTAACGTTCGACGCCAAGTTTTATATCTCACTCCGGCAGATCCTAGTGTAGTAAGATTGTCAGTTTGCTTGTGGCAGTTTTACTTACGAACCACGGTTCCCTCCTCTATTTAACAATCGATATTACTAAAAATTCATGACTAGGGCGTAAAACGCCTTAACTCCCTTATTTCTAAACACCTCTATCCTTTAAATTTTGTTTTTACCAGTATTTTGATTTAATTCTATGAGAAATGACTTTTCCGAAATGTTGCTCATATGGCATATCAAAACTATTATACCAAAAATAGTATTTTTGTCAGATATTTCTTAGCTTACAATGCTGCACTTGTACTACTTGACATGTCTAGTCGTTTGCTCTACTGCAAAAAACTAACTTAGGAATTCAGTGACAAGGTACTAAAATTTTACTAGTTTTTTTTTAACTAGTTACGTATTTTACATCCTTTTTAAAATACTTGTCTTTACTTTTAAATCATTTGATTTTAATGTTTCCCGGATCACTGATACAAGGGCTGATTGATATGTTGTGAACCTTTTATTGAAAGAGGTTAGCATAATGTGTTTTTTCAGCCCTGCTATTCCCTGACTATTTAGAGCCACGTATCCGAAGACATGTTTTTTAGTCAGTCTACATGACGAGGTAGCATTCTAATGTAAACTAGAACTGTCTCTAAAGGAGACTACCCCCGCTCCCGAACGAAATTAAGTTAACGACCAAACCAAAAAAGTAATCTATCTAATAATAACAGGTGCACATGTTCTTATGATTCTTAATATGTGTGCATTGTTTAAAAAAAACTATATCATACATATTTAATAAACCTCCGGACTAATTGTATGTACCACCAAACTGCAAGTGAAAAATTCTAAGTCTAGAAATGACAATAAATTTTAAAAAAATCATACCATCAATCTGATAATTGCAGGTGCACAGATTTTTATGATGCCTAACATATGTGTATAGTTTCAGAAAAGTTGGAACATACATAATTAAATAAACCTCTGGACAAATTGTATGTACAGCCAAATTGTAGGTGTGAAAACTTCTTAGTCTGGAAATGGCAATAAATACACAAAATTCATCTGATCAAACTGATAATTGTAGCTGCACAAGTTCTTATGATGCTAAAAGTCTGTACATAGTTAGTTTCAATAAATCATACATAACTGATTAAACTCTGAACAAATTGTGTCTAGGGACGGACAGACAAAAACACATACAGACAAGGTGATTACAGTATACACCCCCCCCCCCCAACTTCGTTGCAGGTGGTAAAACCAGGCAAGTGACTTTGGCAAAATGGACAAAATCAGTGCAAGAGCAGTATGCTAATATTTCCACAAGATAGGTTAAGCACCTAAAAATACCCATACTGACGTGGCAGCAGCACTAGTGAAAGATGCCTCTTTATATGCGACAGTAAAAAGGTGGGTTGTGGAATTCAAACCTGTCAGGCACAGCCTTAAGGATGAATCCCATCCCACAACGGCTGTCCCTGTTGGTCAATAATTTTACTCCAGAGGCCAAACAACAGTCTCAACAATGAAAGCACCCCGGTTCACAGCTGCCAAAACCAAAGACGGTTCCATCAACTGGAAAGGTTACGGCCTCGATTTTATGGGATGCTAAATGTAGATTATTTTAAAAAGATGCAAACAATTAATGACGCATACTTTGCATCACTTTTGATGCAGTTACAGCGCCACTGAAAACTCAGTAAAGGTGTGTTCCACCAGGACAATCATACATCCTATTTGCCGATCTCGCTCCATCAGATTTTATCTAAAAGTGGCATCGGAGTCCTTCAACGTGGCTGGTAAAAGTGTATAGATACTGAAGGGGATTATGTTAAAATAATGCAATAATTTCTCCAAATTTTCAACCCCTTACATACCAGGCTCATAACATATAAATCAGTCCTTGATGCATAAAATTTTCAATGATGTTTAATGTTAGAAATCAAAAGAAAACTTTTTCCATGAACATGAAAATAAGTTCTATTTGAAAGTAACAATTATTTTCTTGTCTTGTGGTCATGACTTGGTTAAATTGACAAGAATTTAATATTAACAATATCATCGACATATTTTGTTTTAATTATGATCAACATAATGAACATTGTTCCAGCTACACAAGAAAAGAAAGCATTATCATCATGATCCAAGTGTTCCTTAAAAAAATACAATAAGAACTGTATTATCATCATGATCCAAGTGTTCCTAACCAAAATACAATAAGAACTCTCCATTGTTCCTGTTACACTAGAATTGAGGTATTATCATCATGATCCAAGTGTTCCTAACCAAAGTACAATAAGAACTCTCCATTGTTCCTGTTACACTAGAATTGAGTTATTATCATCATGATCCAAGTGTTCCTAACCAAAATACAATAAGAACTGTCCATTGTTCCTGTTACACTAGAATTGAGGTATTATCATCATGATCCAAGTGTTCCTAACCAAAATACAATAAGAACTCTCCATTGTTCCTGTTACACTAGAATAGAAGTATTATCATCATGATCCAAGTGTTCCTAACCAAAATACAATAAGAACTCTCCATTGTTCCTGTTACACTAGAATTGAGTTATTATCATCATGATCCAAGTGTTCCTAACCAAAATACTTTAAGAACTCTCCATTGTTCCATTTCACTATAATAGAGGCTTTTTATCATGATTTATGTGTACCTAGACAAAATACATTTAGAACTATCCCCCTGTTCCAGTTACATTAGAAAAAGAGCAATAATATTATTATCCCAAGTGTTCCTGAATGGATCAAAAGCAAATTTATCATTTTGTTCCCATTTTTTCTGACAATTGCATAAGAAACCTCATAATTACCACTATCCAAATGTTGCTGCTACAATGAGTTCATAACAATCGCTTGATGGTTTAAGAAGCACCATCACTTCTGGTTTTTCATTATAAATATTACATCACGATGTAACTTAGCATTGATTATAATCAATAGCTTAAGTTGTCCACAGAAAACTCAATATTTTAATTATAATCATTATAGATATGGTCCCACTGGAATCAAACTAAGAATCTGTATTAGATGGTTTAAATAGTCCACATAGACCTATATCTTCTGATTCTGTATCATCAACTGTTGGTACTTTTGGTCGTAATCTATAAAGAGGTGGGAGGTTTTTGTAATGTATTTCTCTCTTAAACTTCTGTCCTATATTTTGCTGAAATGTAAAACAAATTATAACATGAATTCAATTTAAATAACATTAAAAGTGATGCCAGTGTTACTAAAATAGATTTCTGAGTATGTATGATTTATTTCAATTATTTATTTTTAAAATATAATTTATCTAGAACCAAAACTTATACCAACAAAAACTTCCTCATCAATAAACATGCCTGTTTTATACCAAAAACAAATCCCAATATAAACATCTCTTTTATGCCATTAAGGATTTCCAATAAACATATAAGAAACATATGTCCAGATAATGCAAACACAATCCTTTTATTAAAGCACATACCCCTATTACACCTAAGAATGTCCTCTGTAGCTCAATGGTAGTGTCAACCTTTAAAATTAAAGGTTCAGGGTTCAAATCTGGCTGGGTCATACATAAAACTTGAAATTCTTTTTTTGTCCTGGCACTTAGCATTGAAGGGCAGAGTATCACTAGCTCAACAATACCCAGAAAAATGTTACTGGACTATTGGTATTGCTTGTCTGCAGCATACTGACTTGACGAGTGTGAACCTTAACACATAGTCACCCTAAGTGCATGCTACACTAAGGCAAACCATTATACAAAATTGTACATCACATGCATAAAGGAATTTGTTCTGAGATTAATCTTTAGAGATGACTAGGCTTGATCTCATTGTTAATAGCATTAGAATGTTTTGCACTTACAATAATTTTATAAAAAATATCAATAACATACATACCAATAGTATCCAAACAACCTCACAAATATATATACTTATTTTTTACAAACAGCAATTCCCTCATTAATTTCATATTAATATTTAACAACAACTCTCCAGCAATACACCTTCCCCTATTACACCAACAATAATTAAACAACAAACATTCCATCAAAATATTCAATTTAGGAAAATTTCCAGCTGTCCTAATTTTGAAATTAATTTAAAACTAACGATTGTTCCCTCGAGCAAAACACTCCTTAGCTAAATTTGGATACATATAAATTTGAAACTTTAGATCAATTAATTTTTTAACTATTTGGCTCATCTTTTTTATCTATCAAACTTTTTGGCCCCTAGTGTCATTGATGAGGAATAATTTTCCATAATGTGCACATATGGCATCGCAGAATTTAGCAGGTATTTTGTTATATATTTACTACCCCTGAGCGGGTACCACTGCTGGCAGAGTTATTCTCCCCAAGGGTATCCATAACTCAGTAGGCAGTACTTTGTGCTGTCAGAAAATATACCATTTAGCAAAATTTCCAGTTGTCCTAATTTTGAAATTTATTTAAAACTAAGGATTATTCCCTCATGCAAAACATTCCTTAGCTGGATTTGGATACATATAAATTTGGAACTTTGGATTAATTAATTTTCAACTATTTGGCTCTTCTTTTTTATCTATCAAACTTTTTGGCCCCTAGTGTCACTGATGCGAAATAATTTTCTGAAATGTGCACATATGGCACAGCAAAATTTAGCAGGTATTTTGTTATATATTTACATAAATACCCCTATTATATCAACAACCATTCTCCCATTCATATACAACACAATATCTCCATTTCTATAATACACCTTTTATACCAACAATTCCCCAATCAATATACATGTACATACCCCTATTACACCAACTACCAATTTTTTAAAAGCATCTTTCTTTTTCTTGTCAGTCATTTGTTTCTGTGGACTGCTTAGAAGAATTTTATCATCAAAAGCCTGTAATACGGTGAAATATAATCAATATTAACAAGCATTAATTATTACAAAATGGTCAGTTTTGAAAAAATAAACCAAACTTAACATTTTTAAATCAATTACATGTAAGATGGTATTTTTAACAAAATGATAACATACACACATAAGTGTACAGTTCAATATTCGTAATGATATAGGGGGCAAAGTTTTTGATATTTTATGCAACAGAAGAACTGTAGTATTTAATGTATTATAATGATCAAGATAGAATATGACCTTCAATTATCATATTCTGTCTTAATCATTATTATAAGGCAAACATAATAACAATTCAAAATATTATTTTATGAGCCTATGGCTCAGGTGACCTAAAAAAAACTTTAAACAAGAGCAACTACTGTAATTACGGGCGGATACAATATTTTCATTAACCCCTGGTACTATTGTACTCATCTGTTGAAAATTTGTAATGATATAGGGAACATGGGTCCTGATAATTTTATATGCTGCTACAGTATATAGTAGCATCAATACTAGAGTTAAAAATTTGTATATACTGGTATCTTTTAAAGAAATGGTACAGCTCACATATCGAAAACAAGTCACTGTGTGAAGTTGGTTATTAATGTACTTTTTGTGCACTAGTCTTCACGAAAACATACCTTCACTAATTCAACTGTACAGTTTGGTATTTGTAATAAGACGCTGCTAATATCTGGGAAAAGAGGACGCTGAAATAGAAACTGATATTCATTAATGAATGAGAAGAAGTTTGCATCAAATACCTGTACTATATGTATCTTGATCAATTAGTCCAATAAAATTCTTTTTTGCTTCTCAAGTGTTCTTGTTGATAATTTTTTTAAAATAAAAATCATTGTTACACACTGACAACCATGTACATGTATCTAAGTCACTGTGATATACTTAAGTCTCTGTAATATACTGACAGCCATGTATTCAAGTCTGTGTGATATACCAACTACTACTGTAATATACAAGTCTATGATGTACTGACAAACATCTACATGTATACTGTACAAGTCTGTGATGTACTGACAACCATATATACAAGTCTGTGATATACTGATAACCATATATACACATCTGTGATGTAACGACAAACGTATTCAAGTCTGTGTTGTACTGACAACCATATATACACATCTGTGATGTACTGACAAACATATATACAAGTCTGTGATATACTGATAACCATATATACACGTCTGTGATGTAACGATAAACACGTATACATGTCTGTGATATACTGACAACCATATATACACGTCTGTGATGTAACGACAAACATATATACAAGTCTGTGATATACTGACAACCATATATACACGTCTGTGATGTACTGACAAACATGTATACAAGTCTGTGATGTACTGACAAACATGTATACAAGTCTGTGATGTACCGACAACCATATAAACAAGTCTCTGTGATGTACTTACAAACATGTATACAAGTCTGTGATGTACTGACAAACATATATACAAGTCTGTGATATACTGACAACCATATATATATACAACATGTATAGAAGTCTGTGATTTACTGACAAACATGTACACAAGTCTCTAAGATATATTGACAATCATGTGTACAAGTCTCTGTGACACATACTGACATAAGGTGATAACTATATAATGTACATACCAGTAACTCGTATGTCTGTAATCCTAGTGAAAGAAGTGATGCTTGACATCCTTCATGTTCACCATGTTGTTGTAAACCAAATAAAACACAACAAAGAAAATGCACAGCAGAATTAGAAGTCATCTTTTTGTCAGCAACAAGCTGTAAATACATCACATGAAAAGTGTGGAATAAAATGATTCATAAAGTATCAACAGATAATTACCAAGATATTAAGACTACTAAAACATAAAACAATATCTTAACCTAAAACATATGATAACAGTAAAACTATTACCTTAAATTGTTATTTACAGTTATGAAGTTACTATGGTTTCATCTTATAAAATTACTTGGATTGGATTTTATAGTCATACATAATTTTTATTTTTCAATAGTTAATTATTCAGTTTAAAGTCATAAACTTAGTTCAGTGACCCAGTTGTACAACTACTGTCCAGTTTTAAAACAACTTAGGTTTATTATCTTCATAAAATTAGTAAATTACATGTTCTACGAGTTTCCAGTCATCAACAACTTGGGTTTTCTATAAATTTACTCATAATAAATTTTACACTATCATATTATATGGTTTCGAGTAAACTCAAATAAACAAAATACTAAAGGGGCCTGTACCACTCAACTGGCAGATGCATTGTTCAAAATGAACTTCTGGATTTTTCACAATATTTACCTGTTTCAACATAGACCATCCAATCATTCCACACCTATTACTTGTTTGTGTATCATTCCAAGCAAGTCCACTAAAAACACACATCACCATACAAGGATAAACTGACTAAAAGCAGAAAGAAAACAGAAAATTTTATCAAACTGTCCAAGCAGCATTACATTTAGTACACATATAAAATAATTCTCGAATTAGATACAATAAACCTCAAGTATAGAGTTATGTGTAAATAACTCTGGATGAGACTGTACTTAAACTGAAATGATTATATACCATTACACCAGGCTGTCATGTGACATTTACTATACATCATTAAACTTACTTCTTCCTTTAAACACAACTGCCCTAGATCTCCAAGAGAATCATCCTTTAACTGTTGAGACTGTACTAGAATGTCATTGTCATCAATCATTTCATCCTCAGTGTTAGTAGATATATCTATTTTTCTATTACGACATATACATCCTGAAAAACGACAAGTTAATCTTGTTAACCATACTTTCTATTTACCCATACCTAACCATACTTTCTATCTATCCATACCTTACCATACTTTCTATTTACCCATACCTAACCATACTTTCTATTTACCCATACCTTACCATACTTTCTATTAACCCATACCTTACCATACTTTCTATTAACCCATACCTAACCATACTTTCTATTTACCCATACCTTACCATACTTTCTATTAACCCATACCTAACCATACTTTCTATCTATCCATACCTTACCATACTTTCTATTTACCCATACCTTACCATACCTTTTATTTATCCATATCTTACCATACTTTCTATCTATCCATACATTACCATACTTTCTATTTACCCATACCTTACCATACTCTCTATCTATCCATACCTTACCATACTTTCTATTTACCCATACCTTACCATACTTTCTATTTACCCATACCTAACCATACTTTCTGTCTATCCATACCTTACCATACTTTCTTTTTACCCATACCTTACCATAATTTCTATTTACCCATACCTTACCATACTTTCTATTTACCCATACCTTACCATACTCTCTACCTATCCATACCTTACCATACTCTCTATCTATCCATACCTTAACATACTTTCTATTTCCATACCTTAACATACTTTCTATTTCCATACCTTACCATAACTTCTATCTATTCATACCTTACCATACCTTCTATCTATCCATATCTTACCATTCTTTAAATCTATCCATACCTTACCATACCTTGTATCTATCCATACCTTACCATACTTTCTATTTCCATTTTTCTATTTACCCATACCTTACCATACTTTCTATTTACCCATACCTTACCATACTTTCTATTGACCCATACCTTATCAAACTTTCTATCTATCCATACCTTACCATACTCTCTATCTATCCATACCTTAACATACTTTCTATCTATCCATACCTAACCATACTTTCTATCTATCCATACCTAACCATACTTTCTATCTATTCATACCTAACCATACTTTCTATCTATCCATACCTAACCATACTTTCTATCTATTCATACCTAACCATACTTTCTATCTATCCATACCTAACCATACTTTCTATCTATCCATATCTTACCATACTTTCTCTCTATCTATCCATACCTTACCATACTTTCTCTCTATCCATACCTAAAAGATCTATATATTCTCTAGTTAACTGTCTTGTAAGTTGTTCTTCAAGTATTTCCTGGGTTTCCAAATCATCAGTTTCACTTCTATAATCAATGTATAAAACAGAAATAAAATGAAGAAGTTAATTAGGGTTAATGACTATAACATACTCCCAACACTGACTAATAAAGCTGGAGATAATCTGTGAAAAATCTACCATGAAGCTCTAGGAATAGGTCTTGATGACTAACTCTGACTGATAATAAATGACAGAATTCATAATAAACACAAAATCTCTAAGTACCCTTTAATTAATATCTGGATGTTAGTTATTGCCCTTGATATGATGTCAATGGGGAATGTTTTGTATAAGCCGTTTAGAGCCTATTATATAGTTAATATAGTTAGTATTTATTGTTTTTTCTCAAACAATGAGATATTTCAACAAAGATGAATATGATACAAGGATCAACATACAACATATATTGCATGTTGCTGTTGATAGTATCTCAGGATACAAAGTCCATATTATTTTGAAAAAGGTTGTGCAAAAAAGGTAGAGAGAGATGTCATGTTTAGAACAATTCAACATTAGACAGTATGCCATATCAATTGGTTACTTTAGATCAAAAGCAGTCACGAATGTTACACAATGATGTACAGGTCAGAGCAGGTTGTATGTTGGAAATCATCAAAATAAAAATGTCCACATAAAACACAGATGTCAAGTGTTATGGCAAGTGTTGTGATCAAAGTTTGTAACTGTAGGTTTAGCTGATGTTATTCCAATTACAGTAAAACCTTGTTATAACGCCAACATTTACCCATTAATATTTTGGCGTTATAACGAGTTTGGCGATAAACTGAGGGAGACAGAAACCGGAAGTTGACATGTGTACTTTTTGTGGTAAGAGTTGGATACATACGTTAAAATCGAAATTGGAGACGGCTCAATTAAATTGTTTTCAGTGGAAGACTCATATGATTTAAAGAATCGTTTTATTTTTTTTTATATATTCTGAGTTCAAGCATAAGTAAACACAACTTCAATGCCTTCTCAGAATACATAGCACTCCCGTGTCATTTTCTTGGAGGGCCTCTGTCACCGTAATGGCCTTTTTGCAGGCAAATTATCCCCAACAGTTCTTTGTTCTACTCCAATCCCCCATAACATTGAAAAAATAACAAGCAGTTTCTAGCTGTGTTATTTTAGCAAGTTTTTGTAATATATCATAATATACTTTTTCTGTTTGATATTCAACGAAATTCCTTTTTCGTTTGGGTATTGACGTTTTGTTTATACATTATATATAATCAACAAACAAAAACAAAGATCAGCTGAGTATTTTTTATTTATAAAAGAAACACAATTCAGTAATCGCTATTTTTTCTATTATTGGGAAGCCATACATACATGTAGTTGTATACGCATGAATGAGTTTCTGACTGTCCAATCGTGTGTCTACTTTTAATAAAATCAGTCACATGTGACCATGTTAATTGGCGATAATATCGAGGTTACAATAACAGTAAAATGATCATTGGTTATAAGGTAAGGGTGGCGGATGGCGATAGGCGAATTTGGCATTAAAACGGGGGTTTTTACATGAGGGAAAAATGGGTTTACATGATACTTTGGCGATAAGCGAGTTTGGCGATAAATCGGGTGGCGATAGATCGGGGTTTTACTGTATATATAAAAAATCTTATTTGATTTGTCATTTGTCAATTTGTTTATTTTATGTAGATTTTCCAAACAAGATTCATTGTTCTTTAAAATATTGTAACAAAAAAATCAATTAATGTAAACAGACAGTGATACTTACACAGATCTCTGGTTGATTATTTGCCATTTACTCCCCAATCTCTGAAAGCAAGTTTAAATGATATCATAAGTATAACAAGTAAATTCATTAAAATGTAGCATTAACAAGAAAGATATGAGGTCCTAGATGCTCAGCTTGAGGTCCTAGATGCTCAGCTTGAGGTCCTAGATGCTCAGCTTGAGGTTCTAGATGCTCAGCTGTGTAAATGTATGTGTCAAGAGGAACATTCTGAGTATGTTTAATAAAGTTTTAACTAAAATAATAGCCTAATATTAATAACAATATTTTTCTATGAGTTGAAGAAGTGATCTAATTATATAACCAACATGACAAAAGCAAAAGTTTCATCTTACTTCTGTCAAGATGATCATTTTGAGCAAGTCTGAAGAAGATTTAACTAAAATTGTAACTTTGATAAAGTTAGTAAAGTTTTTCTATGGTTTGATCTAGTGACCTACATATAGTTCCATTATAACCTCTACACCATCTTGACCATGTTTTGATCTAGTGACCTACATATAGTTCCATTATAACCTCTACACCATCTTGACCATGTTTTATTCTAGTGACCTACATATAGTTCCAGAATAAACTCTACACCATCTTGACCATGTTTTGATCTAGTGACCTATATATAGTTCCAGAATAAACTCTACACCATCTTGACCATGTTTTGATCTAGTGACCTACATATAGTTCCATTATAACCTCTACACCATCTTGACTATGTTTTGATCTAGTGACCTACATATAGTTCCATTATAACCTCTACACCATCTTGACCATGTTTTGATCTAGTGACTACATATAGTTCCATTATAACCTCTACACCATCTTGACCATGTTTTGATCTAGTGACCTACATATAGTTCCACTATAACTTCTACACCATCTTGACCATGTTTTATTCTAGTGACCTACATATAGTTCCAGAATAAACTCTACACCATCTTGACCATGTTTTGATCTAGTGACCTACATATAGTTCCAGAATAAACTCTACACCATCTTGACCATGTTTTGATCTAGTGACCTACATATAGTTCCATTATAACCTCTACACCATCTTGACTATGTTTTGATCTAGTGACCTACATATTGTTCCATTATAACCTCAACACCATCTTGACCATGTTTTGATCTAGTGACCTATATATAGTTCCATTATAACCTCTACACCATCTTGACCATGTTTTGATCTAGTGACCTACATATAGTTCCATTATAACCTCTACACCATCTTGACCATGTTTTGATCTAGTGACCTACATATAGTTCCATTATAACCTCTACACCATCTTGACCATGTTTTGATCTAGTGACCTACATATAGTTCCATTATAACCTGTACACTATCTTGACCATGTTTTGATCTAGTGACCTACATATAGTTCCATAATAACCTCTACACCATCTTGACCATGTTTTGATCTAGTGACCTACATATAGTTCCATTATAACCTCTACACCATCTTGACCATGTTTTGATCTAGTGACCTACATATAGTTCCATTATAACCTCTACACCATCTTGACCATGTTTTATTCTAGTGACCTACATATTGTTCCACTATAACCTCTACACCAACTTGACCATTTTTGATCTAGTGACCTACATATAGTTCCATTATAACCTCTACACCATCTTGACCATGTTTTTGTCCAGATGAAGATTTCAGTATAACTGGGGCTTTAAGTGTATTGACAAAGTTGTATTAAGATATGACCTACTGACCCATTTATTGATCCATAACCTACTTACCTACTTAATGATCAATACATTATAGTTCAACTAGCTTTTGTCAAGAGGATCACCTTGAAGAACAATGATGAAACATGAATCATGACTGTTGCCTTAAAAGTGTTTACAAGGTTTTTTCATGATTTTACCTACTGATTCAACATGAACCATACATAAACTTGACCTTTTTTTGTCAAGTTTGATCATTCTAAACAAGTCTGAAGAAGTCTGAACTGAAAAATGACTTTAAGTATATTAACAAAGTTTTTCTATGGTTTAATTTACTGACCTACATATTAACCCAACCCAGGCAAAAACTTGACCAACAAAAGCAGGCTTGATCAAGATAAGAATAAAACTGCCAACATCTGTGTCAACAAGGATTTCTATAATTTGAGACCCAGTTACTGACCCAACCTGGTTTTTCTATATATTGACCATGTGACCTACTCGTTAATCAAACATGACCCTTATTGAAACTTGACCAAGCTTTTGTAAAGAGGATCATTGTAGCCAAAGTTAATGTAGATTGGATATAAACTGTGGCCTCTAGAGTACTCACCAAAAAATGTTGATGCACAACACATAATGCAAAATGTTCAACATGCACCAGTCAAAGACTAAATACAACAGCTCACATAAGCACTTCATGCTCAGGTGACCTAAAATCTATAAATTGTTACTAAAGTTATTGACCAAAAGCCAATTTTGTATTTACAGAAACACCGAGCATGACACTTGAAAATCATTCCAAAGCAAATTTTGTCATCAGCTGCTTTTGGTACTTTGAAGTTTTATAAAAATCACTGCATTAAAACTAAAATTTTTGAATGGAATCTAATTTTCTTTTTACAATCAGTGACCATGTCTTTTTGCCTAAATTTAACTAAAGTCGTTACAAAAAACTGTATAATGCAAGAATATGTATTATAAATAAGCTACAGAAAAAAAAATCTATACAGCAACAGTCAACATAACTGTGAACAGAAGAGGTACAATAGGGTCAGTGATGCACAATTGTTTGTATTTATTACAACTATGACAGTAGAGAGCTAAAACAACCAGGTTGGCTTAAATTGGTTCATAATACTGAAATGAATAAGTCAAGCTACATCTAAGATTAGATGAATTTCAAAGATTGGACTAATGTTGCATCCTAGTTAAATATTCTACTAATACATGACTTTGTTTTTTGTTTTTGGAAAAGAACATATGTTCAATGACTATACAACTTCAGAGAAGTTGATTTGTGCTAACTTAAATCGCACCTAGGTAAGATCTACATCAAAATATATTTAAATAGACCAAGTTGTTTCGGAGAAGATTTTTAAAGAATGTGCTAAATGCAGCACCCCATTTGCCTATTCTAACAAAAACTACCCAATAAAAATGTTTGAGAAAAATGTGTTACATATAGTAAATGGTTATAATAATCAGTAATTTTTACAGATTGCTGCAAAGTGCTTTTTTAGAAAGCACATCTTTTTTCTAACCAATTCCTATTTTTTGAGTCCTGACACTTAATAAGATGTACTGTTTGCTGATTGATAATCACCATCATTATCATGTTTACGAGACACCATGTCAGATTGTCAATTATCTTCAAATTAAATGAGCAACAAAGATGACAAGAAAAGAGATTATTGTACAAACTTCGTTAACTACTTCACTATCAATGAGAATTGTGTTATTACTTAACAAAATGAATACCTTCCCAATTTAGGTAATTATTTTTTTTGGTGGTACATGAAACAAAACCTTGTTTTTTTATTTGACTGATATCAACCATAAAATTATTTCATATTTTGAGTGCAAATTGAGAGAAAAATTTATTTTTTCACAGGTTAAATATTGAACAATGATTGTTTTTTCCCCTGAAAAAAATACACCAAAAGTCAGAATTCACAGTGTTCAGTTAATTAAACTTTTAAAAATAAATAATACTGATTCTAAAATTCAGGACCAAATGCAAGGATTCAGATGGTTTTGACAGGATTTCTATTTGCTAAGGATTCTGTTTCAGGAGGTTACACTATACATTTGTACATATTTTTATAGAATGATATAATTAAGATTTTTTATATTAAATATATCTCATACATACAGGAAGACCAGACATTCAGGTACTACTACTGTAATATGGTGATTTAAAAAAATGAAATAATTAATAATTTATATTATACACACCTCATACATAAATGGACATAGAAAGGCCAGTAGTGGAATGACTGCTGAGGTAAAACATTCTTTAGGACAACTCAGTATATAAGGTTTTATAAATACTCTTGTTTATTGTTAAGGTTTTACAATAAAATTCTATAACTGGCTAAACACAAATATTTGTGACTTTTATATATATATATACTTCATTTATAACCTCCTGCATTACAGTTTTGTATAAATATATTAATAAAACATTTAAAAGATTTTACCAATTATGATGAAATTCATCAATTTATAGACTGGTGGTAGTGTAAAGGTTTTCCTCAATGATACATTCATTCTTTAAACTTCTGTGAAGTGAGTTCCAGATAATTATTACTGATTAAAACAACATAACTTAATAATTAACAGTAAATGTTTGTTTTTATTTAAAAGTAAATAATATTCATTTGTATGTAAACATCTGCTTTTTTAATGTTTTACTTAGAACCTATGCCAGCACACAAACACACACCCACACACACACACACACAGAGCAAAAGTTCTTTGTCAAGTAAACATTCACTTCAAATTTTCATTAAATGTATTTTTTACAAGAAAATAAATCTGATAAATTACATACCAAGTGATTTACAGTATTTTATATATACATTGTATTATGACTGTTTGATTGTATATATTGACCCTATCATTAACAATATTACAATTAAGTATTGATAAAGTTTTGTCACTATGACGAATATATAAAGTTTTGTCACTATGACGAATATATAAAGTTTTGTCACTATGACGAATATATAAAGTTTTGTCACTATGACGAATATATAAAGTTTTGTCACTATGACGAATATATAAAGTTTTGTCACTATGACAAATATATAAAGTTTTGTCACTATGACAAATATATAAAGTTTTGTCACTATGACGAATATATAAAGTTTTGTCACTATGACGAATATATAAAGTTTTGTCACTATGACAAATATATAAAGTTTTGTCACTATGACAAATATATAAAGTTTTGTCACTATGACAAATATATAAAGTTCTGTCACTATGACGAATATATAAAGTTTTGTCACTATGACAAATATATAAAGTTTTGTCACTATGACAAATATATAAAGTTCTGTCACTATGACAAATATATAAGGATAAGGATATTTATCAAAGGTTTCATTCTATAATCTGGAAGATGTTGTAGATTTGTCAAAACTGTATTTAAAATGGATTCTGCAAGATTTGGTTCTGTATAAAATTCATACCCAAGACATTGGCCAGCATTACCTAAAATATGACAGCTGAAACATAAAAAATAAAAACAGTAGTGAAGGTACTGAAAACAAGTTTATTCTAAAAGTATGAGGACTGATAGATTTTTGTATTTTGCACATATGATCAATATTCTCTGCAGTGTGCAACAAATCTCTGAAAACAAGACATTAGGACTTAAAATGATACTACAACATGCTGCGGAGTAATAAATCTTTTCATATAATTGTAACTTTATTTACATGTATTTATTATCTTTGATTGTGTATAAACATTTTATAAAAATACAAAATTGACCTGTATTTTTTAATTTTAAAACCTCACATTTCTAAATTAATAAATGAGATAAAGCTGAAAATAAAAAATGAAATGTATTTAATATTACTAATTAACTTTACTAAGTTTAAAACTCTATCAATCTGTTCTCAAGTTGTCATCTAGAAACCACTAGAGAACAAGCAGATAAACAGAGGACAGGCAGAAAATAAACTTGTCATTTAAGTGGAGGCTATCAAATATTTAAATGTTCTTTATTCCCTCTACACAACCAGAGGTGGTACATAATGTAACATATACATATCTATACATTTTGCAGCATAACATAATTACACACACAATTACATGTATAATGTATATAAAATACATACAAGCTTCAGAAAGGAAATATTGCCATGAATTTGAGCAGTGAGTGAATGAGTCATCAAAAACATAATCACGGACCTAAAGTATCATGAAAGCACTATGCCATTGGAAGATAAGGAGTACAGCAAGTGATTGGGTCTATCCTTATCAACAACCTGCATTACTTATAAATCATACAATCAAAGCTTTAGCAAGATGTACATGTATAAGCATAAATACTAACAATAGAAATTTCATACTATTTAAATTGTTCGAAATATGTTCAATTTGGAAATACATTTGCAATAAAATTATTTTTAAATTACACAAGGCATGCTTCACTGAATGCTAGACAGGACAGGTAGACAAGTGATTGGGTCGATCCTTACCTACAAGTCCCTGTAATGCCCATCATTGAAGGGGAGCATTGCCTTGTGATTCTTATTGAAATACCTTAGTGAAAATGCTATTTTCTTTATAAAAGGGTTTTAAATTCTGTAAAGGTCTTATGATTAGCAGAAAATAAATTGTACATAAAACCTCACCACTAAATGTAACGGGATATTAAAAGTTTGAGATTATTTACCATTTAGCTTAAATGTCAAAATAAAACTGTTGCTTACATTCTATTTATCAACCTAATTAACAAGCAGCTGTCACTGTGTACAAATAAACCATACATGCTCATATGAAATGTTTAATATATCATTTAAATATACTTGTAGGTACAAACTAACTTAGTTAATAAATTAGTCACAAATAATGCTACATATTATACACTTGTGCACAACAAGACAATTAAACAAACATACAAGTATTTCAAAGTCATGTGTACATGTGCAGTTGTTAGAACACACACACACACACACACACACACACACACACACTGTGTGTATGCCAAATTACTATACCTATTATCATGTGTAGTTGTAAGGAAATTCTTCATTCTGTCTAACGGATTTTTACATGTTGGACTACTAGAATTATCCACACATGGATATGGTATTCCTGAAAGTAACAACACAGCCATGAGAAATGTAAATTAATAATTTTTGTGTAATTTTTATGAAACAAGAAACAGAATTTATATCATTTAAATCAAGCTGATGCTGGTGACATGCTATGTTAACATACCAATATGGAGGTAGTGAATTGTTTTAGACTGACTGGGGCAATTTCAAATGAATCAAAGTAAAACAGAAACAGAAAAATGTATCTTAAGTTAATATTTGGTTATTTTTCCCTTGGGTCAAAACTCTGTATTTGTAGAGGAATGCAGTTATAAAGATTTTTAAATTATTCAATACTGAGAAATTTCAAGATATGTAAATTGCTTGCTGTAGATCTGTACTTCCCATAGTACTACCTGTAATATCCTTAATAAGTGCTTGCTGTAGATCTTCAATGGTACTTCCCGTAGTACTACTGTAATATCCTTAATAAGCAGTTGCTGATTTCTTTTTATCATAAACAAGCCAAATATTGTCTATTTATTGTGTAAAATTCTTGGTTACCAAGACTACAGCTGCAAGTTTTCAGTATAGAAATGGTTGATCTCATGCAAAATGATTTGTTTGTAATATTAGGAAACCCTCTGTATAATCTGACAGGTAAAACTAAAGCATATTAAATCAGGTCAGGCTTAATAATGCCAACTTAGCATGTTAGTCTTAATAATTTAATCAATACATTGTTTCAAGGAATAAATATTTTAAAAAAATAAAATAATAATTGTTTAAACTGAGCTTAATGCTAATTGATAAAGTGTATGAATATAAATAGATTATCATGATTGTTATTTATATAAGCCAATCAGATTACATCTTATAGTATAGAAAATGTGTATATTGAGATATAAATTAGAAGAAATCTTGGTCAGGTAGTTCTAAGGTTTTTGTATAAATAAATATGATATTATTTACTAATAAACTGTTTCTACAAGACAATAAGATGCATGAATTACGTTTAATAACACCCTGCATAGAATAGACCAATGACTATTTACTAATCAGCTCACAGTTATAGACCAATGACCATTTACTAATCAGCTCATAGTTACAGACCAATGACCATTTATTAATCAGCTCATAGTTATAGACCAATGACCATTTACTAATCAGCTCACAGTTATAGACCAATGACCATTTACTAATCAGCTCATAGTTACAGACCAAGGACCATTTACTAATCAGCTCATAGTTATAGACCAAGGACCATTTACTAATCAGCTCATAGTAACAGACCAAGGACCATTTACTAATCAGCTCACAGTTACAGACCAATGACCATTTACTAATCAGCTCATAGTTACAGACCAAGGACCATTTACTAATCAGCTCACAGTTACAGACCAATGACCATTTACTAATCAGCTCATAGTTACAGACCAATGACCATTTACTAATCAGCTCATAGTTACAGACCAATGACCATTTACTAATCAGCTCATAGTTACAGACCAATGACCATTTACTAATCAGCTCATAGTTATAGACCATTTACTTGGTCTCAAGTGTTTATCATAAACGTCAGGCAGACTTCAGGTTTATTATACAATGTACATGTTTAAGTTTAAGAATATTTTAGTTAAATTTATTAAGTAAAATAATTAAATCGTCTGCTCTAAGTCTGTGTACACTATTTTGAAGAAAGATTATGAGATTTAAATTTTAATTCAAGAAGATTTTTGGAACTGAGTTGGGAAATTGTTAACAATATTTTGGCTATTAAATTAGCGGGTGATTTTCAAAATACATAGAAAATGGTTTCGAATTTAAAAATCTAATGTAGTTATCTAATGTATGTCATTGTCCAATATGTAATTATTTATGTAGATGATTAAATATGTCAAGTTTTCTATCTGATTCCTGTAAAGTTCAATTTTTTGTAACAATATATTTAAAAAGTTAAATAGTTCATAAACAGTAATGTTTACCTAAAATTGTCTGTTTCTCATTATCCACCAGCTCATATGACTTTGCAAAATCTGGATGTCTTAAATTTAAATAACTTGGATCCCAAGCAGCATTCATTGATCTGTAAAATATAATTACAGGTAAACCATTTTATACAAACAACCCCCCCCCCAACAACCATTTGTAATAGAGGAATAAAACTGATTACTGACAAAGAAAAGCAAACTGGGACCTCTTATTATTTAAATTACTAAATATCAACAGGCAATAAATGGACTTAATATCTGTGGTAACAGTGCTATTAGTGGGCCCAATCATGAAACTTTTCAAATGGTTGTAAATACTCATGTAATAATTAAAAATTCCTGTATTTTACCAAAAAATATTGTAATTTTTCCAACAAATCTAAGTCAGATAATACTCAAAGAAGCTAGTTAAAGAAAATTGTTAAAATAAGTGTGGCTAATTTATTGATGGGGTAACAATCAGGACCAAACAGCCTTTGGATCATTCTATGGCTGATTTCCACAGGATATCAGTCACTGTTGCAAGGAAAGACTCTACCAAGATTGAAGGTTGTGTAAGTTTCTTCAATTGTAAGTAATCTATAGAAATCTGGCAAAAATAAATTTACATAAATATATATAAAATATAAACATTGTTTAAGTAACCTTTCAAAAAAGGCATAATGTGATATATTACACAAAGCATATACAGCTAAAACTCATCATCTTAAAATCAAGTGAAGATATAACTTGGATATCTGGAAGGTTTCAATTTAGTCAGAATTATTCCCCACAGTAGCCGGATTTCTATACATCACACTTACACTTACTTCATTAGTAGCATTAAATTCTCAATCAGAACTTTGTACTTACTTCATTAGTAGCATTAAATTCTCCATTAGAACTTTGTACTTACTTCATTAGTAGCATTAAATTCTCCATTAGAACTTTGACATGGGCAGTAGCTGGATTTCTATACATCACACTTGTACCATTAATATTTCCTAAAACAAATCCACCTTTAGAAGCCATCTGAAATACAACAGAAACGATGCAAAAGAATAAATAAATGTATAGATCTTGTCTGAGATGTTTTTGTTTTATACATTTTGTACATCTCCAGTTTACATACATTAAAAGATCTTGTAATGTATTTGGACTCTTTCTATATCTTTCTCATATTTGACATTGTAACCAAGTTTTGCGTAAATTAAGGCACCAAATGTACCTTAAAGATCAGTGGTCGTCAAAAATAGTTTCTATTTAAATGCTATTCTCCAAAAGTTTACATAGTAGAGTTTATTTTTTTAAGCAACAAATGTTCTTTTAATGAATAATTCTATTTTAAGAAAACAGTGCTTCAGATTGTTTTGAAAAACCAGGGGCCCATTCTGTGCAGAAATGAGAAATGTCTTGAATTATATGTTGATTCATTTTTACTGCTTTCTTCTTCATCTCGGGTCTTTATGGGCAAAAACGAGAGGATGCTACCTCCCTTCCTTTTTAACATATTCATTTTTTGACTGCCGTAAAATTCGAATTCGAATCCATGGATTCCGAGTTACAATAACCTTTACAGACACTTCCTGTTTTCCGCCGTCTGATTTTTTAGGATAATCGGGAGAACATGTGTTTTAGATCTAATATCGTTCATAGTTAAGTGCTCCCTGTGGGGGCACTGAGTACAATTTTCATGTGTCATTTTTAAAAATCATGCAGGATTAAGGCGGGCGCACCAACAATCTGAAGCACTAGAAAAAGAAATAAAATTCATAAATCAAGAAAAAAATACAATGTTATCTCCCCTTAGCAATTTTATGTGTAAAACTGTAAGTGATGTACGCTGTGTTACAGAAGGTTGTGTGGTAGAACCTTATTCACTATCTTATTTTAATTTCGTTTTGAATGATAGGGTAAATTTTTTTTGTAAAAAAAAGAAAAAATTACAAAAAAACAAACATTTTTTGAAATAAGTTTTTATTTCTTCAAAAACATTTTCTGATCAAAACCTGGTTGAAAAGGCCGCTTGTTGAAAAAGGCACTGTTATTAACCATGATGGATGACTCTTAAAACTTTTAATGTATTATATATAACCTGTAAGTCTTCTGGCCATTTACTTCTCTTTAGAACACCTAATATCATAGTAATACAGTAGGATATCTGTAATAATAAATAAACACATGTAATATCCTAGTAATACAGTAGGATATCTGTAATAATAAATAAACAAATGTAATATCCAAGTAATACAGTAGGATATCTGTAATAATGAAAAAACACATGTAATATCCTAGTAATACAGTAGGAAATCTGTAATAATAAATAAACAAATGTAATATCCAAGTAATACAGTAGGATATCTGTAATAATGAAAAAACACATGTAATATCCTAGTAATACAGTAGGATATCTGTAATAATAAATAAACACATGTAATATCCTAGTAATACAGTAGAAAATCTGTAATAATCAATAAACACATGTAATTTCCTAGTAATACAGTAGGAAATCTGTAATAATAAATAAACACATGTAATATCCTAGTAATACAGAAGGATATCTGTAATAATAAATAAACACATGTAATATTCTAGTAATACAGTAGGATATCTGTAATAATTAATAAACACATGTAATATCCTAGTAATACAGTAGGAAATCTGTAATAATAAATAAACACATGTAATTTCCTAGTAATACAGTGGGTTATCTGTAAAAATGCAGAAACACATGTAATATTCTTGTAATACAGTAGGAAATCTGTAATATGAAGAAACACATGTAATATCCTCGTAAAACAGTAGGAAATCTGTAATAATAATAAACACATGTAATATCCTAGTAATACAGTAGGAAATCTGTAATGATAAAGATATACATGTAATATTCTAGTAATACAGTAGGATATCTGTAATAATAAATAAACACATGTAATATCCTAGTAATACAGTAGAAAATCTGTAATAATAAATAAACACATGTAATATTCTTGTAATACAGTAAGAAATCTGTAATAATGAAAAAACACATGTAATATCCTTGTAATACAGTAGGAAATCTGTAATATGAAGAAACACATGTAATATTCTCATAAAACAGTAGGAAATCTGTAGTAATAATAAACACATGTAATATCCTAGTAATACAGTAGGAAATCTGTAATGATAAAGATATACATGTAATATTCTAGTAATACAGTAGGAAATCTGTAATAATAAATAAACACATGTAATATCCAAGTAATACAGTAGGATATCTGTAATAATAAAAAAAACACATGTAATATCCTAGAAATACCGTAGGATATCTGTAATAATGAAAAAACACATGTAATATCCTAGTAATACAGTAGGAAATCTGTAATATGAAGAAACACATGTAAATATTCTCGTAAAAAAGTAAGATATCTGTAATAATAATAAACACATGTAACATCCTAGTAATACAGTAGGAAATCTGTAATAATAAATAAACACATGTAATATCCTAGTAATACAGTAGGATATCTGTAATAATAAATAAACACATGTAATATCCTAGTAATACAGTAGGAAATCTGTAATAATGAAAAAACACATGTTATATCCTTGTAATACAGTAGGAAATCTGTAATATAAAGAAACACATGTAATATTCTCGAAAAACAGTAGGAAATCTGTAATAATAATAAACACATGTAATATCCTAGTAATACAGTAGGATATCTGTAATAATAAAGATATACATGTAATATTCTAGTAATACAGTAGATATCTGTAATAATAAATAAACACATGTAATATCCTAGTAATACAGCCGGATATCTGTAATAATAAATAAACACATGTAATATCCTAGTAATACAGTGGGATATCTGTAATAATAATAAACACATGAAATATCCTAGTTATACAGTAGGAAATCTGTTATAATAAATAAACACATGTAATTTCCTAGTAATACAGTGGGATATCTGTAAAAATGCAGAAACACATGTAATATTCTTGTAATACAGTAGGAAATCTGTAATAATGAAAAAAACACATGTAATATCCTAGTAATACAGTAGGAAATCTGTAATATGAAGAAACACATGTAATATTCTAGTAATACAGTAGGAAATCTGTAATAATAATAAACACATGTAATATCCTAGTAATACAGTAGGAAATCTGTAATAATAAAGATATACATGTAATCTCATAGTAATACAGTAGGATATCTGTAATGATAAATAAACACATATAATATCATAGTAATACAGTAGGATATCTGTAATAATAAATAAACACATATAATATCATAGTAATACAGTAGGATATCTGTAATAATGAAGAAACACATGTAATATCCTAGTAATACAGTAGGAAATCTGTAATAATAAATAAACACATTTAATATCCTAGTAATACAGTAGGATATCTGTAATAATAAATAAACAAATGTAATATCAAAGTAATACAGTAGGAAATCTGTAATAATAAATAAACACATGTAATATCCTAGTAATGCAGTAAGAAATCTTTAATAATAAATAAACACATGTAATATCCTAGTAATACAGTAGGAAATCTGTAATAATAAATGAACACATGTAATATCCTAGTAATGCAGTAGAAAATTTGTAATAATAAATAAACACATGTAATATCCTAGTAATACAGTAGGAAATCTGTAATATGAAGAAACATATGTAATATCCTAGTAATACAATAGGAAATCTGTAATAATAAATAAACACATGTAATATCATAGTAATACAGTAGGAAATCTGTTATAATAAATAAACACATGTAATATCCTAGTAATACAGTAGGAAATCTGTAATAATAAATAAACACATGTAATATCCTAGTAATACAGTAGGAAATCTGTAATAATAAATGAACACATGTAATATCCTAGTTATACAGTAGGAAATCTGTAATAATAAATAAACACATGTAATATCCTAGTAATACAGTAGGAAATCTGTAATAATAAATAAACACATGTAATATCCTAGTAATACAGTAGGAAATCTGTAATAATAAATAAACACATGTAATATCCTAGTAATGCAGTAAGAAATCTTTAATAATAAATAAACACATGTAATATCCTAGTAATACAGTAGGAAATCTGTAAGAATAAATAAACACATGTAATATCCTAGTAATTCAGTAAGAAGTCTGTAATGATAATGTTTTACACATAATATCTGTAGTTATACAGTAAGAAACTTGCAACAATAAAAAAAAGGCATGTAACATCCTAGTAACATGTAAGAAAATCTGTCACAACTAACATTATTTATGAGATTCAATAATCCCACAAGTATTAAAACAAGAGGCCCATGGGCCTGAACGTTCACCCGAAGATATGTCCAATATTGTTTGCAAAGAGCAATAGACAATATACTGAGTACAGAAACTTTAAAAGTTTTCTCAAGTTAAGAACTCCCACAAAACTTAATCAGAAATATATCCACTCACACTTCATTTATAAGTAGCTTATATAATATGCATGAAGTAACTGTAGTGCAATGAATTATTTCCAAATCATTAATCAATTTCAGTATACTTATGCAGCTATGTCCTTGACCTTTGAACATATATGACCTCGAACTAGAAATGATTGTCATGTCAATACCTACAATATTCTAATATACATGCCTATGCATGAAATTAATAGCTTTCAAGATAATTAATAATTTTAGTATTGCTATGTTGATATGACCTTGACCTTTGAACATGTAACCTTGAACCATATATAAAAATGATCGCCATGTTAATACCTACAATGTTCTAATATACATGCCTATACAAATAGTTAATAGTTTTCAAGATAATTAGCAATTTAAGTCTTCTTCTGCAGCTATGACCTTGACCTTCAACATATGACCTTGACCAATGATCAAAATGATTGTCATGTCAATATCTAAAATATTCCAATATACAAGCCTATACAAAAAGTTAATAGTTTTCAAAATAATAAGCAATTTAAGTCTTCTTTTGCAGCTGTGACCTTGACCTTTCAACATATGACCTTGAACCATATATCAAAATGGCTGTCATGTCAATACCTACAATATTCTAATATACATGTTTATACAAAAAGTTGATAGTTTTCAAGATATAGTGACAAATATATAATTTTTAGCAATTTCCCCACTCAGTGCCTTACAATTTCCCCATTTTGAGCCCCATGGCTACCATTTGTGCAAATCTGATAATAGATGACCTAAGGATGTTATAAATGAAATAAATAAGGTATATCTCTTAAAGATTCAGAGGAGAAGATTTTCAAAGTTTTCCACTCTTTCCCTTGTGGGGCTGCAAGGGGACATAACTCCTTCAGTTGTGCAAATCTGAAAGGGCTTCACCCAGGCATGATGGTTACCAAGTTTCATTAAATTTGACCCAGTGGTTTTGGAGAAGAAGATTAAAATGTAAAAAGTTTATGCACAATGCACAAGGGACGAAGTACAAAAACGGATAGCAAAAGCTCATCTGAGCTTTCAGCTCAGGTGAGCTAAAAAGAGTTTGGCTCAACATTCATTTATACAAGTTCATTAATTCCACACGTATCAAAACTTCTTTTTTCAACATTAACTTACATGAGATCTATTTATTCCACAAGTATCAGCAGAACTTGGTTCAACAGGTGCTTGGTCCAATCCTATATATGACATAAGTTTGTCTGCAGCTGAAAATGCACTGGAAAATAACACCAATATACCATGTAAAAAGAAAAAAAGTAACACCAATATACCATGTAAAAAGAAAAAAACAACACCAATATACCATGTAACAAGAGGGCCATGAAGGCCCTGGACACTCACCTGAAAATGATGTACACTCAGCTTGATCTTGGCAAACTGGAGCTTCTATTTTTAAAAGAGATTTCTCCTACATTTCGAGCTGGGGACCTACTTATTGACCCAAAAAAGCCCATATAAAAACTCCAGCTTTTGTCAAGAGGATCATTCTGACCAAGTTTGATGAAGATTGGACTAAAATTGGACCTCAGAGTGTTCACATAATTTTTCTATTATTTGACCTAGTGTGACCTACTTATTGACCCAACATGGCCCATATACAAACCTGAGCTAGCTTTTGTCAAAAGGATCATTTTGACTAAGTTTAATGAAGATTAGACTAAAATTGGGCCTCAGGAGTGTACACATGGTTTTTCTACAATTTGACCTAGTGACCTACTTATTGACCCAACATGGCCCATATACAAACTTGCTTTTGTCAAGAAAGCCACTGCAGTAGCTCAGTTGATAGAGTGCTTTCTCCGTAAGTGGAAGGTCGTGGGTTCGAACCCCGGCCGATCTGACCCAAGACTGAAAAAGTGGATAGTGACTGTTCTTTCGCCAAGCACTCAGCACTACAAAGTGAAAGTCACAGTTCTTTCGGATGGGAACTTAAAAGAAAAGAGGTCCCGTGTCATGGCAGGCATGGCACGATAAAGAACCCTGCTGTAAAATGTCATCAGCGCAACGCACAGGCAAAATTTCTGCACTTTTGCCTATAGCTGGTAACGTCTCGATATAAGTGAAATATTCTTGACTGTGACGTTAAACACCATTACTCAACTCAACTTTTGCTCAAGAGGATCATTCTGACTAAGTTTGATGAAGATTGGACTCAAATTGTGGCCTCAGGATTGTTAACAATCAAAAGTTGACGCACGATGCATGACGTACAATGACCCATCACAATAGCTCACTTGAGCGCTCTGTGCTTAGGCGAGATAAAAAGAATAAATAACATCAATTTACTAAAATAACGCAGGAACACTATTAGAATTATGACAATTATATGTAGAAAGTAAAAACAATATCAGTACATAATATACTATGTCAAAGTACATGTAGTGTAACTTGTTTATGGTTATTTTGTATCCTATGGTTTGTGATCGTCCATCTTGTCTTGGTTTATAATATTGGTATTTTCTGTAACATGGACTCAACTTACAAAACAGTAAAATATAATAAATTTAACAAAAAATTTCATCAAATCTGTCATTTGTGACTTTGTAAGGGATAAGTAACACCATTGCGAATACATTTGGATATTAATGACAGACAATTAATACAATTTGTCAGGTTTCACTTTCGATTTATTGGAGTTTCTGTACATCCATGCACATGCTCCCGGCTCATAATGTAATAATCGATAAACTTTGACCAACCGGTTAGAGGATTCAATTTATTTACAGCTAATAGGAATGAAATTTTAAAAAAATGAATCTCACAGATAGTGATTAGAAGTTATCCATTCTTTAAAAAAATATATTTTTAGAAAATAAAAAAAAAAATCCGAAAATTGAAAAACTTAATGCAGCTTTAAACATGAGTGCCTGTCACTACCGTATGGTTGTCACTATTGTATGGTTGTTAGCCTTAGATTCAAGATGGCATCCTAGGGACAAATTTTTAAGAAATGTTATAAAATTTTTGAAACATGCATTTCAATCTATATTTCAGTACAAGTGCATGGTATCTATCTAGAAGGAATCTGAATCACAGAATTAGTAAAAACTTGTGTACAGGTGCCCAGTTTAATTAATATTTAGACATTTTCTTCTCCAGTCAAGTGTCTGATTAAGTATCCTGATGATAATAATAACTTAGATTCAAAGTTATTGCTCATATCAGTTTAATATACATAAAAAATGTTAGGATGAGTGGAAAGCACTCACATGGTTGAACACGTCTAAGGTCTTATCAAGCGTGTGGTTCTTGATTAGCTTTGATTTTACAAGAAAGGAAGATGTCCACATCTAACCATCTTCCAACTTTTACAGTTGTCTTCATTTTTTTCAAGACAATCCCAAGTTCTCTGCAGATTATCTTTTGGACATTTTGATTCTTGACAGACAAATAAAGCACTTTTAACTGAATGATTAAAATCTAAATCAAAAGGTAAATAACTCTCAATAACATATTAACCCTGTTTCCAGGCTTTGCAATTAATCAACCTTGTTCTGGTACATCATTTGAAGAACTGATTAAGATGAAAGAAATTATTATTAGTTAATAACAATAAAACAAGAGGCCCATGGGCCTTAACACTCACCTGAAGATATGTCCAATATTGTTTGCAAAGTGCAATAGACAATATATTAAGTACAGAAACTTTAAAAGTTTTCTCAAGTTGAGAACTCCCACAAAACTTAATCAGAAATATATCCACTCACTTTTCATTTATAAGTAGCTTATATAATATGCATGAAGTAACTGTAGTGCAATGACTAATTTCCAAATCAATAATGAATTTTAGTATAATTATGCAGCTATGTCCTTGACCTTTGAACATATATGACCTCGAACCACATATGATTGTCATGTCAATACCTACAATATTCTAATATACATGCCTATGCACGAGATAAATAGCTTTCAAGATAATAAATAATTTTATTATTCCTATGTTGATATGACCTTGACCTTTGAACATATAACCTTGAACCATATATCAAAATGTCAATACCTACAATATTCTAATATACATGCCTATACAAAAAGTTAATAGTTTTCAAGATAATAGGCAATTTAAGTTTTCTTTTGCAGCTGTGGCCTTGACCTTTCAACATATGACCTTGAACCATATATCAAAATGACCATCATGTCAATACCTACAATATTCTAATATACATGCCAATACAAAAAGTTAATAGTTTTCAAGATAATTTGCAATTTAAGTCTTCTTTTGCAGCTGTGACCTTGACATTTGAACGTATTACCTTGTACCATATATCAAAATGATTGGCATGTCAATACCCAAAATATTCTAATACATATGCCTATACAAAAAGTTAAAAGTTTTCAAGATAATTAGCATTTCAAGTTTTCTTTTGCATCTGTGACTTTGAACTTTCAAAATATGACCTTGAACAATATATCAAAATGAATGTCATGTCAATACCTACAATATTCTAATATACATGCCTATACAAAAAGTTAAAAGTTTTCAAGATAATTTGCAATTTAAGTCTTCTTTTGCAGCTGTGACCTTGACATTTGAACATATGACCTTGAACCATATATCAAAATGTTTGGCATGTCAATGCCTACAATATTCTAATATACATGCCTATACAAAAAGGTAATATTTTTGAAGATAATTAGCAATTTAAGTATTCTTTTGCAGTTGTGACCTTGACCTTTCAACATATGACCTTGAACTATATATGAAAATGATTATCATGTCAATACCTACAGTATTCTTATATACATGCCTATAAAAAAAGTTAATAGTTTTCAAGATAATTTGCAATTTAAGTCTTCTTTTACAGCTGTGGCCTTGACCTTTGAACATATGACCTTGAACCATATATCAAAATGATTGGCATGTCAATACCTACAATATTCTAATATACATGCCTAAACAAAAAGTTAATAGTTTTGCAGATAATCAACTATAACGGTAATAGTTGTGCATCTTTGACCTTGACCTTTGAACCTATGACCTTGATCTATATATCAAAATGATCGTCATGTCACTACCTACAATTAACTGAAAATCCCATGCCATTATCACCTGAAATGTTTAAAAAATAGGATTTTTTATCAAAGGTCAAAAGCAGGGACATGACCTTGACCTTTGACCTTGACATCTTTTGGAAGAAAATAGCAAGACAAGATCAACAGTGAAAACTCCATACAATTATCTTCAGCCGTTATTGAGTTATAACAACAAATGTCTCAACTTACATAATTTTACGCAAAAAACGCGTGACCTATTTTTCGTTCAATTTTCTTGAAAAAAACAATTTTAATGTTCCCAGGTATGCTGAATCCAAATATCCAATCAAAATTTGCCTGCACCTTTTGGTTTCAGAGAAGAAGATTTTTTTGTCTTTTTGCTATTATTAGTAACAGCGGCCATCTTGTTGGGTGTGGCCAAACCCGGAACACAATTTTGAAAGGCTGTTACCAAGGCATGATAATCACCAAGTTTCATTAAATTTGGCGCAGTAGTTTTGGAGGAGAAGATTAAAATGTAAAGTTTACACACGACGGACGACAGAGGACGCACGACGGACGGTGATAGATTGCAATAGCTCATCTGAGCCTTTGGCTCAGGTGAGCTAATTAATATTTTTGCCAAAATAGGCACCCTGCTCAAAGTAAGTTTGCTCCCAGACAATTCACCCCATGATCAAATGAAACAATCTGACCTTTTACCTCTTTCATCAATGCAATTTTATCATCAAATATGGCAATTATGTGATAAATATGTTAATATTTTCTAATTAAAATAAATATACACACAATTAAGTAAGAAGTATATCTATCTATTAATTTGTCAGTGGGGTTGGGTTATTGAAATAAAAAAGTTCACAAGGAATATCTTCATTTTTAACACTTCGTTCTTTTGACTACAAGCTTAAACTGGATGACTTGACATTTAGTCACAATCATCATATCCTTTTATAACTAATGTTAGGATCCTTTGACTATTGGAGTTCAACCACAAATTTAAAATGTACCAAACAGATAGTGCCTTTTTATCTATCTGAACTAGTTCACATGTAGCACTGTTTCTGTTCTGATATCAATCTGATTAAGGACAAGCAGCACATTCTGACATACTTATATTTTAAAGTTTAGATGACAACCATGTTTACTTCATATTTAGAATTCTGATGACAACCAAAACTGACATACTTACCTTAAAAAATTTCAAATTTATACTTACATTTTAAATTCTGATGACAACCATAGATCTTTTACTGGTTTCATTACTTCTTCTATAAAAACACTTTGTTTTTCAAAATTATAGAAACGGTTACTGAAAAAATAACAAAAAGAAAACATTTACCTTAAATCAAAAAAAAACATTTACCGTAAATCCCCGGATATAAGACTACTTCGCCTATAAGACGGGGTGGGATTTTCCCGTCATTTTTTATGATTTCAGGTGATACTGCACCTATAAGACGTGATTTTCAGACAAGGTCATACTGGTAACGGTATTTGGCGCTACCGATCGGACCATAAACTTTCCACCAATTTTCGAATATTTATATTTTTTGTTTTTAATACCGTACTTGTGAAATTAATTTCTTTGCCGTTTGATTCTAGTTTAATTTTGAAAAAATCAGAAAACGTAAAAAATAAAATCAGATGCCAAAACATGTCATCATCAGTAATCATGAAGACGTATATCTGTTCCGTTTTTAAATAAATTTTTAAAAATTTTGTTATGGTTTATTAGATTATCAATCAGCTGTTGAAGACAGCAACCCTGATACTCAAAACATATTGCCCTTTACGTGTGAAGCAGACAAAGTGTGGTTTATGTAATTTCTAGATTGTTACTAAAAGTAAACAAAAAGAATAAAATATTGTACAGAATATTTCCCACCTCTTTGATTACTGTACTTACCGAAACCTTGATGACTTCTTTTTATTTCTTATTTTAATCATTTATTATAACTTTATTTTATTAAAAGATAATTAAATATACACAACTACAAAAATTTCAAAGCACGTGATTCTCGTTTCTTGTATGTTATGAATATGTAAAATATATCAACCATTATGAAACTGCAATATACAAAAACAAAGATGGCGGACATTACGATCGTGTGTGGACATTTTCTCAAGAATTACAACCCCTCAGTTGTTTACCGTCTTATAAGACGACCCCCCTTCTCAAAAAATAAATTTTAAGGTAAAAAACCCCGTCTTATATGCGGGGATTTACGGTACCTAACATACTAAAAAAATATATACATGTACCTTACAACAAAAAAACACAACAATAAGATAACATTTGTCTTAACAGTTAGGGTTAACTTTTACAGAGATCTTACAATAATTAGTGAACATTTTCCTCACCACAACAAGACAGTGTTTTGTCCAGAGTGTGTTTTTCATTTTTGGCACAATATTTTTATAGATGACATATGTCAATGTTGTGTATCGGACATGACCCACCTGTTACACACTAACAATGTACAAATAAATAAGGATAATCAGTTTCTGTAACCTGCACTGCATTTAAAGTAGTTGTATTTGTTTTTTCTTGTTTTCTTGTTTATTTTAAAATCTTTCAAGAAATATGTCTCAAAGAACACGTTTCATTACGAGAATGAGAGCATGTACTACCATATATGTGTCTTGTGTCAGTGACAATGACTGCAAACATATATAAACATTAACATTCAAGTTAACATGTTTGAAAAAAATAATCAATTTTATAATGAGAAAATAATTTACATGAAAATGAAAAGAGAATATTTACCTTACAATAATGAGAAAATAATTACATGAAAATAAAGAGAGAATATTTACCTTACAATAATGAGAGCTTCTATGAGTATACATTTCTCCATCTGAGATAACTGTCCATCATTACTACTAATTATCTTAATATGACTATATAGTTTGTCAAACACAGGCTGAAATTTAGAAATACATTTTTAAATAAATGATTTATTGTATACAATTCATTATCTTTTAAAGCAGTAAAGTTTGTCAAAGAAAGGCTGAAATTAACTGATAAATAAAACAAGCCAATATAGAGAACTTTCAAAATATAAAACAGTGATGTTTGATTTTTTAATGGTTAGTCTTGTTTAAAATCTGAATTTGAAAACATACAGTGAAATACAGAGCATATCATAAGGTTTGTTGCTCTTAGCATGCATGTTCAGACTTCAAATTAAAGTAATACCTTGTCATAAACAAACTCTTTAACAATTTTATTCAAACCCCTCAATTAAGACTAATTTTACTATATTGGGATTGATTGTCTATTTATAGTGTTAATGACCTTAACCTCTGTTAAGTTGATCTGAAGGTAAACACCAAACCAAATTCTACTATAAGCAACTAATGTATGAAGTTCAAACAAATTCTATTAACATTTAAATATCAGTATGTTTCAAAACTAATTTTCAATTCATATTATCAGTGATTTTAATATGTGGCCTTAAAGACTTCAAAGTGAAAACTTCAGATAAACAACCATAGTATGGAATCTTATTAAAACTCTTAATAGAACTAATTTTCTTGCATGGAAACTGTTTTTTTCCTCTTATAGTGACAATGACCTACTATGACCTGAAAATCAATTACAATGGTAAACTTTATCTCAGTACATGATTTTCATTACAAAGCCTCAAATAAATCTGTAATTTTGGCACAGAAACTCATTTACTATTTATGGTTGAAATGGCTTTGACCTTTGACCTACTGTTTTTAAACCAAAGTTGAAAGTTGACCTAATGACTTTAAATCAATTCCAATCTTGACCTTGTCATAAATCTCTTGTATCAAGTTTCATTCAAGACCCTTAATTAGAACTGAAGCTAATGCTTTGAAACAGATTTTTTATCTATAGTTATCAGTGCCTTTGACCTATTACACAGTGATCTAAATAAATCAAGTGTAATGTTGCCATAGTAACATCTGTACCAAGCTTCATTTTAAATCCTCAATTTAAAACCAAGGTACTGCACAAAAAAAACTTCTTCTACTCATAGTATAAGTAACCTTGACCTTTGACCCCAGTGCTCTGTAAATCAATCAATTGCAAATCATTAATTGAACACTTTCATGGTTGATGTATACTGGTTAGACAAATAGTATGAGTGTACTTGAGACAATGATGTATGGTGGTTGTTGACATTTTACCCAACTGTTTATAACAGTTAGACATGTAGAGATAAGATATTTTTGTGTCCATTTTCCTCATTATCTTTTGGTCATAAATTACCCTATTCTGTTTTATTCTCAAGCTTGTTGTTATCTCCCTGTTAGTTTTATTCCTTTACACTATCTCCCTGTTAGTTTAATTCCTTTACACTATCTCCCTGTTAGTTTAATTCCTTTACACTATCTCCCTGTTAGTTTTATTCCTTTACACTATCTCCCTGTTGGTTTTATTCCTTTACACTATCTCCCTGTTAGTTTTATTCCTTTACACTATCTCCCTGTTAGTTTAATTCCTTTACACTATCTCCCTGTTAGTTTAATTCCTTTACACTATCTCCCTGTTAGTTTAATTCCTTTACACTATCTCCCTGTTAGTTTTATTCCTTTACACTATATACCTGTTAGTTTAATTCCTTTACACTATCTCCCTGTCAGTTTTATTCCTTACCACTATCTCCCTGTCAGTTTTATTCCTTTACACTATCTCCCTGTTAGTTCTATTCCTTTACACTATCTCCCTGTTAGTTTTATTCCTTTACACTATCTCCCTGTCAGTTTTATTCCTTTACACTATATAACTGTTGCTTTAATTCCTTTACACTATCTCCCTGTTAGTTTTATTCCTTTACACTATCTCCCTGTTAGTTTTATTCCTTTAAACTATCTCCCTGTTAGTTTTATTCATTTACACTATCTCCCTGTTAGTTTTATTCCTTTACAGTAACTGTGTAGGTTACCCTAAATTTATTTATCATGTATTGGTAAAATGGAAGGCAATTTAATATCGGATGTACTAGATAATATGAATATGACTAGAATTTAAAAGAAAATAAAGAACTGTGTCATATTAAGTACATATTTCTTGTTTTATAACTTACGAATAGAAGTTCTTGATACTGCTTGCAGATCTTTACTAGAATGGAACATGCATGTTGTCTAGCATTCTTTACAGCTCTGCTACGAGTGGACTTTGTCTGACCCAGAATATTAAATGTAACTGCAGAGAATATCTATATAAAAAAAGAAATTACATAATAATATCAATAGAGACAATGGACATAAAATGCTCACAGGTCAATATAAAATTTAACATAAATGGCTAGTTGCAATATTATATTTTCCATTAAAAAAATATTTACAATAGACATACATGTATACGGTATGTCCTGTTTTTTGAGCTCTGTTTGATAGATCTAGAGTCAATTTCAAATGAACCAGAAAGTTTAGAATACAATTATTTTTTAAACATTTTTCCATGCCATTCTATTTCAAGCTATCTGTATTGGGTTTCATTTTTTTAAAATACAAAAACACAAAAAGACTTTGAAATTTTGTCAGGTGACCATGTAATTTGATAAGTTGTTTAAAGAAAATTTGGTTGTTTATGACAATTTCAAGTCAGATGGACTTGTACCTTATTCCCAATAAAAGTGAAACAGTTCAAATTTGAAATGTGTATACCAGATTTCCAGCTGAAAAAATGTTGAAAAAAATTGTATAAACCTAAGATCAAATGCAAAAAATTGAGAAAATTGACCCCCTCCCCTCATTAGAAAAACTCATATCTAGATTTGAGATTTCTATATGTTGATAAACCTATTAAAATCCTTTAACTTGTATTAACTGCATAAATTGCTGAAAATAAATACTTGCATATAAAATTTAAAATTAACATATGTAAAATGGCAAAGAAAATTGCCCACTTCTTAATCCTATAGTGTAAACTTAAAACAGAATACTAGTACTTATAAATTATTTCATTTTATATTTTATATTGACTTACCTTTTCAATGACTGAAGGCAATATTTCAGGAACATGATTAAGAAATGGAAACAATGCGGACAAACATGACAGTAGAGATGACAATATCAGTGGATCCTGAACATGTAAAAAATTTAAAAATTTTATAAAAAACATGACAGTAAAGATGACAATATTAGTGAATCCTTAACAAATAAAAAATTTTAAAAGAGGACCATGGCATTAATGCTCAACTGAAGATATATCCAAAATGGTTTGCAAAGAACTTAATTACAGAAACTTTTCAAATTTTTTCATGTTTGGAATTGCCACAATATTAGATCAGAAACATCTTAGTCACAGTTCATTAATAAATAGCTAATATGTAGTAACTATAGTACAAAGAATAATTTCCAAATCATTAACCATTTCAGTATATTTATGCAGCTATGTCCTTGACCTTTGAATCTATGACCTTGAACCATACATCACAATGATTGTCATATTAATACCTTAATCATACTAATATACATGCTTATACAAAAAGATAATAGTTTTCAAGAAAATTGAAAATTCAATGCTCTAATGCAGGTAAAACTTTGACCTTTGAACATATGTCCTTGAAACATCCATCTAAATGATTGTCATATCAATACTTACAATATTCTGTATAAGTATTTATTTTGGCTGTGTATTAATATTTGCACTTTCGGTGTTAAACTAATTTCCACTAATATTAATACACATTAATATGAATTTTAGCTCACCTGTCTGAGGGAAAACAATGACAGCACCAATATTAATACACGCTTACTGTTTCAGACCCTCAAATATGTTCAGTAAATATGACCATTTCTGGACCCCCGATATAAAGATAGTCATAATCAGACAGGATGATTCATATAAAATCGATCACTCAATCACTATAGCATATCAAAAGGGGAGTCGACAAGGATGTAAAAACTTTACCTCTGTTTGAAAACTAAGAACATTTTGAAGTAAAGTTATTCCATCTTTTAAATCTGGTAAAGGTCCAGAAGACTGCATAGCTCTGGCCATGACACATTCAAGACAAACAGTCATAGCATCCCATTCCAAAAATGATGGAGAAGTTAACTTACAATTCCCATTTTCTGCACCTAAAATAAATTTACAGAAATAACAGAATAATGTCCAATTGTATGTCTTTAACAATAAGAAATGGAGTTAAATGAAGTATTTATGAATGGACCAATAGCAGACGGCATCTCATCTAAATTTTTAACCTTATAATTTTTCAATCAATTCTCAAAGGTTGTTTGTGTTATTTATGTACATAATAATAATAATAATAATAATAATAATAATAATAATAATAATAATAATAATAAATATTAATAATAATAAAATAATAATAAACTTTTAAGACAAATTTAAAATCATCATGTCACATTACAAGGTAAAGTGTAAAATCAATTAAATGCAGAAAAACAAAATTAACCATAATCAGAATGAACGTATGATATCAATTAATGAAGATTTTATAATATCCTACCGTTACCAGTGTTTAATGGTTTTTGTAATGTGTTCTGTAACCAATCTCTAGCAAACATAAAGGATTCTACTGGTTGTATAACTGTCCCTAATCTAAGTGTATCCGCTACTTCTGCCCTGTATTCTATACAAAATTATATAAACAAACAATAATACAGGTTGTATAAGATTATACAGGTCTTCATTGATTGTATAAGTTCCCTAATCTAAGTGTATCAGCTACTTCAGCTCTGTATTTTTTAAAAAATATTACAAATACAATTATACAGAATATAGAATATACATGTATATCAATTGAAATTATAGTAAATACATGAAATTCTTTACTAAGATAAAAAGACAAAGGTTACGTATTCTTTTTGAGTTAGCTTTATGACAGATAAATTAATATATAACATTTCTATATCACATTTCTTACAAGTTGTGTACAATTGATATTATGTAACTAAAATTTTGATTTTCACACAGATGAAAGAATCAGTCTTGTTCTAAATCTTGGTGTTGAAATGCTCATGTAGACAGGTGACAAAATAAAAACAAAATATCTATAAACTTTCAGAAGTTGAAATGGATCAAAAGTGGGACAAAATATGCTTTCATTTACAAACATTATACAAACTAAAATATATAAAAGTAACAGAAATGAATTTTTACTTACTAGAAAAAAACATATTGAATTCTTCATCACTGTCAAAATCAAGTCTGGCATAGTTACAACTTAATGAATTATTCTGTGTTGGAAATCCTACCTAAAATATATCAACGTTTCATTAACACTAAACAGACATAACATATCCTGTTAATAAAAACATGATTTACAAACGTACCAAACACTCAACCGTATTCTTATATGATAATATATAGTTACATTAACATATGTACCAAACACTCACCTGAAATGGTACTATATACAACAATCATAAACAGGTGTACGAAACACTCACCTGTATAAAATGATTTATACAATAATCATTAACAGGTGTATCAAACACTTGTCTGTACAAAATGATATACACATCTATCATTTACAGACATACCAAGCACTAACCTGTATATGGTATTATATATAGCTATCATTTACAGACATAACAAACACTCACATGTACATTGTATTATATATAACTATCATTAACAGATGTACCAACAAGAGGCCCATGGGCCTTAACGCTCACCTGAGGATATGGCCAAAATCATTGGCAAAAATACATACAATATTCTAATATACATGCCTATACAAAAGGTTAACTAGTTTCCAAGATAATTAACAATTTCAGTCTTTTTATGCATCTATGACCTTGACCTTTGAATGTATGACCTTGAGTCATATATCAAAATGATCATCATGTCAATACCTACAATATTCTGATATATATGTCTAAACAAAAAGTTAATAGTTTCCAAGATAATTAACAATTTCTGGCTTTTTATGCACCTATGACCTTGACCCTTGAACATATGACCTTGAGTCATATATCAAAATAATCGTCATGTCCATCTTTACAATATTCTAATATATATGCCTATGAAAAAAGTTAACAGTTTTCAAGATAATTAACAATTTGAGTCTTTTTATGCATCTATGACCTTGGCCTTTGAACGTATGACCTTGAGTCATATATCAAAATGATCGTCATGTCAATACCTACAATATTCTGATATATATGTCTATACAAAAAGTTAATAGTTTCCTAGATAATTAACAATTTCAGGCTTTTTATGCACCTATGACCTTGACCCTTTCAACGTATGACCTTGAGTCATATATCAAAATAATTGTCATGTCAATGCCTACAATATTCTAATATATATGCCTATGCAAAAAGTTAACAGTTTTCAAGATAATTAACAATTTGAGTCTTTTTATGCATCTATGACCTTGACCTTTGAATGTATGACCTTGAGTCATATATCAAAATGATAGTCATGTCAATATCTACAATTTTCTGATATATATGTCTAAACAAAAAGTAAATAGTTTCCAAGATAATTACAATTTCAAACTTTTTATGTACATATGACCTTGACCTTTGTACATATGACCTTGAGTCATATATCAAAATTATCATCATGTCAATACCTACAATATTCTTATATATATGCCTATGCAAAAAGTTTACAGTTTTCAAGATAATTAACAATTTGAGTTTTTTTATGCACATATGACCTTGCCCCTTGGATCATATGACCTTGAGTCATATATCAAAATGATCGTCATGTCAATACCTACAATATATTGATATATATGTCTATACAAAAAGTTAATAGTTTCCTAGATAATTAACAATTTCTGGCTTTTTATGCACCTATGACCTTGACCTTTCAACGTATGACCTTGAGTCATATATCAAAATGATCGTCATGTCAATACCTACAATATTCTGATATATATGTCTAAACAAAAAGTTAATAGTTTCCAAGATAATTAACAATTTCTGGCTTTTTATGCACCTATGACCTTGACCTTTGAATGTATGACCTTGAGTCATATATCAAAATGATTGTCATGTCAATACCTGCAATATTCTGATATATATATCTATACAAAAAGTTAATAGTTTCCAAGATAATTAACAATTTCAGGCTTTTTATGCACCTATGACCTTGACCTTTGAACATATGACCTTGAGTCATATATCAAAATAATCGTCATGTCCATCTTTACAATATTCTAATATATATGCCTATGAAAAAAGTTAACAGTTTTCAAGATAATTAAAAATTTGAGTCTTTTTATGCATCTATGACCTTGGCCTTTGAACGTATGACCTTGAGTCATATATCAAAATGATCGACATGTCAATACCTACAATATTCTGATATATATGTCTATACAAAAAGTTAATAGTTTCCTAGATAATTAACAATTTCAGGCTTTTTATGCACCTATGACCTTGACCCTTGAACATATGACCTTGAGTCATATATCAAAATAATTGTCATGTCAATGCCTACAATATTCTAATATATATGCCTATGCAAAAAGTTAACAGTTTTCAAGATAATTAACAATTTGAGTCTTTTTATGCATCTATGACCTTGACCTTTGAATGTATGACCTTGAGTCATATATCAAAATGATAGTCATGTCAATATCTACAATATTCTGATATGTATGTCTATACAAAAAGTAAATAGTTTCCAAGATAATTACAATTTCACACTTTTTATGCACATATGACCTTGACCTTTGTACATATGACCTTGAGTCATATATCAAAATTATCATCATGTCAATACCTACAATATTCTTATCTATATGCCTATGCAAAAAGTTTACAGTTTTCAAGATAATTAACAATTTGAGTTTTTTTATGCACATATGACCTTGACCTTTGATCATATGACCTTGAGTCATATATATATGCCTATGCAAAAAGTTAATAGTTTTCAAGCTAATGCACAATTTTAGTTTTTATAAGCAAAAAATAACATTTCAGGGGCAACAACTCCTATATGCATTATCATATAGTTATGAAACTTTGTATCTTTTTGAATTTTGTCATTCTGATCATTTTCACAATGTTTTGATATTATATATCTTTAAAATTTTTGAAGGAAATAGCCTAAAACTGCAAAATTACAAACTAGGTCATGACCTTGAACTTTGACCTTGACCCCATTTTGAAGGTTATTTTAAGAAAAAGTCAAAACTGAAAACCCCATCTCATTATCTGTTCAAGTAGTCAAGTTAAAACAATTTGAAGCCATTTTACAAAATTTTTGAAATTAAACGCAAAAACGCGTAACCCATTTTTCGACCAAATTTCACGAAATGAACAAACTATAGGTTTAAGACCCTAGAGAAGCCAAATATCACATCAGATTTTTTCTCCCATCATCGATTTCGGAGAAGAAGATTTTTAAAGATTTTTGGACCCCTAGGTCACCTTGACCTAGTTTTGGTAGCCATGGCAACGCCATGAACAAATCTGAATTGCACCGGCCCATATATGCTTCTGACCAAGTATCATTGAAATCTGTCCAGCAGTTTTGGAGGAGAAGTAGAAAATAGGTGTTAATGACACACACATGCACGCACATACACACCCCTTGCCATGCCATAAGCTCACGTGACCTTTCGGTCAGGTGAGCTAAAAACTCACCTGTCCATGATATTATGTCAGGTGAACTTAAAACTCACCTGTCCATGATATTATGTAAAGCTATCATTAACAGGTGTACCAAACACTCACCTGTACAAAATGATATATACAGCTACTATATCATTAACAGACACACTATGCACTAACCTGTACATGGTATTACTGGTACATGTATATACAGTGATCATTAACAGATGTACCAAACATCACCTGTACATGATATCATATACAGCTATCATTAACAGGTGTATCAAACACTCACCTGTACACTGTATTATACATAGTTATCATTATCAGGTGTACCAAACACTCACCTGTATATGATATAATATATACAGCTATCATTAACAGGTGTATCAAACACTCACCTGTACATGATATAATATATACAGCTATCATTAACAGGTGTATCAAACACTCACCTATACACTATTATATACAGCTATCATTAACAGGTGTACCAAACACTCACCTGTATATGATATAATATATACAGCTATCATTAACAGGTGTATCAAACACTCACCTGTACATGATATAATATATACAGCTATCATTAACAGGTGTATCAAACACTCACCTATACACTATTATATACAGCTATCATTAACAGGTGTATCAAACACTCACCTGTACATGATATTATATATACAGCTATCATTAACAGGTGTATCAAACACTCACCTGTACATGATATTATATATACAGCTATCATTAACAGGTGTATCAAACACTCACCTGTACACTATTATATACAGCTATCATAAACAGGTGTACCAAACTTTCACCTGTACATGGTATTATATATAGCTATCATAAACAGGTGTACCAAACTTTCACCTGTACATGGTATTATATACAGCTATCATTAACAGGTGTACCAAACACTCACCTGTACATGATATTATATATACAGCTATCATTAACAGGTGTATCAAACACTCACCTGTACATGATATTATATATACAGCTATCATTAACAGGTGTATCAAACACTCACCTGTACACTATTATATACAGCTATCATAAACAGGTGTACCAAACTTTCACCTGTACATGGTATTATATATAGCTATCATGAACAGACTTAACTAAAAATATAGCAATCTGAGTTTTAGAAAACAGGAGAAAGTTGGTTAAAAAGTAACTCATTTGGGACATTTTAAAAACATGCAACTTATGAAGAAGTTTGAGATGTCTGTGTTTATGATAACCAGAATAAACTGTACTTTTTATACTTATTTATACTTATTTACTTAAATACTTACCTTTAAAAGTGTTTTAGTGGCACTGTGAAATAATTTAGGAATACAGGCAATTAAATCAGGCTCTTTAGAAATTATGTCATGTCTTAAAAATGTGGCCCACAAAGTCTGTGTATAGCTACTTATCATCTGTAAAAAGTTGGAATAAAACCAAATATTAAATGACTAAACATGTACATTAACTTAAAACAACAAAAATAACCAAAAACATGTATAAACATTATGAACACACAAAACACACACACATTATATATACATGTATGTATATGCAATGGGCCAGGGGAAATTGAAGTAGTCAGAGTAAAAATAACTGAATGTCAGGAAGTAAGGTAACAATTGTAATACATGTACTAGGATATTAGGATCTACATATAATTGCAGTGAACATCAAGATGCAGTGTCCCTTACATATTGGCAAGTAGGAGAGAATGTCACTGAGATGCACTGTTATCATAAGTCAGCAAGACTTGGATGTTGAGCAAATGTTAGTAAAGATGCCTAATATTTATGTACCTGACTTGGATATTGTGTAAATATTAGTAATGACTAAAGAAGTTACATCATTATAAATATCAAACAGTAGGTACCTGACTTGGATGTTGTGTAAATGCTAGTAGAGATATCCATGCAGGCCTTCACAAAAGCAAACTTTCGGCGAAAAATGCTGATTCAAACTTTAAAAAGCCAATTGAATTAAAAATATCAAAAAATGCTTTTATTCTATAAAGAGTACGACAAGACCTGATTTAAGAAAATCTTTTATATCAGCTTGTCAACAATTAAGAGTACTCATTGGTTATAGGCAAGGCTCCACAAATGCTGGTAATGTCACAAACGCTGGATTAACCTATTGCAGACCGCTGATTGACCTAACCGGCATTTGTGGAGCCTTGGTCACATGTTTATAATTATCTATCATTAAGTACCTGACTTGGATGCTGTGTAAATGCTAGTAGAGATTCTAAATATTTAGAAAAATTATCAGGTTTACCAACATCTGTTACAACACCCTGAAATAATAAAAAACCAAAGACTAATCCAAAAATTATCATTAATAAATCACATCTGCACAATAATGGGGCATGTGTTCATTTCTATTCAGCACTAGGACTTTGTAAATTTTTCAGCACAAATCTCTTAACATCACACATTAAACACATATCTAATGTACACCGATGGCACTAAGTCGGGTCTCTTTACAGCTCTAATGACATATAAATAGTTAGCATAGTTCATACAGGTTTTGGCTTTAAAATATGATATCTTATGGAAAGTATCGGTAGTTGATTGAATCTTAGTTTCAGTGATGAAAAACAAACATAAAATACAACTAAAATAAAATACAATAAATTATAGATGACAAAAAACATCCTTCAGTATATCATTTACAGTGTACCTTTAAGCTTTGCTGTTATAGAGAATTCAACTTATCAATAAAATTCTTTTCAACTGACATTATTTTGTAATGTCAAAATTATTTCTTTACTTCCTAAATGTAGTCATACATTTTAACTTTGTCAGAACTTGTGGGGAGAGAAGAATGAGTGATAGTTTACAAAATTTCTTGGGGCACAGGGATTGTAAAAAGCAGGCCATTTTCAAGGATTTTTCAGACAGGTGCTTTGAACTTACCCACATTGCACATAATTGTTTGCCAAGTTCAATAAGAACTTGACATAATCTCTTTAGGAAAAGATAGTAGTATTCATCCAATGACACCTGTTCTGCTGTTCTGAAATCAAATATTAAAGATATTTTTAAAAAGTCTTGATTTTGCAAGATAAAACAATTTTTTTGTCTAACAATCAAATGTAATAAGCAACAGATCAAAATGACATTTTTCTTCAGGGGGATGTTTTAATGCTAGTTATTACTTAGCAACAGAACCATGACCATACAATATCATAAAAGGAGATAAATCTTTAGGTATGACATTAAAAGATACCAAATCTGAAAGCAGTATGATCATTCAAAGTAAGGAATTAACATTTGATGGCTTGACATTTAGTAGTCAGCATCAGATCTGATGCTAGTGGTATTATCCTGAATACATTATTAATAAAGTCTGATGGCTAAGTCTGATAAGTTGTGATTAACAAATATGATAGTAGAAGCATTATCCTGAGTGCAAAATAAATTCTGATGGTTTGCCACCTAGTAGTTGAAGTCAAGTCTGATTGTCATGGCATTATCTAGAATACAAAATAACACATGCTGGTAAAAGATAATACCAGTCAGACACTCACACAATATCAGTCATATACTCACACAATACCAGTTAGATACTTACACAATACCAGTCAGATACTTGCATAATACCAGTCAGACACTCATACAAAATCAGTCAGATACTCACACAATATCAGTCAGATACTCACACAATATCACACAATACCAGTCAGTTACTCACACAATACCAGTCAGATACTCACACAATATCACACAATACCAGTCAGATACTCACACAATACCAGTTAGATACTTACACAATACCAGTCAGATACTTGCATAATACCAGTCAGACACTCATACAAAATCAGTCAGATACTCACACAATATCAATCAGATACTCACACAATACCAGTCAGACACTCGTACAATACCAGTCAGATACTCACACAATATCAGTCAGATACTCACACAATACCAGTCAGATACTCACACAATATCAGTCAGATACTCACACAATACCAGTCAGATACTCACACAATATCAGTCAGACACTCACACAATACCAGTCAGATACTCACACAATATCACACAATACCAGTCAGATACTAACACAATACAAGTCAGATACTCGTACAATACCAGTCAGACACTCACACAAAACCAGTCAGATACTCACACAATATCAGTCATATACTCACACAATACCAGTTAGATACTTACACAATACCAGTCAGATACTCACACAATATCAGTCAGATACTCACACAAAACCAGTCAGATACTCACACAATATCAGTCAGATACTCACACAATATCACACAATACCAGTCAGTTACTCACACAATACCAGTCAGATACTCACACAATATCACACAATACCAGTCAGATACTCACACTATTGCATTCCATATCACAGCCATTGCATCTTCACTAAATAAAATTAATAATGGTTTTCTATCTTCAATTTTACCCTGTAATATAAAACAGTTGTGTTTTACTGAAGATAGAAAAATTAGAAGAAAGGTTAGGTTCAGGGTGTGAGAGAACATAAAATGAAAAACTACACTATCTGTTATAGCAAGCTAATGTATATCAGTCAGAACAATGTAGCCTATCTGTTCATCTAGCCAATCAAAAAAATAATAGATTTAACCAAAAGTCATCCCAAATATTTACCAAAACATCCACCTCTGCTTTTCCAACTCACATACAGGCATTAAGTAAGGTGAATTTAATACAGGTAAGCAGACAAAAGATAAACATTTTCTAAGTTTGTATGCTGGGTTGTACAAAATTTTGTTTACATATTTGTGATTGTCAAAACATCTGGTTATTTTAATCAGTCATAAGGTACAACAAAAGAAGATGTTATTTATATTTGTTTTTAAATTATTATTTCCAAAAGTAAATTTGGTAAAACATTTTCTCATTATCATTCAAATCCTTCAAAAATTTGTAGAAAAACTATGTAAGAGGATGTATGTATCAAATTTATAAGAATATATGAGAAAAATAAATCTATGTTATCATTTTCTCTAAATTTCACTATCTTCACCCAAAATAATGGAACAATGCAAAATCACTCAAATCCTGTCAAAGAAGAAACTACATCTGTAAGTCCATGTATGTGTGAGATGTGAGACTATGTATAATGGTCTGTCATGTACTAGCACAAACTTAGGATGGCTTTTTGTTAGAGTGCTAGCTCACAAAATCAGTATGCCACAGACAAGCATACAATTCTCCCAATTACTCTTCTAAAATCTCCCAAATACAATTCTAATGATATGCATGCACTGGATGAACCAGTTGATACTCTGTCCTCCTAATGTCAATGGCCAGACAGGGTAGCAGTGTCTCAGATTTTAAATCAAATGTATGACCCAGCTATGATAATCCATTCCTGAGGCAGACATTTGAAATGTTATCATAACAGTGGCCTTAGCCTTTAACCAAAAAATCAATAGGTTTCTCTTTTTTAATAATATCTATTATCCGTTTGAATTTTGATAAAATTCCATTTAAGTTAAATTATTGTTCAAACAACAATAAATGACAGATTACAGACAATTTACATGTATGCCTCCTGCAAGCTGTTACAGACTCATTTTACATTAAATTACAATCCTTGTAATAACAGACTAGGTATATATAATAACATTATAACAGAGAGAGAGAGAGAGAGACAGAGAGAGAGAGAGAGAGAGAGAGAGAGAGAGAGAGAGGGAGAGGGAGAGAGAGAGACTTACCTTTTTACTGACAATTATAAGTAGACAATCCACTGCAGGTAACTGTAAACTTCTGTTGTTGAGTAGTAAACAAAGCATTCTTAACAGTAAACCATCTTTCATAAATATATGGTTCATTGTAACCCAGTCTAAGTACCCAGTCATTGTTGTAAGTACTGCCTCACTAACACATGTATGTGCTTTATAAGCCACTTTAGATTCTAATGTGTCATCTGATGTCTGAAATAATTATTGCAAAGTGTAACTGTAGTGAAAAGGAACAAAGGGAAGTTTATGCCCTAATGAAGATTTTCTTTTCCTTGCAAAAAGGCAGAAGATAGAAGAAATCAGAGTGTCCAGAAAATTTAAATATAAATGTCTGTGTAAAGACGATGACAAATTTTTCTAGGCAGATGGTTGGTGGGTGGTTTGTAGGTAAAAAGGTAAGTAAGTAGGTAGGTAGGTAGGTATGTAGGTAGGTATATTTCCAATCCTTTTTTGTAATGTCAATCAAGTTTTTAAACTAAAATTTTTATACAAGAAATAAAAATGCTCTGACTACAGTACACTTACTTACCAGACTGTTAGCAGCTCTACAGTACACTAACTTACCAGACTGTTAGCAGCTGACGTATGATTTTGAAGGAGATTCATAAAAAATTCAAATAGTTCTCCCATGTGAGATGTTAAACTTTGCATTATTTCTCTCCTTCGTTGTAATGGAACATTTTGAAATGTTATTACATCTTCTATAAGTCTTAAGAATATCTTTAGTACAATTTCTGTTTGGGTTTCCTGAAAATAAAAATCATCTTCACTGGTTCTCTATAAATACAATAAACTGTTGATAACTTGAATAATGCTTTTTTTTATGTTCTTGAAAATCATAACTCAAAATATTTTGTTCTCAAACAATTCAAACTACTGGATAACTATTAACTTCCCATTTCAGATACTGAAATGATATACATGGATTTTTTAGAATGATAATAATAAAATTGAGGAGTACTAAAGTGTCACATCAATACCAACAATATTCTTTACACATGTCTATACAAAAAGTAAATAGCTTTCAAGAAAATTAATTTAGCAATTTAATTCTTCTTATGCAATTATGTCCTTGATCTTTGAACACATGACCTTAAAGTATTTAATACAATGATTACCATGGCTTTACCTACAATATTCTAATATATATGCCTATGTGTGGATTTCAAACTTTTTTATTTTGTCACCAATTTTGATGCGGTTTTCAATATTGTTATATTTTAATAATACATGTATTTAACACATTTATGATAAAAAAATTTGGTTACAGGTACTCTTTAAATTTGGCCCAGTTGTTTTGGAGAAGAAGATTAAAATGTTAAAATTTTTATGCACAACAGAGGACAGAAAAGATGGATAGCGATGACTCATCTAAGCTTAAAGTTAGGTAATAAACTTGACCTTTAAAATGTTAAAAGTTTTATGTACAACAGAGGACAGATGTAGAGAGTAATAGCTCATCTGAGCTTAAAGTTAGGTAATAAATTTGACCTAAACCCCAATTTTAAGATCATTTTGTGAAAACAGTAAATTTGAAAACACCATGAAAAATCTTTAGATAAGGTCAAGATATAGCAAATTTCAAGCTTATTTCATTAAGAAGGTTAAAGTCTTGACTTTTGAATTTGTTTTCATTTAGAAAACTGCTTCAAAACAGGCATTCTTAATCAATCAACTCTGGTTCATATAATATTATTATTAAATGTGTAGAGTTATTGCTAATTTTGCATAATTAAAGCGAGTTTAGCTTTTGTTTTTGATCAGAGTGACTGTCTTACCTACCAACCTATCACACCTTGCTCAAAATACCCACTGAACTGACCATCTGACCTTATTGACTAAACCATCTGATCTGACTGTCTTACCAGACTGACTGATCTATAGACTGACTGACTGACTGACTGACTGACTGACTTCTACCCACTGGCCTACCTGACAGACTATAGTTACATAATATCATGCTTAACATTACCCCCATCTGACATAAATCATACAAGTCTTTAAGTAAACTTGTCCACAGTTGTGGCCATTCCCTCTTAATGATTTCAACTGTAAGTCTTGCTATTCCATCTTTAATGTGAACTTGTTCATCTACAATACCAATAGTTCCCTAAAAATAAATATATATACATGTATATATTAGTTTGTAGAATGTGGTTAGTATGTAAAAAAGAATAGCTAAATAGGGCCAGTGATGCTTTACTGGCTGCATTCAATACAATTAAGATTTAATAAAAAAAAAAAAATGGTATAATTTAACTAGCTTAAAAGAAAGGGAATTGGCAATACATTAAACTGTATACTGGATTTACAATACAGAAAGAATCAGATTAACATGACGATTTAGTTATTTTTGGCAAATAGCTAAATGGAAGAAGATTTTTTTTAAAAATTGTTGAATATACATGTAGGATCTATTGGTTAATTGCATGCATGTTCAACTAATTATGAGCTATTAAAATAGGGGCGTAATAACCTAAAACATATACATGGCATCACAAGTAATACTAATCCCCCAGCAATATAGTATTTCATTAATTAACAACATTGTGTTATTGATACTGTATCAATATGATACAATATGAAAATACCCGAGTAATAATATAATTATAGTATTATTACTTTTTTCAAAGTATCAGCTATATTTAGCTGCTAATATGCATATTGCACTAATAATGTACAACCAAAAAAAGTACTAGAAAATCATAAAAAACCTGTTATATTTAATGTCCAGAGTTCTATTTTGTATCCAGCAAATTTGAACCAAATTGATGAACAAATAAATATGTAATGGTCATTTTTCTGTTTTTCTATTTTTAGTAATAACAGCAAAAGTTGTGAAAAATTAGTATTTTAAGGAACAACAATTTTTACATGTTTTGTCATATAGTCATAAAACTTGTAACTGTAAATTTTCAAAAAATCAATATTTTAGGGGCAACAACTCTTTATGGATTTACATATAGTTACGAAACCTAATACCTTGTTAAATCTGGTCATGATGAACATTTATTTTTATCTATCTAAAATAGTTTTCAAAAAAAAAAAAAAAAAAAAAAAATGGACAAAAACAGCTTAATCTAAAAAAAAAAAAAAATAAAAAAAATAAATAATAATCATAGCCAGGGTTAATAACTCCAAAAGTTATTATCTGATTTGTTTTTAAAAGAAGAAGTTTAAATGTTTTAGTACCTCTAGGTCACCTTGACCTAATTTTGGTAGCCATGGCAACACCATGAATAAATCTGAATAATTGGTCTATATATACTTCTGAAAATTTGTCTTAAAATCTGTCCAGTAAAATTTAAAACATAACCATAACCCTAACTTTTTTTTAAACTATCTTCAAAAAGCTTTAGAATTGTGACAGAAGCACAACTTTCTATTTACAATCAATACTCTGACATAACATTGATAGGTTTTAAGATAATATCATAACTTGTGATTATTTTTATTTATTGTTAAAACTCATTCTAAAAATTTAGATCATGACCACCATTTCTTACTGACATTTTTCCATATAATTAACCATTTCATTTTTTGTTTGTTTGTTTGTTTTTTTGTTTTTTTTTTTAAGCTATGGTCTTGACACTTTAACCCTTGAACTTTAAATTAAAATAATTATATCCATGCCTACAATATTCTAACATACATACATGTACATATAAATTATATATAGTTTTCCTAATAATAATAAAAATTTAATAGGTTCATGAATCTACGACTTTGACTTTTGAACACATGATGTTGTACTTAAACTGTATCTCATCATTACATAGATACTACATACCAAATATCATTCTGATACCTGAATCAATAAGAGAAAACATGCAGAAAACTAACTTTGACAGAATGACAATGATAAACTGACAGCTTCATCAACACATACTATATGCCTCAGCCATTTTAATGGCAGGGTCATCAAAACCAAACAATAGGGCTGTTAGGGTCAGTAACACTCAACTGGACTTTTATATGTATTTGAATTTCAGACAGCCATGTCAGACACAGTTTTAGATGTACATAAGCCAAAGTTTTTTCACAATAAATGTCATTCCATAAAGCCGCTTTCTAGAAAAGAAACCATTTAAAGAACTGGTAAAAAACAACTAATTTGCATTATCTATGAAAACTGAGTCAATAAAAAGATTTGTCATTAAGACTATTGGCTATAAATCTACTTTACATCTTAAGATCAGGTGTACATAAAAATATGACATCATTAGCTCAGATGTAAATATAAAGTTCACATTACAAACTGACTTGTACATGTAAATGTGATACCATAAACTGACCTGTCCCTGTAAATGTGACATCATTTACTGACCTGTTCCTGTAAATGTGACACCATTAACTGACCTGTACATGTAAATGTGATACTATGAACTGACTTGTACATGTAAATGTAGCATCATGAACTGGCTAATTCATGTGAATGTGACATCATTAGCACATTGTACATATAAATGTGACATCAGAAACTGACTTGTACATGTATGAAAATTGGAACATCAGTAGTTGATTTGTTCATGTAAATGTGACATCACCAGCAGATATGTACCTGTAAATATGACATCAAAAACTGGCTTGTACACATTAATATGACATCACAAACTGACTTGTACATGAAAATATGACATCACAAACTGACTTGTACATGAAAATTGGAGCTGACTTGTTCATGTAAATTTGACATCATAAGCAGATTTTTAGATGAAAATATGACATCATAAACTGACTTGTAAGTGTAAATGTGACATCATAAAGTGACATGTATATGTAATTATCCCACCTCAGATGAAAATCTTTGATTCCCATTGGTCAATTAGTAACCTAATATGGGATTGTATTTGGTCACTTTTGATTATCTCCCTTGATAAGAAAATATATTCGGTCAGTAACGATTACGTCCCCTGTTACCGGGTCTGCAGCCATAATGGCGTCGTCAACAAAGCGCTTTGCGCAGACGACGCCAGAAGAAATGATCGAAAAAAGGTACTTATATGAATTAACAAGGCAGTTTTACATTACACTAGTTATGTTAATATTATTGTTATTGTTGATTATCATCTGTTGAATTAAAATTTTCTTTGAGCAGTATTAATTGTGTTTAACTCATGAAATGTTTCTGTTTTTGCTGTTGAAATAATGTTTTGACATGAAGATCAAGATCTTCGGTGGGATAAATTCGTTACACAATGATTTAGTGACCTAATACGGAAATATATGGAGTCATTAAAATTTATATTGGGCTCCGCTATCGCGTCGCCCAATATAAATTTTAATGACTCCATATATTTCCGTATTAGGTCACTAAATCACTGTGTAACTAATAATATGATGCCATAGCACAACTGTATAATGTGCATGTGACATAATCAACAAAACTGTACATGTTATGTGTCATAATACATGTACATGTAAATGTTACATTATTAGGTAACTTGTCCATGTAAATGTAACATCATTAGGTAAATTGCACATGTAAATGTGATATTATTTACAAATATACTTACATTTGCTATGAGTTCTAATGAACATCTCTTCAATAACTCTTTATCTTCTTGGTTTAATTCTAGCCATTTGAATCTACAAAACATAACAATCCTATGTTGTTTTTTTCATAAAATTGTATTGTAACCTCTCAATCAAATCTAATTGAGACATAATTATACCAAGTGATAATCTAACTGAGATATAATTACCAAGTGATAATCTAACTGAGAAATAATTATACCAAGTGATAATCTAACTAAGATATAATTGTACCAAGTGATAATCTAATTAAGATATAATTATACCAAGTAATAATCTAATTGAGATATAATTATACCAAGTAATAATCTAACTGAGATATAATTATACCAAGTAATAATCTAATTGAGATATAATTATACCAAGTGATAATCTAATTGAGATATCATTATACCAAGTGATAATCTAATTGAGATATCATTATACCAAGTGATAATCTAATTGAGATATAATTGTACCAAGTGATAATCTAATTGAGATATAATTATACCAAGTGATAATCTAATTGAGATATAATTGTACCAAGGGATAATCTAATTGAGATATAATTATACCAAGTGATAATCTAATTGAGATATAATTGTAGCAAGTGATAATCTAATTGATATATAATTGTACCAAGTGATAATTTAATTGATATAATTGTACCAAGTGATAATCTAATTGAGATATAATTATACCAAGTGATAATCTAACTGAGATATAATTATACCAAGTGATAATCTAAATGAGATATAATTATACCGAGTGATAATGTAATTGAGTTATAATTGTACCAAGTGATAATCTGAGATATAATTGTACCAAGTGATAATCTAATTGAGATATAATTATACCAAGTGATAATCTAACTGAGATATAATTATACCAAGTGATAATCTAACTAAGATATAATTATACCAAGTGATAATCTAACTGAGATATAATTATACCAAGTGATAATCTAACTAAGATATAATTATACCAAGTGATAATCTAATTGAGATATAATTATACCAAGTGATAATCTAACTGAAATATAATTATACCAAGTGATAATCTAATTGAGATATTATTATACCAAGTGAAAATCTAACTGAGATATAATTGTACCAAGTGATAATCTAATTGAGATATAATTATACCAAGTGATAATCTAACTGAGATATAATTATACCAAGTGATAATTTAACTGAGATATAATTATACCAAGTGATAATCTGAGATATAATTATAACAAGTGATAATCTAATTGAGATATAATTATACCAAGTGATAATCTAACTGAGATATAATTATACCAAGTGATATTCTAACTGAGATATAATTATACCAAGTTATAATTTAATTTAGATATCATTATACCAAGTGATAATCTTAATTCAAATATCATTATACCCAGTGATAATCTGAGATATAATTATACCCAGTGATAATCTAACTGAGATATAATTATACCAAGTGATAATCTAAGATAAAATTATACCAAGTGATAATCTAACTAAGATATAATTATACCAAGTGATTATGTAACTGAGATATAATTATACCAAGTGATAATCTGAGATATAATTATACCAAGTGATAATTTAATTGGGATATATTTATACCAAGTGATAATCTAATTGAGATAAATTATACCAAGTAATAATCTAACTGAGATATAATTATACCAAGTGATAATCTAACTGAGATATAATTATACCAAGTGATAATTTAATTGAGATATATTTATACCAAGTGATAATCTAATTGAGATAAATTATCCCAAGTGATAATCTATTGAGATATCATTATACCAAGTGATAATCTGAGATATAATTATACCAAGTGAAAATCGAATTGAGATATAATTATACCAAGTGATAATCTGAGATATAATTATACCAAGTGATAATCTAATTGAGATATAATTATACCAAGTGATAATCTAATTGAGATATCATTATACCAAGTGATAATCTAATTGAGATATCATTATACCAAGTGATAATCTAATTGAGATATAATTATACCAAGTGATAATCTAATTGAGATATCATTATACCAAGTGATAATCTAATTGAGATATCATTATACCAAATGATAATTTAATTAAGATATCATTATACTAAGTGACAATCTAAATCAGCTATCATTATACCAAGTGATAATTTAAATCAGATATCATTATACCAAGTGATAATCTAATTGAGATATAATTATACCAAGTGATAATTTAATTCAGATATCATTATACCAAGTGACAATCTTAATTTAGATATCATTATACCAAGTGACAATCTAAATCAGCTATCATTATTCCAAGTGACAATCTAAATCAGCTATCATTATACCAAGTGATAATCTAAATCAGATATCATTATACCAAGTGATAATCTAAATCAGATATAATTATACCAAGTTATAATTTAATTTAGATATCATTATACCAACTTATAATTTAATTTAGATATCATTATACCAAGTGATAATCTTAATTCAAATATCATTATACCAAGTGATAATCTCATTGAGATATAATTATACCAAGTGATAATCTAGTAATCTAGAATTTTGTAACATATACATCAACATGCATGTACTGCCCATTGATATCAAAGTTTAAAAAAAAAAAAAAAATACAATAAGAATGTTTCAGAAGTTAAAAACCAAGCAGTAATTACCTAATAGAAATTCCAGAATATGTTTACTGAACAGAAATTACCTAATACAATCTTGCTGGAACCGTAACCCAAGTAACAGAATGTTCTTTGACATGTAGAACAGACAGTATAAGCAACAAAATGTTTCTGAGCTGTCAACCTGGGTAGTAAATACCTAACACAAAATTCCTGGAGCTCCCAAGAAGTAATAACCTAAATAATGCTTCAGAAGCTGTAACCCAAGTAGAAATTACCTTACAGAATCTTCCTTGAGCTTTCAACCCAAGTAGTAATTACCTTACAGAATCTTCCTTGAGCTGTCAACCCAAGTAGTTATTATCTAACAGTGTTCCTAGAACTGTCAACCCACGTAGTTATTACCTAACAGAATCTTCTTTGAGCTGTCAACCCAAGTAGTAATTACCTTACAGAATCTTCCTTGAGCTGTCAACCCAAGTAGCTATTATCTAACAGTGTTCCTGGAACTGTCAACCCAAGTAGTTATTATCTAACAGAATCTTCCTTGAGCTGCCAACCCAAGTAGTAATTACCTTACAGAATCTTCCTTGAGCTGTCAACCCAAGTAGTTATTATCTAACAGTGTTCCTGGAACTGTCAACCCAAGTAGTTATTATCTAACAGAATCTTCCTTGAGCTGCCAACCCAAGTAGTAATTACCTTACAGAATCTTCCTTGAGCTGTCAACCCAAGTAGTAACTACCTTACAAAATCTTAATTGAGCTGTCAACCCAAGTAGTTATTATCTAACAGTGTTCCTGGAACTGTCAACCCAAGTAGTTATTATCTAACAGAATCTTCCTTGAGCTGTCAACCCAAGTAGTAATTACATTACAGAATCTTCCTTGAGCTATCAACTCAAGTAGTTATTATCTAACAGAATCTTCCTTGAGCTGTCAACCCAAGTAGTAATTACATTACAGAATCTTCCTTGAGATATCAACTTAAGTAGTTATTATCTAACAGAATCTTCCTTGAGCTGCCAACCCAAGTAGTTATTATCTAACAAAATCTTCCTTGAGCCGCCAACCCAAGTAGTTATTATCCAACAGAATCTTCCTTTAGCTGTCAACCCAAGTAGTTATTATTTAACAGAATTTATCTTGTGTTGTCAGCCCAAGTAGTTATTATCTAACAGAATTTTTCTTTAGCTGTCAACCCAAGTAGTAATTACTTTACAGAATCTTCCTTGAGCTCTCAACCCAAGCAGTTATTATCTAACAGTGTTCCTTGAGCTGCCAACCCAAGTCATATATGTCCAATTATGTGTGCAAAAAACACAGTATCAGCATTTGTAACCGCTACTATAGAATGGTTACAAACGGTTACATGGTTACAAAATATTTCTTTTCATTTAAAACCTGCTTCATTTTCTGAATAGGTTACGGGGTTACAAAGGTAACACTATGGTTACATAGAGTTACACTAAGTTACAGATATTATTTTTTCAATTTTTTTTTTACAAAATATTTCTTTTTATTCAAAACCCGCTTTATTTTCTGGATAGGTTACGGGGTTACAAAGGTAACACTATGGTTACATAGAGTTACACTAAGTTACAGATTTATTTTTTCAATTTTTTAAAATCTTCCAGGTTACAAGGTTACAACGGTTACAAAGGTAACATTGAAGAAAAATGGCTCTTTTGCAAAACCCGCTTCATTTTCTGGATAGGTTACTGGGTTACAAAGGTAACATTATGGTTACATAGAGTTACACTAAGTTACAGATATTATTTTTCAATTTCTGAAAATCTCCCAGGTTACAAGGTTACAGCGGTTACAAAGGTAACATTGAAGAAAGTGACTCTTTTTCAAAACCCGCTTCATTTTCTGGATAGGTTACTGGGTTACAAAGGTAACATTATGGTTACATAGAGTTACATTAAGTTACAGATATTATTTTTGAATTTCTGAAAATCTCCCAGGTTACAAGGTTACAACGGTTACAAAGGTAACATTGAAGAAAGTGACTCTTTTTCAAAACCCGCTTCATTTTCTGGATAGGTTACTGGGTTACAAAGGTAACATTATGGTTACATAGAGTTACACTAAGTTACAGATATTATTTTTCAATTTCTGAAAATCTCCCAGGTTACAAGGTTACAGCGGTTACAAAGGTAACATTGAAGAAAGTGACTCTTTTTCAAAACCCGCTTCATTTTCTGGATAGGTTACTGGGTTACAAAGGTAACATTATGGTTACATAGAGTTACACTAAGTTACAGATATTATTTTTCGATTTCTGAAAATCTCCCAGGTTACAACGGTTACAGCGGTTACAAAGGTAACATTGAAGAAAAATGGCTCTTTTTCAAAACCCGCTTCATTTTCTGGATAGGTTACGGGGTTACAAAGGTAACATTATGGTTACATAGAGTTACACTAAGTTACAGATATTTTTTTCGATTTCTGAAAATCTTCCAGGTTACAATGGTTACAACGGTTACAAAGGTAACATTGAAGAAAAATGGCTCTTTTTCAAAACCCGCTTCATTTTCTGGATAGGTTTCTGGGTTACAAAGGTAACATTATGGTTACATAGAGTTACACTAAGTTACAGATATTATTTTTCAATTTCTGAAAATCTCCCATGTTACAAGGTTACAGCGGTTACAAAAGTAACATTGAAGAAAGTGACTTTTTTTTCAAAACCCGCTTCATTTTCTGGATAGGTTACAGGGTTACAAAAGTAACGCTGTAGTTACGATGAGTTTCACTGAGTTACAGATATTATTTTTCAATTTCTGAATTGTAGAATGTTGTGGGTTTGAAGTTCAGTTGGGCCTGACTAGGATGTGATAATAAGTAGTCTTTCTTCGTTTAAGTTTTGACTGCTTTAAGAATTTATGCCACTGCTTGTTCATATTAAATGGCCATACAACTGACAGCAACTAATGAAAGAAACAGACATCATGATTTTTTTTAATTGAAAGATCTGCCAAACTAAACCTTCTTTTCATCATTTCTTCTGTTAGTTTTATTGATTTTTAGCAGATTAACTGTTTAATAAATTAATAATAAAGTCAGTTTATTATTATTATTATTATTTGATTCCATTAGTTGTTGAACAAGTAATGGTGAGCTGTTTACTTTTATTTATTTATTTTTTTTTTTTTTTTTATTTTTTTTTTGGTCGTAGCGTGTTTATGGTTAAATTCCACACATGCGCTAATTATCGGCACTTATAGCACTAGAATCTTTAGGCTATTGTACAAACCCATTAAAGGCATTTAATTTTTTATTTTAGGCAAATAACACTTTAAGAATTATTTATCAAGAATTGATTTACTTTTTAATATTCTTCAGTTTTCACCTTAATAGTCCCGTCCGGGCTAGGTCTAAATATTGCCCACAGATTAATCCAGGAATAATCTGTAAGTCGGTTTTTAACTCTTGATAATGAGAACAAATGATAAATAACTGTATTAGATAATTTATACGTAATAAAGAAATATATATATATATATATATATATATATATATATATATATATATATATATATATATATATATATATATATATCACTTTTACAGTAAAAATGTTCTGCGTGCCCAGTAAAATTTTAGTTAAAATAAAGAATTCAATCTACAATTGGGAAAATGAGTGTGATTGTCGGTTATAAAACAAGAAAGTGATAGTAATTTTGGCTGTAGTCCTAAAATTATATGCAACCCCCCCCCCAAGTTGACTTGATTACAAGTCATATAATGAGGGAGAGACGTACCTGTTACAGGTGAATCAATAGTCTACTAACGATATATAGATTGAACGAGTTTATAGTCTACGTGGGGCCTTGCGGCCATTGTGCAGACTGTTTGATTTTGTACTTTTAAGTGAATTTCCTAATAGTTAGTTATATTCTGTCATAAACGAAGATACCAGCACCGCGTGAGAGCAGGAAAATGCATAGGGAGAGGGTGTGCCCAGCTGTAACTGAAGTACCCCGTGGTAAGAATAAGGTATCCCTAACCAGGCGCAAGAGCACGCCAAGAGAAAAAATTAGTAATTTTGAAGAAGATTTGGTGGGTGGGGTTATTTGAAGCCTGTTCCAGAATAGGGGTCTTTAATAAAGGGGAGTCGAAAGCATGGATGACTTAATTTTGAAGATATAAGTGAAGGGGTCCTATGCCGGCGTAAACGCCTTTTCTTATTTCGATAAACATAGGGGATCTTTATCGTGCCCCGTTAGGCTGTCGAGTACACGAGACCTCCGGTAGTCCTAAAATTATATGCACCCCCCCCCCCAGTTGACTTGATTACAAGTCATATAATGAGAGAGGGAGAGACGTACCTGTTACAGGTGAATCAATAGTCTACTAACGATAATATGCACGGGTTTATATACCCAGCGTGAACAATAGTGCAATGAACTGACCAATGAGTTTAATGTTTACATAATAAGGTTTGGAACGACTTATGACAAGGACCCATATGTACTCATGGTGGATATAAGAAATTAAACACCAATGCGCCGAAATCGAAATCGTGAGTATCAAAGAATTTAAATAAAAATGTTACATGTATGTTAATTAGGATTTTAAATAATGGTGTAAAATATAATGACGACCGTCACACATTATTGACCAATCAACCTACTTGTTACATTTACAATGTAACAGATTTTGGAATTTTGCCAATGAAATGAATAGCATGATGTTGTGGAAGTAAGATCATTGTAACTCCTATTTTAAGAGAGGTTTAAATGTGTTTCGAGATAATTGTATACATCTAGTGTAACTTATACTTAAGATACAGATATAATCTACTTAAGTGTAGGATTTATGAGAGCTTCAAAATACTCACCCCTGAACTGCAACAGGCTGGAAATCATGCTCAAGAAAAAAAATGGAAGATTTGAGATGGGGGGAACAGTTCAAATGTTAGTTTGAAATGAGGTCAAAAACAAAATTTAAAAAACAAATTTAAAAATGGATGATTTTGATCGATGTGCAATAAGACAGTCTGTACATTCGAAATTCTCTTTAAGGAAATCAGAAAATTTCACCCTAAGAAGTATTTAAAAAGAAATAAAAGATACTGTAAGTATTTTGAAAACCTTATTTTTTCAATAACTTTAATTACAACTCTGAATGAAATTGGTTTTAAAATAGAAAAAAGACAATACAAATTAAATATCTTTGAAAACAGTTTGTTTCTCATTGGTGTCAATATTTGAGATGTTCTAAACTTGTACAGAGCTTTGTATTTTGATGTATTGTACATGGACGAAACTTTGTTTAACCAAAATCATAAAAGTAAATATAATTGGCTTCATGATCAACCACATAACTTAAATCCATTTCTTCCATCTGGAAAATGTCAGTGTTTTCATTGTTAAATACTGGTATTGAAAGGCATGGGTTAATTACTGATAATGATTTGGGTTTCAAGGCAAATCATTGGATGGAGATTATCATCAGGAAATGAACAGAGATTGCTATCTGAAATGGTTTGAACATCAGTTTTTGCTGGCTTTAAATAATCCAACCATTATTGTACAAGATAGCGCTCCATACCACAATATCCAAACACCTAGCAGCATAGCACCAAATTCAAATACAGCATGTTACATGATAAATTAGTTAATTAGAACAAAATCTCTTACCATACAAATGCACTGTACCCCGGAAATCTATAATATTATAAAACTTTTAAAAAAAAAAAAAAAAAAAAAAAAAAAAAAAAAAAAAAAAAAAAAAAAAACCCTATATAATACAGGTGTTTTAGCTGAAGCACAAGGTCGTTACCAGTCTGTCATTGTGAACTCAATCCCATAGAACTGTGTTGGACTTACTGTAAAGATGATATAGCAAAAAAAAAAAATAATAACAAATTCAGCATATTAGTTGACGTTAAAAAACATATACAACTCTTTCCCTTGTTACTGCAGACTTATGGAAATGTTTCAAACTCGTGTTAGAAATGCTGAAAAGATTACTGGACCTCAGATGGGCTCAATCAGTTATATTGATAGTTTAATACTTCAGTATGACACTGACAGTGACAATAAGACTGACGAATCTGACTGAGGTAAGGTTTTTTTCCTTATTTTGATTTTTCCGTTTATTCTATTGCCATCTCTGTATGATATCTGTCTCTTCTTTGATTATTTTTATATATATAATAAATTTTATCAAAATCATAATTACCTTGATTTTACACAAGAGTACAATATAAGTTTCTCAATCATTTGATAAGGGTCCAACAATACCCTTTTTTCTTTTGCATGTCTTCTTCAAACTTAATTCTTTTGCATGTTTTCTTTCAAACTTGATTTTAGTAATAAGTTTGTAGTCCAGCTATATATCTTTTTGCAAGAAAATGTTTATAAACTTCAGCATTAAATTAGGTTTTAAGGCTGCTTGTATCAAAAGTATCATTGATAGTACCATGTTAATGTAAACCTAGAATTATATCTATTATGTTACCCAAGCTGTTAGATAGAAGCTTATTTTCTACAGTATATTAACTTACTTTCATAGATTCTTTCCTTCAAACTGTAATTTCTTTTTCTGGCAAAAAATATTTTTATTATTAAAATCAACAATCATAACCCTTAAGGTACCTCAGCTGTGATCAGTTCAGGTCACAAATTAATTAATTATTGTATGCAAATTTGAGGCTGTAATCCTGACATTAGTCTTGATTAGGTATTAACCTGTTCACTCAGGCATGAAGAATTATATGTGAATTTTCTGAAGGACCTGAATCATTGCAATATGTTGTGTGATTTATGTTAAAAATTATTTCTTGTAAAATACTGTTGCAGATTATAATTATTTAAATTAATAAATTAATTAAAGAAATATTGTTTATTTAAGATGAAATCCCTATTTAAAATATTAAGAAACTGATAAATATATAAAAAATAAATTAACAAATAAATAAATAAATTAAAACATAAACAAATAATCAAAATAAATAATTTGTTTATTTTTTTCATATTTATTTATTTATTTATCTATTTAAAATACCTGTCCATCCGCTACTGCCACACTTTCATTTTTTACAGTTCATTTATTTCATAATTATTTTGAGTGTTATTTTAAACTTACTGTTCTACATAATAATGACTTGTCACCATAAATGTAAAAATGTATAATTATTGCATTTACATAAAGAATGTTGGTTACAATTTTATTCTTTTATAAAAGAATTTTGTAAATATATAACAAGATTTGGGTGTTTTAACATCTGATATTTAAAGCCATTGTCCAAACAACATCAATTTTCACTGACTTAACCATTTAACCATGAGCTGAAATCAGTTACTACAGAGCTTGTACATGTGGCATAGTGTGGGGGGGGGGGTTCTATTATTATAATTCATTAATGTCAATAATAAAGCAATAATTATTTTATCATTGTAAACACTTCGAATAACTTTATACAAAGTTCATTAAAATTTTAACTAACAATTACTTAATAGATTTCACAACAGTCTTCTTTTTGTAAACCAATTTTAATAGTATTTAAAAACTAACTTCAAAAATTTGTCATCACATTATTTATTTTTTAAAATTGAGATACTCTAGTGATAGAGCTGACAGGTAATTTTTGTTAAAAGTTAATAGATGAGTTTCATTGTATTTTAGAGTATCCTCTATCATGCTTACAGAAAAGTGTTTATTATGCAGTACTTTTCAAAAAAAAAAACTGTGTGTCATCAAACTGGTTCACCTTCTTAGTACAAAAGATATTACCATATACGTGCTTTCAAACTAAATATAAGTAGGTATTTCATTTAGAATGTACTTATAGTAATACACTATGGTTGTGTATAAATATTGATGTTGATAAAAGAAATAGTTAACATCTTTCTAAATGTTTATTAACTCTTCTCATTAACTATCATCTAAATTAACTATACCAATATATATTTCAAAATCTTTGATTTCTATATACATACACTGGACCAAAAGAAACTAAATACATTTGATTCACTTACATTTCACATTTCTCAATATATTAATAAATTCACCTTATCAAAATCTCCTGCAATGGAATGCCTTTGATGTTCACCTAAAATTTATATAAAGGTGGGTCATCTAATTTTAATATTCAGTATCACTTGTAGCCAGCATCAAGTATTGTAAGTACAATATAAGTTTTAACCTATAATTCATTTATTGTAAAGAATATACATATACATGTATATGTGTTTTCTGGTGGCTGCATCAGTCAAAATGTGAAAGTTGAATGTTAAAGTAAATTTCTGTAATACTGTTAATTCAGAAAAATTGCAACACAGTTTAATCATGCAGTTAAACTATGATTGCATGAGTATATAAATCTATCTTTCAACAATTTTTGGGATAAAAATTTGTATTCTTTCAGAATAAGGGAATTTTGAGAAAATGCTTCTACAACCCCAACCCAATTTTTATAAGCCGGTCCATGACGGGACATATTATGGTATGGTGCAGCCTGTCCGTCCGTCTGTATGTCCACACGTCATACGCTAATCAAGAATGCTTTGAACAATTTTAATGAAACTTTTGTGAAATGTTTGTATCTTATGTTTTCTCGTTGCGGAGTTATTGGCTTTTAATTGTCAAATTTTAGGCATTTTTTTGCATGTTGTACAATAACTGAAACTTCCTTTAAACTATTTTAATGGCTTTTTTGTGTTATATTTTTATCCATGACAGAAAGCACCCTTCCTTTTTTTTTTTTTTTTTTTTTTTTTTTTTTTTTTTTTTTTTTTTTTTTTTTTTTTTTTTTTTTTTTTTTTTGTCTCTTCGGAGTTATGGGACTTTAATTGTCATATTTAAGGCCTTTTTCTGCATGTTGTATAATAACTCAAAAATGCTTTGACAATTTGAATGAAACTTTTGTGTTACATTGGTATCCATGGCAGAGAGCTCCCTTTTATTTTTGAGATTCGTATGTTTTCTTGTTGTAGAGTTATTGGCCTTTAATTGTCAAACTTTAGGTATTTTTTTGCATGTTGTAACTCAAAAATCATTTGAACTTTATTATGAAACTTTTGTGTTATATTGCCTATAATCAAAAAGGTTTGTGAATAAACATTGAGAAATAAATTTGCTACTTTTGTTTTAAAAAAATATGTTTCAGCTAAATGTCAAGTTGTTTAAGACATTAAAAAAGAAGTTTAAATATCTGACGGACATATCATGCGCTCCAGGCACAGCTGTTTATTTTATTTTATTTTATTTTTTTAAAATTAGAATGCATTAATATAAAACTTAGATATATACTATATTTATGTCTGTGTATCAGCAGATCAGACATCTTGTTACTCATAATCTTTATTATTATGTCTGTGTATCAGCAGACATCTTGTTGTTACTCGTAATCTTTATTATTATTTTTTCATTATTATTATTCCTCCTCGTTTCTGGCAGATTTTTTCAGAGACATCTCCTTCTACGTGGAGAACCACTTTAGAGAGCTGATACACAGACATATACCTGCTCACAAGTATACATTCTAGTACATGTATTTTAGTTATTTAAAAAAATTGACATTTCATAAGTGTAAAAACTACTTGCAATGTTACTGAGCATGTCTTAATTTTTTTTAACACTGAACTTGTCTTAATTTGGAACATTTTGGATTATACAAATTGTTGTAAACAATACCTGTATATAGCTGACAGTGAAAATTTTATCTAAAAGGTTACAGGGTCATTGTAAAATTTTTAATGACATTTTTAGCATTTTGTTCAAGTTCTTATTTCTCACATTGTACAATTTACGAAAAAGAGAAAATTTATGTGTGTGAATTATGCATTTCATGTTTAACCCAGAGGAATGAACCATTTGGATTGTTGATAAAAAATACCAAATAGTAAATACATTTAATTGAAAGTTGATCTTGACACTCTCATTTAGCCTGTAAAAAAATCTGAATCCTCTTTGCTGAAACAACATTATTTTAAAAGTACTTATACTTAAAATAAATAGTATTGTTATAAGAAGTCAGAATAGCAGGAAGGATTTTTCCTAAAACGTGAGAGTAGGAGAAATTAAATGTTTGGATGGCATTTCTATAAAATGGCAAAATATTTTTGGATTAAAAAATAAAAGTTGAATTTTTCTTCTTTTTCTTCTTCTTCTTCTTCTTATTATTATTTGTTATCTAGAAAAGTGAAACATTTCATATTTATTTCCTTCAAAATATGACAGGACACATTTATTAAAAACAGTATAATTAATTTTTTTTACACATTTAAACTCTTGTTTAATAGTAGTTAGATTGTAATGAATATCCCTGTCCTCTTTACTTATAGCATCATTGAGTTGGCCATATCCTCAGGTGAGCGTTAAGGTCCAAGGGCCTCTTGTTTTAACTTAGTTCTGTTTTTAATATATTTTTATTGTAACACAGCAAATTTTAACAAAATAAATCTTTAAAATTTATTGAATTTCAGATTAGTATTGGCAAGTGGTAAAATTTTTCATATTTTTTTTGGTAAATCTTCTTCAGTATGGCAGAACAAGTAGTGATTATTATGTCATTTATTAGTACTAATTTTTGGTTGAAATTAAAATTTCATTGATTTTTTGATACCAGTTGTAAGTGGAAAATTAAAACAAATATTTAAAACTTTCAGAAGGTTAGCAATAACTTTGACTAAAATTCATCTAGCTAGATAATTATGCAGGGTGACTCTTTCCTGTCTGTACATTTATTGTTTCTCATTTTCATCCAAACCATTAACATTATTTTTATTGATATTAAGACAGACAGTTGTGTGAAGTTTGAGTAATTATGCCCCATTCAAGATTCTTATATTTAACTCTAAATGGTATGTTCCGGAATGGTGGGGTGAAATAATAGTGTGTTATGCCCAAGCAAGATTCTTTCACTTACATCAAAACTTTCAGTTCAGAGATTGTGGAGTAAAATAAAGGTGATTTACACCCCAGCCAAGATTATTTCACTTGCATCAAGATGATTCTTGAATGGCAAGTCAAGTACTAGTATTTGCTAGTGATTTTAAACAGTAGTGAGTTTTGAGATGATGGAAAGTAGTAATGGTGTTTTACACGCGAGTCAAGAATCTTTCATTTAGCATGTTAAGAAAGTCAGTTTTGTGACAAGTCATGTCTTTGATTTACTTTGACTATGGAATAAGAAAACTTGTAAATAAAAGTAGAGAGAATTGATGTTCTATGCCACATTCATTTACCAGTACATACATTGAGGCAGTCTTATTTAGATGATTTTAAAAATGTGATTTTTCAGCAGTTTGTTATATTAATTGTGCAAATGAACAGATATATTTGAAAAATAATGGTAGACAGAATTATAAACTATTCTTGTTAGATTCACCACAAGTAATGTAAGCTCATGACAATATCCCTTCCATTGGTGATGGTAGGAACATGCACTTGCAAAAAGACAGTGAATGTTTATTGTACATAGGTTTTCAGTCAGTACACAGTAAAGATTGTATGTCTTAATTTTAAACCACTGTACAAGGTTGTATCGACACTTTCATTATCATGACCCTTCAAATTTTTCCAGTTTAATTACTTTTTTTATACAGATATAAAACATTTAACTGCATAAGCAAATGATGGGTCTAGTGTTAACAAAAAAAGCTAATGAGTGGCTCAAAAAACCTACTGAGAGATGGATAGCTGCTGCTAAGATATAGCTATTGAGGGGTTGAAATGAGCTGCCAATTCTGCATTTTTTCCACAGAGGATTGGACTGCCACAGTGGTAGAACATATATGCCTTGTGATTGGTGGAATTGTCAAACTCTAAATGAGTTATACATAAGACTTAAAGCTTGTGATACTGCTTCCTCATCTGGTGCTAGGCATTTAGAGGACAGATTATTTTGCTGTTTAACCCAGTGTCAGAATAATGTAACTAGGGGAGTGCTATGCTTGTCTGTGTTATTCTGACTTGGTGAGCTTGCACCCTGGAAAGTTGCCCTGGGTGTTCACTAATACAAGACAGATCAAAATTCACACTTGTACATCTCACATGTATAAAGAATTGTTTTAGAATATCCGTAAAGATTTAAAACTTACTCTAGTGGCAAAAAAAAAAAAGAAAAGAAAACCTGAAAAATTGCTGATGTGACATTTAAAACATTAAAGCAATTGATATGATTGAAACCAATGAGAGCACTTTGATCTGTAGACACATAGTTAGTCTTTAGTCATAATTTTTTAGCTCACCTGAGCTGAAAGCTCAGATGAGCTATTGTGATGGTTCACCGTCCGTCGTCCGTCTTGCGTTAACTTTTTACATTTTAATCTTCTCCTCCAAAACCAATGGGCCAAATTTAATGAAACTTGGTAACCATCATGCCTGGGTGAGCCCTTTCAGATTTGCACAAATGAAGGAGTTATGTCCCCTTGGGGCCCCATAAAAAAAAAAAAGGGGGGGGGGGAAGAGTGAAAAACTTTGAAAATCTTCTCTGAATCTACAAGAGATAAACCTTAGTTATTTCATTTATATCATCCTTAGGTCATCTATTTTCAGATTTGCACAAATGGTAGCCATGGGGCTCAAACTGGGAAATGGTAAGGTATTGATTGGGGAAATTGCTAAAATTTATATATTTGTCACTATATCCTGAAAACTATTAACTTTTTGTATAGGCATGTATATTAGAATATTGTAGATATTGACATGATGATCATTTTGATATATGGATCAAGGTCATATGTCAAAGGTCAAGGTCACAGCTGCAAAAAAAGACTGAAATTGCTAATGATCTTGAAAACTATGAACTTTTTGTATAGGCATGTATATTAGAATATTGTAGGTATTGCGAGAACAATAATTTTGATATATAGTTCAAGGTCATATGTTGAAAGGTCAAAGTCACAGCTGCAAAAGAAGACTGAAATTGCTAATTATCTTGAAAACTATTCACTTTTTGTATAGGCATGTATATTAGATTATTGTAGGTATTGCGACAACGATCATTATTATAAATAGTACAAGGTCATATGCTGAAAGGCCAAGGTCACAGCTGCAAAAGAAGCCTTAAATTACTAATTATCCTGAAAACTTATAACTTTTTGTATAGGCATGTATATTAGAACATTGTAGGTATTATGACAATGATCATTTTGATACATGGTTCAAGGTTATATGTTCAAAGGTCAAGGTCATATCAACATAGGAATACTAAGATTATAATTATCTTGAAAGCTATTAATTTCATGCATAGGCATGTATATTAGAATATTTTAAATATTGACTTAACAATTATATATGGTTCAAGGTCATATATGTTCAAAGGTCAAGGACATAGCTGCGTAAGTATACTGAAATTAATTAATGATTTGGAAATTATTCTTTGCACTACAGTTACTTCATATTATATAAGCTACTTATGAATGAAATGTGAGTGGATATATTTCTGATTAAGTTTGTGAGAGTTCTTAATTTGAGAAAACTTTTAAAGTTTCTGTACGTAATATATTGTCTATTGCACTTTGCAAACAATATTGGACATAAATTCAGATGAGCGTTAAGGCCCACAGGCCTCTTGTTTATTGATGATGTGTTTAAAATGTCCCTGTTATTTTGACAAAAAAACATCCTTTGTATGTAGTTCTAGATACTAGACCTACATACATATAATGTCCCTGACCATTCAGTACTTTCAGTACTTTGATTTTATCATTTGTCTAATGATAACATTCTTTGTCAAATTAGAAAATATTTGCTTGCAAACTTTACATTGATTAATTTAATAACAAGATTTAGGTAAAAAAAATTGCTGAATGGAAATAAATTGCCATCGAACTGTTCCAGTTACTTTTTATTGATGGAATTAACTATTGTCGTTTAAGTTTGAATTAGTTTGAACTAGTTAACTTTATAATTTGGCTGCAGATTCTTATATCTGTATATTGTAAAACATTTTTACTAGAAACTGTAGTTGTAAATGTCTTTTCCAGAAAATATAAATGAAGATATGCTACCACTGTGCTAACAAGGTGGTCAATGAAAAAAGAGAAACATGTCCATGTTTAATGCATAATCCTGATACTCAAATAAGCAATTTATAAATTAATCAACAATATAATTCTATACAGAATATGAATTATAATTGTTTTTGTTTTTCTTTCAAATATTAAGACTTGTGAAGATGTCAACCTCAACCCCAAGTAAGAAACGGCGGACATTCAGAGATTTAATGTTATCATCAAAAAAATTAAAATGTGTGAAGTCATCACCTTTATCATCATCATCATCATCATCATCATCATCATCATCATCACCTGTATCATCACCATTAGCATCATTATTGTCAACACCTTCACCTCATTCTTCCAAGAAACCAAGAAAGTTACATTTCAACGAGATTAATACATCTGATATTGAGCAACAAATAAAAGGTTTATCATCTGTGTCACCAGGTTCCCTTGAAAGTTTGCCTAATAGCCACAGTGCATTAATAATTATCGCTAAATATGGAATAAATATGTTATTATCTTTGGCATTTGCACTTGAAACAGTTCCAGCAAAGTTTCCCGAAAGAGTTAAGTATGTAACAAATATTGTTAATACTCTTTGCAACAGTTCCTTTGACCAAGATATTATTTCAACTATTCAGACAACATTGGAAGATTTTTTAAAAATGTATTGTTTGAAAAATTTTCTTGGCAATGAAATTTTATGGAAATGTTCTAAAAAATACCAGGAACCATATAATGCATTTCTTATACCACCAGTGTCATACTGCATACAATCTAACTGTAATAATGAAATATATTTCCATCATCAATCTAAGGTTATATTGCACACATTACAAGGTCCAATACCAGGACAGAAGGCAACATTTAGATGTAGACAGTGTAAATGTATATACAATGTAGACTCTTTTTCTACACCAAGAGAAGGCAAAAGATTTTATTCCTTTTCAGTAGATTGGATTGCTGCATCAAATAGAGTGTATTTTTCCAGAGAACTTCATGAATTTTTGTGTGAATCAGTGTGAGTATTTATATTTTCTTATTAAATATTTGGTTTAATTCTAAAAGCTAGAAGTCAGTTGAGTTCATTTTCCTGTCTGATGAAATTTTAATCAGTTTGAAACTTACAGAGACATAAAAATTATTTTAAAATTAAGGTCCCTGTCTATTATTTTTGTCTACTTCACAGCTCTTTTAAAGTATAAAGGATTTTAATGCAATATTACATGCATGTTTATCATATTCAAAATGAGTTTTATATATATATATATATATATATATATATATATATATATATATATATATATATATATATATATATAGATATAATTTATATATATATATATTTACAAGACATATGCATACTTTGATGCATTTTCACACCACACTTCTATAGATTAGAGGCAACCTTCTCACAACAAATTTGAGGGAAAGGAAATTTATGTAATATAAGCTGTTTATAATGTATCTGTCTTTAACTTGTGCAATTTATAAACAAATACTCAATCTAAATATATCATTTATATTTCTTTCAGAAACCATGCATTTGTATCTCACCAGGCATTTTCAGAAATATATAATTCTGTATTTTGTTACCCAGCAGCAAAACAAGACAAATATGGAACCATTTGGAAATTGTTTGGTATAATTATTCATGATATTCCTTTGAAATATACTAGTAGCATTTTATAACAAAATTCATATTTTTCATGCCAATGAAAACTTTAGTTGAAAATAAAGAATGTTGAGTAACAAGAAGAATCTTAATTTATCAACATATGGGGAATTAAAAACCCAGTAACATAAATTTTGATAGATAAATGGCTAAAAATGATTTGTGCTTATTTATTTATTAATCAGAGACCTGTAGTAATACAACTGGCCTTTTGCAAGTTATTTTCAACATATGTAATACATACATTGTATAAGCCATAGACACAATCAACCAACTTAATAACAAAAAGAATCAGTGCAGATTGCTAAGCTTTGTCTAACTAGGTATGAAAATGTATTTATCAGTAGCAATATCTTTATGATTGATTTGTTTCAGAAAAATCTATTTTTGTCACTGACACGGATGACTTGGAATTTTCAGAAACAAATCTAGTGCAAAGCTGTATGAGCCAAACCTCAGAAAATGATGGTAATTTTGCATTTTGAGATATTTGATTTTTTTTACATTTTAAGATATTTCAGATATTTCAGTTATTAATATCTTTAATAAAAAAAAAATTGTCAAAATTTAGAAAATGTTTGTGCCAAAATATCATCATATAATTTATGTTACTTTAGTAATTACAGAATGTTTTTTTATGGAACACTTGTGAAAGCCATACTTAACACAAATTTTAACATTTTTAAATCAGTATATTAAAATCAACAGTTAAAGATGAGTTTCAGTAGCCTTTAAGATTATGTCTTATATTTGATGTTACCCAGTACTTACAAATTATATCTGCTTTTATTATGCTTAGACAAATGATATTTCACATTACAGTTTAACTTTATATGTAAAAAAAATCCTTTTCTTAGGGTCTAATGCTTCATCTGGCTCAGATATGACCAGGAACAGGCTACAAATGCATACTTTAATGGTGAATTGGTAAATGAATTGAACAGAGGAATATGTTAACAACTACTGTCTTATCAAAAGAAAAAACAAGAGAAGATGTGATGAAGGATATTGACTCCTTGCGTAGAAATGAATTATATTTACATGATCAATCTGACTGCTCAGAAAGATGCCAACAAAAAGGTACTTCTTTACTTCAGTTTGTAAGGAAAGATTTTATATTGAAAAGTATGCAAAGTTACTAATCCTGGTTTAATGCCTCAATTGCTGTTTTACCATCACTGCAAAAATTAGACAAATCCAATGGAATTCGGGATTTTGTAGGCTCTTGGCTCCTATGGTAATTATGAAACATCATCTGTGATTTAAATCTTATTTGATGATGCAGTTGCATAATTTTATGTTTTATGAAAAAAAGAATAATCTTTTTTGTAATGTTTCTTTGAAAAAACTGGTAGAAAATAAATTAGCTCTCTTTGATTATAAATTATATAAACAAGGGATTATGTCGGATTTAATAATTGTCTTTTATTACGTTCTCATATGATTTTTAAATAGAGTTATAGAATTGAATTAGCAATTATTTACCAGGTGAATGTTTCAGGACCATTTGGCCTCTTGTTTTAAAACACATGATTACAGTAACTTTAATTTGTGTTTGATATTACTACAATTATATTAGGCTATCATGTGTCCTGTTCCATAACTTATCTTATCATGATTAATAATAACAAGAACAATCATTATATAGGTTGTAAAAATCTCCGGGTAATTGATTCTTGTTGGAAAGTCTGCATGCCACACTGTATGTTTGCTGTTGAAAATGAAGTCCATGGATATCCACTGATCAACTTCCCTGATGTTTGTACAAATGAACCAATGGCAAATTCAGTATTTTGTAAAAGATCATCATAAGTTCCTTGAAAGTCTTAATATTCCAACCAAAAAGGAAGAGTTTCTAAAGCATATTGGTTGCAAAGGTATGATAAGCTTTTTCTAATTTTTTAATTTACATTACATGTATGTAAGTGATGAATTTATGTCCACAATTGTTTTAACTTTATGATTGTTGTAAAATAACAATTTTTTTATCAGAATAACAATTTTTTTTATCAGAATCACAGATATTTCAGTTTTTTTTTTTGTTGATAGTTTTATTCTTAGTAAACCAGCTTTTTAGGGTTAAATATCTATAAATGTTCCTTGAATTTTAGGCAGTTTAGTTGATCAACATTAAGTGGATATATCAAAATTACTGTTCTGTTATTGTTCATGAATTTTTCAGTTACACAGAGAAATGTATTGGTAGATATGAAAAAATCTTTCATTGACTCATCTTCTTTTGGGAGTATTTGGATTTTGTTTTAGATGTTGAATAAAAATGACAGTGTCAGGAATATAAATGATATTGCAATTTTATGTTTGGAAGTTTTCTGTCGAAAAGTTTATTGGTTTGTTCTTAATGTTAGGTAAATTTTCAAAACAAAATAACATAATGTTTTTTTACAAAAAATAAGGTTTTCTACCTATAAAGTATGCATGCCAGCTGCTGAGACAAGCATATACAACAGTCATGAACAAGTATCACTAACTATTTTGTAGCTCTATATGTTACTGGTGACCTGAACAGTTGTAAAAGGATTAAATTATATGTGAATTTTGGTCATTTACTCCAACCAGGATTTTTTTGATGATCAGACATAAGATTTTTATTGAAAATTCTGAAAATACCAAAGATTCAATTGCCAGAGACATTCATATTCTTACTTATTGTAGAAATAATACTGATTTGTAAGTGACAGAGGGTACTTATATTATTATCTGGACATCCAGATGTGTCCTTACAGGTGTTAGGATTCTGTTTTTCTGTCTGATTTTTAGTGGAAACAAAAATTAAATTTTTTACTACTAGTAGCCCAAATCATTGAACTTTTTTTCTAATAGAATCCATGTTGCACTGTTGATTACAAATTATTATTCCTGTCACTGCTCAACCATTTTATAGTGGAAGGTCGTGGGTTCGAACCCCGGCCGGGTCTGACTCAAGACTTGAAAGTGGGTAGTGCCAAGCACTCGGCATTAT